>BSBK01001557.1:380000-881250 GCA_027943335.1 Chamaecyparis obtusa
ACACATAATTATACTATACATTATATACATATTGTAAGAATTTTCCTAAGGCAAAAACCTAAGATCCAGAGCCCAAAGAAGAGAGAGAGAGAGAGAGAGAGAGAGAGGAGAGAGAGAGAGAGATTGTATTCACATTAGTTTGATCAAGCCATAAAGATGAATACAATGAAAATATGTTTTCTTATATAGGCAAGGCAATAAGAGACCATGATAAGGAGGAGATAAGCTATCAACCACACAAGGTGGAATCACATGTCCACCAAAGGTGGATCATCCTTCATTATGAAATTATGTGCAACATGTGGAGGATGATAATGTGATAAGTGCACCAAAGGTGGAGACAGCACATAAAGTAAAATGTGATAACAACTATCACCACCAAAAGTGAAATTTCTTCTACACCATGTGCAAAAATAAGAAGCAAACTCTTAAGAATATCATGCACAAACTACTATGAAATGCATGATGAATAGGTTGAATGACTGAGAGGGGGGTGAATCAGTTATTATAAAACAATTTTCTTAACCTTATTTAATCTAGAGTAAACTTAATACAATTTGAAAATTAAAATAGATATGAACATGAAAGCACATAAACACCATGCACCATGAACACCAAAATTCACGTGGAAACCCAATATAGTAAAAATAATGAAGAAAATAATTCTCATGAATATAAACACTAGTTAAGGTGACACTAGTTAAGGTGATTTTTACAAGGGCTCGTTGCCAATTTTCTCACTACAGGTAAGGCTCATAGTCAATTGGGATAATTTCCCTAAAAGTGATAAGGCTCATTGCCAAATAGAAGAAGGATCACTATCTGAATGAGAATTTAATGAAAGGGAATTTTCCATTGAAATAACTATCACCAATAATCAACAACACAAGAAGAATATTTATATCTGCTGATGATTGCACACAATCATACACACATCAATAAATAGATATTTTCTTATCAGATTCACATTCACTACACACATACATTATCTCTCACATCGAATAAAATCATCACTTTATTATACCATGCTATGTTATATAAACTTATAAGTTGGCCTAACATAATTTCAAATAGGTCACCACAAAACATTCTTGTGATGGTAAGGAATGAAACCTTGACCACATAGAACCTCCTCTCTTAATACAACACGTATACATTCACCATAGCATCTAAGACCAATAGAATAAAATATACATGTTATAATGAAATCACTTGTTCCAGAGCATGCTAACCACATTAAAGATAGGTCCAAACTCAAAGGAGTGAAGAACAATATGTTGCAATAAGAATGGAACCAGTTGAAACACAACCAATGATAGATCTACTCATCACATCATCTGGATCACCAAAGAAACAAATATTCATCCAAATATAATATATGTTGACATCAATGATAATAATAATGATATCATCAACATCAAATTCCAACAATCTCCCCATTTTTCATTTATTGCAACACTCATCAATAATAAAGAAAACAACTCAATATCAAATAATGTCATCATTAAAATCTTTGTTCTTCTCCCCCTTTCACAAAAATGAAAAAGGGAAAAGCTCCCCTTAAAAAAATTACTCTTCTCCCCCTAAGAGGAATCTACTAATAATTGATCCAGATAAGAATGAGAATGGAATACCCTAGACCAATGCACACACTATTGTATTTACTAAACACTAGGAAGGGGCAGAACCCTCAACTTTTTCCTGAGATACAAAAAAGTATCCTTGCATAATGGTTTTGTAAATATATCTACAATCTTCTCCTTTGTAGGTTCATATTCAAGTCTTACCTCATATTCCAATATCTTCTCTCTCAAGAAATGATATATGATAGATATGTGTATTTTTTTTTGAATTTTGTATGAGATTCTTGGAAATATTTATAGCACTAGTATTATCGCACATAATTGAGATCAGTTCATCAAATGATATTACAATATCCTTCAAAGTTTGTTTCATCCATAGTACCTGAATGAAAAATGAGTATGCTACAATGTATTTAACTTTAGTAGTAGATAACGATATAGAATCTTGCTTCTTACTTGACCATGCAACAAACTAGGAGCTAAGGAAATAAGCTCCGCCACTAGTACCCCACCTGTCATAAACACATCCAGCCTAATTAGCATCAATATAAGATGTCAAAGTGAAATCTAATCCTTTTGGATACCATAATCCAAAATCTCATGTACCCTTCAAATATTGAAATATTCTCTTTACTACCATAAAATGTGATTCTTTTGGTTCTTGTTGAAATCTCACTGCCAAGAAAATAGCATACATAATATCTGGTCTAGTAGCAGTCAAATATAACAACCCTCCAAAAATTGACATGTACTTGCATCAAATTTCATTGAATCATCTTCTTTTGTCAAATTACATCTGGTAATAATGGTTGTATATGTTAAGGAATTATAGATCAGGAGATAAAATATATACTAAATGTATGCAGTAGAATGCAATTGCCTTGGTTATTGATTGATTCTACAAAATACAATAACTATATATATTAAATCTAAAGGATGTCAATATGAACAATCATGACTTATCATATATGATAAGCCATGACTGTTCATATTAACAAATCATATAACATATGATTAACGTTTTAATCCCAGCGTAATTATACTGCATATCAAACAACGGCATGAATAATGAATAAGACAGTCATGATACTACTGTGACTATCATATACGAACAATCTGATAGTATTGTAATTGTTCGTATATGCCAGTCATGATATGTATGCATGACTTCCTTAGCATATGCCAGTCTGATAATATACATGACTTCCTAACCGTTAATCATGTTTGACTTAAGCAGTCGATTCAATAACATCGTTACCTATTAATTATTATATGGTGTGTGTGTATATATATATATATATCATGATTGTCTTGTCGATTATTAAACATGAACACACAATACTTTAACACTCCCTCTTGAGAGAGAGTTTAATAGAATTTGTAGAACTTTTCATATCATGATATTTGGCCAAATCCAAGACACTTAAAAAATGTCGATCATGATGAGTTATTACACAATAATAATGTAAATGTTAAGATGTCTGGTCCTATCCAGGACAAACCCTTTTCGGGAGTCGATCCTAACAACTTTATTACCCAACAAGTAATAACATAAGCAACAAGATGTTTGGTCCTATCCAAGACAAACCCTTACGGGAGTCGATCTTGAAGCCTGGTTACTATTGTCAAGATCGTCACCTTGACATAATAACCTATATACACAGAAGATCATCATCTTCACAACTTAGAAATATTTCAATATTTTATTCATGAACAAAAATGTACATTAATAATTACATTCATATTTTGATCAAACCAATTTTCTTTGTGAAGAAATCTATCTTTACTTTTGCAAGAGGTTTAGTAAAGATATCTGCATTTTGTTCTTCAGTACTAATGTGGACCAATTTAATGATCTTCCTGTCTACCATATCTCTCACATAGTGATATGGGATCTCTATGTGTTTTGACCAATTGTGAAAAATAGGATTTACAGAGAGCTTGATACAACTCTGATCTGATAAGGCTTTCTCAACACTAATAGGTTTAGATTCTAAGAGTTCAGTTAGAAGTGCAGTGTAACATTTTTGTGTTCTAGTTCTTTTCTTCTCTCTGAAAATTTGTGCTCATTCCACATTGTTCTCTTCAAGAATTTTTCTAGCCCATAATGATCTCTTTTTATTAGTATTTTCATTATCTGAGCAAGAAGGTTCAAAGTATGGGATTGCTTCTTCATCATTTTTATAGGTGTTGAATTCATGTTTGAATTGTTATCCTCCCTCTCTTTCTTAAGTGAGAGATCTCTATCAAAATTTATAGAGATGTTATCTTCATTATCTATAGATAAGAAGTTTTCTTTAATTTTAACATCTCTGCTTATTTCTACTATTTTCTGACCAGGTATATAGATTTAGTATCCTTTAGAGTCCTCACTGTAGCCTAGGAAAATACCTTTCTTTCCAGAAGGTTCTAATTTATTCCTTTTCTCTTTTTGGTACGTGTATATACATAGGACAGCCAAACACCCTTAAGTGACTTAAATGAGGTTTAACTCTTGTGAATACTTCTTCTGGTGTGGTGATTTCTAGTATAGCATGAGGACATCTGTTTTGAATATAAATTGCAGTGTTAGTGGCTTCTTCCCAATACGATATGTGAATATTTTGATCATGCATCATGGCCTTTGCTGCTTCAATGATGGTCCTATTCTTTCTTTCTGTTGCTCCATTCTGTTGAGGATTATAAGCTACAGTATACTCCCTCTTAATCCCAACAGATTTACAATAGTTTTTGAAGTTATTAGAGGTGAATTCCCCACCATTGTCTGATCTAAGAATTTTAATTTTCTTACTGGTTTGGTTTTCTACTAGTGCTTTGAGTTCTTGAAATTTGGCTAGAACCTCACTTGACTCTTTAGGTTTTAAGAAATATATCCATGTTTTCCTTGAATAGTCATCCACAAAGATTAAATAATATAGGGCACCAAAGAAGGAAGGGTTAGACATAGGACCACATAGATCAGTATGGATGAGTTCTAGAATGTTATTTGACTTATGTTCACTTGTAGGAAAAGATCCTTTAATGTTCTTCCCTAAAGCACATCCCTTACAAATGCTAGAGTGATGAGATTTCAGGGAAGGTATGCCAGAGGTGATCTTAGATAATGTTGGAAGGGTACTATATCTAATATGACCTAGTCTTTTGTGCCAAATCTCATTATTTTGTTGAACATTTTGATTTAGGGCTACCTTTTGTTCATTACATAGCTTGTACAAACTACCATCTCTAGACCCTATATGAATGGTATTTTTTATATTAGAATTTTTAGTCCAGAGAAGGACTTTGTCTTCATTGAATGTTACCCTATATCTTTGATCAGCTAGTCCATAAATAAAGATTAAATTTCTCTTTATTCCTGGTACATACAAAACTTCTTTCAACTATAGGGTTACTCCATCTCTTATCTTTAACAAACAGGTCCCAATTCCTTTTATCGGATAAGAGGAGTTGTCACCAATAGTTAATTCTTTTGATGAGTTCCCTGAGAAGGTTTTGAATTGATCTCTGAATCTAGTGATGTGTCTGGATGCACCACTATCTATTATCCACATACTTTTGTTAGAATTTAATTGACTTGCTAAGGCCAAGAAAAAGAGTGAATTTTTAGTTCTTTTTACGTCTGCTAGGGCTGCTTGTATTTTTTGTTTTTTAGGGCAATATTTGTGAATATGTTTGTATTTGTCGCATTTGTAACATTTTACCATGGAAAAATCCTTATTGAATTGTTTCCCATTGTTTGGTTGTCTAAATTTTCTCTTCCTTTTCAGAGATGTTTTCTTGTTTCTTTTAATGTGGAGAACTTGTAATTCATTTCCATTACTAGACCTCATTCCTCTGGAAGCTAGCCTGGATTCCTCTTGAGTACAATCGTTCTTTAGTTGCTCAAATTTAGGTAAAGGTGGTCTAGTGCTTATATATTGAATGAAGGTTTCCCATGAGGTGGGTAAACCTTTGAGAGCAATTTGAGTGAGTTCAGAGTCTTCTACTGTATTTCCAATGCAAAGAAGTTGGTCTCTTATTTCAGAGATTCTCAAGAAGTAAGAAGTGATTGTTTCTTCTTTGTTCATTTTCATATTTAGAAGTTGATTTTTCAAAGTTAAAATTCTACTGGCATTAATGGGGCAGTAAGAAATTTGTCAATATTGTCATTAGGGCTACTGTGAATTATTTAATTATTTAATCACCATCTCTTCTCAGGATTGCTAGTCCATGTCCAAGCACGGTGTTCATTGTCGTGGAAGGTAAGAAGTTCCCGTAGATATTAATAATTTCAAAAAATTATGTTTGATAATTTTTATCAACGTGTAAATATATTTTAGCAGTCCACAAAACTTCATAATTCCCCAATCATCTATGTGATATAGTTTATGTGACTATTCAGAATACTGAGATAAATGTAGTCATTTGCTCAATATAAATGCCACTTCTTGAGACCAGGTCGACAGTATTTGAATCTCTAACTCAATTTATATTTTTTCATGATGCCAATGATCGAACCTAATACTAGATTTTACTGCAAATTATTCCTTCAATACTTCCTACAAATTATATATAAAATAATAATAAAGAATTCATTAAATATATACCTTCAATACTTCTTGATTCTGCCAATAGCCAATTTGTTGACCGTGCATTTTGTATTTATTATTTGTTATCTTTTCCGTTCTTTTTTATTTCCTTACTATTTTTCTCTGGCTTCCCTTAAGGTTTGGACTTACGTGTCTCATCTTTATGTGTATCACACCATAAATTCAACTCATCATCATTTATGAAAAATCTTGGAATATATCTTCCTGATTCTTTGTTAGTGATAATGCAACCCAGATCCATTTGAATCAAGGATACTGATGAACATATTTGATGTTTTCTATTAATTATCCCTATTATCAATTTATTATTGACGTTAATTTATATTCTTGGCTTAATGATCCTCAGTTCATTCCTTCATTTGTGCTGGCTCGGCAAGGGTGTGTGTGCTGATTAGATGTCTTTTTATTTTGATCCTCTCCTCCATACTGCAATGAATACATTTCAAAGAAAAAAATTTCATCAGTGTAATGTTTGACAGCAACCAATAGAATCTCCCATTCACGTACTAAAATCATAAGTGGGTGTTATTATTAATTATATGCGAGTTTCAAGTGTCCGCCTTCCATCAATAGGTGTCTCTATTTGCTGTAGTACTCCCCCAAGTTGTTTAATTTATTTCTTTCACCTCTCTGAATTGGTGATGCCAATGGAATCTTAATTAACTTTTGCGATTGAGTAAGGTGTTTACGGAGTGTAATTCCCAGTACTTCAATTATAAGGTTCACACTCAATAAAATAAGTTTTGTAGCCAAACTGGTAATGTGAATGTCAGAAGTATTCTTCCTCTATGTGTGCTCATAAGATCTTCCTTCAAGCGATTAGGCTTTACAAAAGGAACTTGGCTTCGATACCATGTTAAGGAATTATAGATCTGGAGATAAGATATATACTGAATGTATGTAGTAGAATACAATTGCCTTGGTTATTGATTGATTCTACAAAATACAATAACTATATATATTGAATCTAAAGGATGTCAATATGAACAGTCATGACTTATCATATATGATAAGCCATGACTGTTCATATTAACAAATCGTATAACATATGATTAACATTTTAATCCCAGCATAATTATATTGCATATCAAACAATGGCATGAATAATGAATAAGACAGTCACAATAATACCATGATTGTCATATACGAACAGTCTGATAGTATTGTGACTATTCTTATTCATTATAATCATTAAAAGGAGATAAAATTTGAGTCTGAGATAAAAGGAGATAATAATCATTTTAATGACATTTAACAGTATATACGAGTTTGAGTCCTCCAATCCAAACTTCTTCAATAATTTGTTGGTATACTTGGATTGAGAAAAAAAAATTTCTTTACTATTATGATTTACTTGTAATCCAAGGAAAAAAATCAGCTTACTAATTATAGACATTTTGACTTCCTTATGCATCTCATTTATGAATTTCCTACACAAATCATCTTTTCCTCCAAAAATTATGTCATCGACATAAACCACAAAAATCAAGATCTAATTTGAATAAACTCTTTAATACAAATTACTATCAGTAAATCCCTTTTGAAATCCTTGTCCAAATAGATGTGTGTCCAAGCTACCATACCAAGCCCTAGGTGCTTGATTCAATTCATACAATACTTTCTTCAACTTGTAAATAGCATCCAGATCATTTCCGAAGTTAAATCCCTCTGGTTGTTCAATGTAGACTTCTTCCTTCAATTCCCCATTCAAGAATTTTGACTTAACATCCATCTAATAAACTTTGAAATATTTGAAATTCAAAAAAGCTAAGAATATTTGGATCACTTCTATGTGGGTAACAGGGGCATAAGTTTTATCAAAATCAATATTTCAATCTAAGTGTAACCCTTGCAAACCAATCTTTCCTTATTTATCATTACCTTTCCATTTTCATCCATCTTGTTCTGGAATACCCACTTTGTATCAATCACTTTTTTTTTTGTCAGTCTGAGCACAAGTTCCCAAGTTTGATTTTTCTATATCTAATCAAGTTCTTCTTCCATTGTCTTTACCCAATTTTGATCATTGCATGCTTCTTCCACAATCTTTGGTTTAGTCTCTAAGAGTAAACATAATAACACCTATTCTTGAGTTTCTCTACTTCTTGTGATAATTATTTTATTTGTATCTCCTATAATCTAATTTTTTGAATGATTTCTTCGTACATACCTTGGAGTTTTAGTTGTAGATATCAAAGCCTACTTTGTCTCTTCTTCTTATTTCTTTTCTTTGTTTCCTTTTTCCTTTGAGTCGTCTAAATTATACCCAATATGCCTATCAGGTGTTGGAAATATTCAGGAATTAACCGAGTTACTGAGAGGGGAGGGGTGAATCAGTAACTCTAAATTTTCTTTCAATTACAGATGTATTAACATGTAATTTACTTTAACCTTTGCATACAGAAAGCATGAAACTTAAAAGCATTCACAATAATGACACATAGATTTGGTTACCCAGAAACCTTCCAAAAAGAAAGTAAAACTGGGGTGGGGATGAAACCCACAAAGCTTTAATACTGCAGAATAAAGTTGGCCGGTTAAGGCTTACAATTTGATCACTTCTGATGATCTGCCCTGTTAGGAGCAATAAGGATTGCTAAATCCACCTTGTTAAAGGATTTACAAAACATACAATGAAGTATGCACTCGGTAAAGAGATTTTACAAAAGACTGTTAAGTCTACCCGGTTAAAGGATTTAGTACTGATTCACCTGTTAGGATGAAACGGTAGATCTCTTGCTTTGCAACTGGATTGCTGATTGAGATTCGCTGATGTACTGATCACCTTCTGTGATGAATTTGTCTTTGTTGTTCCTTATACTGCTGAATCCCTTTGTAATTCGCTTATCTCTGCCTTTCTTTCTTTTTCACATATATTCTTCTTACATGCTTCTTGACATTTTTACAACATTGTTTATATACAAGTCTTAAACAATTAATTACAATTACAAAGTCGGCTTGACAAATAAACATAAGTGCTACTAAGTCGGCCCAAGTATGGTTACACGGTTCCTTCAAACTGACTCGGTGACTTTCTGATACTCGGCGTCCACTGCATTACTCAGCATCGTCATGCACTCGGTAGAAGTGAAGGCACGGTTCATACTGATCACTTGGTAGGTTTTGAACTCGGTAAATACTGGTGACTCGGTAGACATGATGTTACTCAGTTTACACTGTCCTGTTCGGTTTGTACTAACTTGCTCGGTTTGCACTGTCTGCTCGGTTTGCACTGTCTGCTCGGTTTGCACTGTCTACTCGGTTTGCACTGTCTACTCGGTTTACACTGTCTGCTCGGTTTGCACTGTCTGCTCAGTTTGCACCCAGAATGCAAATAAGTGTTGTCACTAGTGGAAATTCTGCTTAATGCCAACATCAGGAATTCTTTAGATATCTTCATCAACTTTCACATTCACACTTTCAACTATCTTGTTCAGTCTCTTATTATAATACCGGTACACTTTGCTTCTTGTAGAATATCCCAGAAATATGTATTCATCATCTTTTCTATCAAATTTTCCAAGATTGTCTTTATCTCTCTAAACATAGAATTTACTTCCAAAAACTTTGAAGTATTTCACAGTGGGAACCCTTCCATGCCATAGCTCATAAGATGTCTTACCATATTTCTTCTAGGAAAGTATTATGTTAAGTGTATATATTGTTGTATGTATTTATTATTTCTAGTGAACCTCTGGTAATCTCAATTCTTTGATCATTTTCCTTGCTACTTCTTGAATTGTTTGATACATTCTTTCCATGACGCCATTCTTTTGTGGTGTCCTAGGGGTTGATAATTGTCTTCTAATACCACGTTTCTTACAAAAATTATCAAATTCATTAGAAGTAAACTCTCCTCCTCTATCATATCTTAGACATTTGGATTTTTTATTAACTTGATTATCAACTCTTACTTTAAATATATTGAACTTATCTAATGCTTTTGATTTATCTCTCAAAAATGCAACCCAATTTTATCTGGAATAATCATCAATAAAAGGCATGAAATATTTTTCACCTTGTAAGCTTATTTTTCTAGTTGGTCCACATAGGTCAATTTGTACAAGATCTAACAGACCAATAGATGAATTATATTTTCCTTTGAACATCTCTCTTGTCTTCTTTCCCTCTTAACATCCTTTGTAGATAATGTTGTCTGATTTGGTCAACCTTGGAAAATATCTTACTGCACTTGTTGAACTTATCCTTACCAAGTTGTCAAAATTGATGTGACACATCCTCTAGTACTAGAGCCAGCTTTCATCAGATCAGGATAATAAGAAACTCTTTGTAGCTCTTTCTTGTTGATACATGTTTCCACTTGTTCTTCTACCAAGTACAATAATAGTTTTGGATCTCTTCCAAATCTCACAACCATCATCCTAAAATATAAAATTTTATTCATTTCATACATCTATCCAAAATGTAAAAGATTAGTATATAAACCCTTCACATAGTCAACATAGTTAGTTTTATGTTTTCCATCAAAAGTAACAAAACCAATTCCAACAATCTATGTCACTAAATATTATCTCTAAATCTAACAGGATCTCCATCATATTTTTCAAGTTTCAAAAACTTACTCTATCACCAGTCATATGATTTGAACATCCACTATCAATCAACCATTTATTTTAGTTTCCTCTAACAAATAATGTAGTTTCAATTTTATCATCCAAGCAAATTTTAGAGATACCAAATCTAGGTTCTTCTTGTTCCACCAAAAATAAATAATCCCCTTGATCTGATTCATCATCTGATATACTAGCATTTTCATTAACATAGTAGGCCATCTTATTGAACATTTTAAACTTTTGTCTTTGTTCCTCTTTTCAAACACCTAATTTCTAAATGACCAATGTTTCTACATCTAAAACATTTAAGAGGTAACATACATTTTTATTTTTCGGTACCTAATTTCTTCATCTTCCTTGTAAATTTTGCTTCTAACTCATCTAAAATGCCATCATTTGGATCATCTTTTGTCTTCGTGGCTTTAAAGGTTGTTTTAGATCTATTCCTTTCTTTTCTAAATTTCCTCGACTTAAACATGGTTAGAGTTCCAAACAAATTCTCTTTGGTAAACTTATTTGGATCATAAACTTCCTCAATAGATGATATCTTATCATTGTAGCTCTCCAATAAATTCATCGACGGAATCTTCTCCATAACATCTTCAATAGTCAGAGTGTCACCTTGATTTTTTTCTTCCTTCACAGCATTGTCAACCTTCTAAAAATAGCTTGTTATGTCTTCACCTTCTTCCATTCTCAAATTCTCATATTGGTGCTTAGCTATTAACTTATTTAATAACTTGACTCTATCATTTCCTCCATAGATCCCTTTCAACTTTTCCAAAACTTCATAAATAGTATTCAAAGATAACTTAATCTTTGATAAAGCACTAAAAATTGCATACCTTTATTTTGCATTCTCCTCGTAGGCTTAAATCTCATATACAATAGTAAGGTCGTTCACCAGTGCAATATATTTTGTCTCAATGGCTTTCCAAGTAGTGTAACTTATGGAAATCATGTAACCTCTTATCTGCACTTTCTAGAAAGTGTAATTGAATCCATCAAACATAGGAATTGTCAATTTATGCGTCATTGGATCTACCTCAAGCAATTAATCTTCTTCAAGGAACCAAAGATATGATACCAATTGATGAATACAATAAATAACTAAGAGGGTGGGTGAATCAGTTATTATAAAATGATTTTCTTAAATTTATTTAATTTGGAATAAACTTGATGCAATCTGAAAATTAAAACAAATATGAACATGAAAGCACATAAACACCATACACCATGAACACAAGAATTTACTTGGAAACCCAAGATGGGAAAAACTATGGAGAAACTAATTCTCATGAATATAAACACCAATTAAGGTGGCACTGCTTAAGGTGATTTTTATAAGGGCTCACTGTTGATTTTATCACTTTATGCAAGGCTCACTTTCAGTTGGGCTAATTTCCCTGAAAGTAGTAAGGGTCATTGCCAAATAGAAGAATGCTCATTTCTTGAATGATAATAAAGGTAAACCGCCACTTAAATAGCTATAACCAATAATTAGCAATAGTGGAAAAATATTTATGACTGCTGCCAGTTGAACATAGTTTCATACACATCCATACACAAATCTTTTCTTGTTATATTTGCATTCATTGTACATATATATATTTTTTATCTCCCATTGAATAGAATCATAGATTTCTTATACCATGTCATGCCATATAAACTTCTAAGTTAGCTTAACACAATTTGAAATAGGTCACCATAAAACATTCTTATGGTGGTAAGGAATGAGATGTGGACCACATAGAACCTCCTCACTCAATAGAACACACTACACATTCACAATAGCATCCAAGACCAACAGAATAGGATATACATGTTACAATGGAAGAAATTTTTATGGAGCATGCTAACCAATTTCCAGATAGGTCTGGACCCAAAGGAGTGAACCACAATATGTTGAAATAAGAATGGGACCAGGACAAACATGTCCAAAGATAGATCTACTCATCACATCATTTGAAGCACACAAATTTGGATCACCAAAGCCTACAAATATTCATCCAAACATAAGATATGTTTACATCAATGACAACCATTAATGACAACAACAATGATAGCATTAGCATCACATTCTAATAATGCATTATTCTAAGTAATCTTACATAATTATTGTAGACACCTAAAAAATCTTTTAGAAAATAAAGTATTTTTTATTTTCTGAAAAACCCCTGATGATATCATCATTTGTTAATTAATTAATTATTTAATTTATTTATTTATTTTTATGCCATTAAATCCCTTTATCTTAATTAAAAATATTTAATTAAGAAATCCCTCCCAAAAATGTTTAAATCCTATTTAAACACCATTTTCCCTATTTATTAATTATTTAATTAATAAATTGACCAAAAAACCAAAAAATAAATATTTAATTTATTTTTTCCCTAAACCTTGGAAATATCCTAAAAATCACTAACCTCTTCTAGAATCTTCTAATCCCTCTTTAATTTTGATTAAGGGCTGATTCAATCATTTCCTAACCCTAATCCCAACTCAAAAATATTTAATTAAGATTAAATATTAAATCCTCATGTTTATTAAATATATTTTAATAAATATCCTCAAAACCTAAACCTTTTGAAATAAATAAACCTTTATCTATTTCCTAAATCCTATTTATCCAAGAAACTCCTAAACTCTTCTAGAAAGTCTTCATCCTCATCCAAAAGCCTAGACTCTTCTAGAAGAAGTCAATCCTTATCTTTATCCCTAACCCTAACCCTAACCTTACCCCAAACCCTGACTCAACCTCCTAACCCAACCCTTTCCAAAATCCTATAAATACTCCTCATTTCTAAGAGCAAAGCACCAATTCACTTTCATTTAATAGCATTGTTATCATGTTAAATTAGCTCTAGCATAATCATCCCTAATTGATAGATTTTCAAGCTTTCTTAACTCACATCATAGCTTAGCAATAATGGATTAATCTAGTTTATTTCATTTGTTTTGCATAGCATATAACATCATATCACATCTCTATTTGGTCTAAAATCAATCTTAGCATAAACATCATGTAGCTTAATCTTCATTTCAGCATCATTTGGATCCTTGAGGCCTTAGGGGAAAATCAGGTGTTCTATACCTATTTTTGTGCCATTTATGGGGTTTTTATGGATCTCAATCCATCCTAAAATGCATAAGTAACATGCTCCATGCACTTAGAGAGCACACCCACATCCCCTTAAGCAAGAGCAAATCAAACAGTGCTTGGGTGCACCTGTTTAAGCTCTATCTGAAGTGGCTTAGCTTAGAAAGTTATTATTTTGGATTGATTTCATGTTAGATTAGAACTTAACATTTGACTTATTTGAGCCTTTCAAAATAGATACAAATAGCCTTGCTCACATTCTGGCATGCCCGGTGGGACTCACTTCGCAAGTCTTTCAATTTTTGGAGTTTTTGGCAAAGTTTGAAGTTTGAAGATGGAGGAGGCAGTTTGATCATCTTTCTTGTCTAAAATCCCATTATTCCTCTATTCTGTCTATTCATTCTTCTTCCCCTTGCAAAATCTTGGCCTATTCTTCCAAAAAATCCCTAAGAAAATCTCATTTTGGCAAAAAATGTGTATTTTCTATGTAAAAATTCTGTTTAAAGTATTTAAAATTGTCAGAGGATCACATCTGGTAAATCCAGGATAGTATCCAAGATTCTTGGATCGCATCTTGGGACTACACCATTACTAGATCACATATGGTAAATTCAGGGTAGCATCCAGGATTCCTGGATCACATCTGGGGACTGCACCATTCCTGGATCGCATATGGTAAATTCAGGATAGCATCTAGTAAATTCAGGGTAGCATCTAGTAAATTCAGGGTAGCATCTGGTAAACAGGATAGCATCTAGTAATACTTCAATTTGGGGTAAAAATGAACAAAAAAAATGCATAAACATCTTATTTTAGTGCTTATAATGAATCCCCAAATCACTCTTGAATGCATTAAAGACTAAAACTTGCAAAATCTAACAAATGAACAAAACCAATCCAATCATTTGCATCCTTGCAACATCAAGGTTTTAGATGCATTCATGCAAAGTTAGGAACACTTCATTTTTAGAAACTTAAAAAGAACTTCAAATTTCCATTTCAAAAGGTTCAAAATCAACACTAAGTGCACACAAAATTCTAAATCAAACTCAAAGCATCAATCAGGGATAAAATGAACTTCATTTGCAAATATTTTTAAGTTCTTTTAAAATCTCATGCAAACTAAGAGTCCTAAATGGTTGCCAAAACTATCATAAAAGCTTTGTTATTTGTTCCAAACAAATGTCTTGTTGCAAAATCTTGAATGTTTCCTAGGTTTTTCATGCATCAAAACAATCTAGGAATATCATTTTTGGGCTTAAAAACATGCAAACTAGAACACAAAATCTTGAATAAAAACCAAAGTCCAAAGAGTCATTTTTACTTTGAGTCAAAAACAATCTTGAATGATCTAAATTGGAAAGAAAAGCATCCCTAGTCCTTCCTCTTTGAATTTCAGTTCAAACAAACTCAATCTTGAATGATCTAAGGTTAAAACAAAGCACATCTTCAAAGTTGTAAATCAACACGATAATTCAATCTTGAATGCCCAAGTCAAAGAAACTGCAAACACTCAAAAGTCTTTTGGAGAAAGAACAAATCAAAGCCTAAACACTTGTGTTTTCAGTTATTCAAATTCAAACATCACTTAATCAATTTGGGAAAAAGAACAAACTGTTTGATGTGCATCTAGGAGTTTTACATTTTCTGTAAATCCTTGTTAAAATAAGCAACGTAAAACACTTGAACTCAAACAAGTTCACTTGTTTTACTTTTAGCAAGGCCTGTACAGGGGAGAAAAGAACTTCCTCCTCGGAGAATGACCTCAAACCAGTATCTTTCCCGATCGGTATATAAATAAAGCACTGAGAAAACTCTCGCTTATATCTCCTCAAGCTTAGGCGAGGCGTGTTGATGGTAGCCCGGGGTAGGTGAATAATCCCTACTATTTTGGCATGGTCAACTAGGCTCTCAAGTGAGTCACGTGCATACAAACTAATTGGGGGGACTCCATGAAACAATTACAAACTTGATAAAATAGAGGCTACCCTATCCACATCCAAAGGTATCAAAATCCTTATGCAAGGACTGATCCAAGGGGTTTACCGGATCACCTTAAGATTATTCACCATTTGTATCCCCTTTTAGGGGGTACCAAGCTGTGGGCAAGGATTTTGATACTCACCTTCCTTAGGTAGATCTTCTTGAAGTGCTTGACAGTTAAAACTCTGTGAAAACACTTGTTGGAACATACACTTTTCAAAAGCTTTTTTAGAATCAGAGTCAGTTATCCTGCTTGTATCCCACAAGGTTGCTTTGTCCCTTGTGGAGATTGGTTTTCCAAAAATATTTGGTTGGAATCTATCCTTTGCCATTGGAGAACATCAAACTAATCTACAAACCTGGTTCACGATACTCAGAACAACTTGCAAAAGAAACCCTTGGAATCAGATACCCAAAGCTTCTTTATCAGAATTTCCCCAAGTAATGCCCAATTTGATCAAACATCTGAAAGCTAAATTTCCCAAATCTCAAACGTATCAAGAGAAGAAAGTTGCAAAGGAAAACTTCAAAAACCATCAATCTTTTGTCCAAGCAACCCAAGCAGAAGAAAAATATCAAGAAAAGCTTGATAATATTGGCTATAACACAAGAGTTAAACAGTTTGCCTACGATTTTGAGTGAACCGTCGCTACGTCAATCTCAAAAGAGAAGGTTAGCTAGATCCATCACATATCACATTCTACCTTCAGATCTCAAATCCTATCTCAATAGTCCTTCATCCTAGTTTCATCCTTGCATCATCACCAAACCTTAGTTGCATCCTAGAGTCCTTCTTAGTTGCATACATCATCATCTTCCTAGCAGCATCATAGATCATCCATCCCAGTTGCATTTGCATCACCCTTTTTAGAAATAGCATTGTTCCATCACCCTTCACCAATCCAGATTTCAGAATCCCAAATCCTTGATCCAAATCTAGCATCCGTCAGCCAAATCAGAACCCACCATCTTTTTGCACCAAATCCAGAGACCCAAATGCAAAAGCACTTGGTGTTTGAAACCTTTTAGTTTTTTCCATCCCCTATCCTAAATCAGAAATCATCCCCTTTTTGACAGAGCATTGTCTAAAGGAAATCCAACTTGTCCTTGCACAGCCTCATCATCTCAAGCAAGAGATTGGCTTGCATTGATAAGAATCCAGTTGACCAAAGATCATTAGTCTATCCTAGGTTGGCCAAATCCTATCATTGATCTTCTGTCAAGAAAAACAACAGCTCATTGTTGACACTTAGTAATCTTCCACCCAATCTTAACCCAAATCAGAGCATCCCACCAAGCCTCCATCATTACCAAGCATTTCACCAAACTATCACCATCTTCTACCAATCTTCTGCCATCCATGATTCAGACCCAAGCACCTCACCAATCCTTGCATTGCATTCTAGAAATTCATCATCCTTAGAAATTCCTTAAGCTTGCATCCATCATTTTTTAGAATCTTTTAGGAAACATCTTGCATCCATCTAGCATCTGCATATCCATGCCTATCGAGACAAGATCTGGATCTAGAAAATGAAGGAACATGAATCCTTATCCAATCACTAGCTCATTTGATCCCAATACTTCTACCAATGTGATGGTAGCTTATGATCCCTAGATACAACAAACTAGTAATGCATGGGACAATCCCAATATCCCCTTGGCTCCTCTAGCAATAGAACCATTTGAGAATCATCCAGGGAATCCACCAGTAGTCAGTTTACTCATGGCCCAAAACCAGCAGATCATGTTCACTAACTTTGCACAAAGGCATACTCCCATTCCACCATATCTCCATCCTCATATTCCCATAAGCAATATCCAAATCCCAGCACAAGCATACTCTCCATTCATCTAACCATTCCCTGATCCAACCTTGCAAACATCTCAAGAAACCTCCACCATTCCCCTTCTTTTGCAAGGAAGCTTCACCAGTCCCGTAACACAAGTTGTAACACCATCTACTCCATTCCCTATCATAGGTACATCATCATCCACCATGGCCACCTAAGCTCTTACTCAAATCCAACGCTTGTCACAAAATCAACTCCTACCTCTTACCCAAGTTACCTCACAAGAAGTTCTACCACCTTCCATGGGCCAAACAACACCATTCTTTCTAGGAGGGGTGCAGTCATCCTTCCCCTTTGCTTCACAAGCTTCTACATCCACACCTTTCATGCCAGGAGGGACGCAATCATCCTTTCCTTTTTCTCCACAAGCTTCAGCATCTATACCATCATTCTCAGGGTCAACACAATCATTTCCCTCTTTCACCCAATAAATCTCTACATCATCTATTCCGAGGGCAATGCAATTGTTCCCCTTTCATACTCAGCAAGCTCCCACATCAACATCACCCTTTTTATGGGGAACGCAATTGTTCTCTTCATTCACCCCCCAACAAGCATCTACCCAGGCACAAGCCTAGCAAAATGCCTTCACCATAGGAATGCCTTCTATGGGTTTTTCAAATCCACCATTCATGTCCCAAACTCCCATCACATCTACCTTCCTGACATCTACTGCAACACAATTCTGACCACACACTGGTTCTCATTGGGGCCTCACTCAAGAGGAAATGAAAGCCTTGGGCATACCAACCCACTCTCCTACATCCATGTTTGCAAACCAACAAACCACCTTCTCACAAGTAGCACAACAACAACCATCGCAGCCTCCGCCAGTTTCATCCTTTGCAAGCTATCCATTCACAACACCGAGTGCTTTTCAACAAGTTCCTCCACCTCAGCAGCCAAGTTCCTCTCATTCCACAAGTTATCTTGCCCATCCACCCTTTGCTTCAAGCTTCCCTACATCAATTCCACCCTTAAGCAATGCGGGAATGCTCCCAACCTATATCAGCCAACTGCAAAGCCAAGTTCAGCAAGGGCCATCCTACTAGCAAGCTACATCATTCCACCAGCTTCCCCAGTAGCAACCAGCTTCCTCCTATCAGTCACAGTAGCAAGTCCCTGTCATCCCACAACACCAGCAAGCAGTCCCATATCCTTCACCACAATATCCCCGTATGCCACATTAGCAATATCCTCCCTAGCAAATGTCACTCCAAAATCCACTCCAATCCACCTATGTCGTTGGACAATCTCCATATCCCACTCCATAATACCCATCACCAGATCCTCTTCAAATGGGAGTACCAACTCAAACACCAATCAATGCCGAGTGGGAAGCAATGAAGAACACTCTCAAAGAGCTTCAAACTAGTTCTGAGAATAAAACTTTCAAGTTTGAGGAGGTATGTCCCTACCCATTTGACCGGTCAATTGCAACTATTCCTTTCCCTAAGAACTTTGAGACACCTAAATTTGATAAATATCGAGGGAAAGGAGACCAAGTGAATCATGATAAAGAATTCTATATGGCATGCCAAGAAGTGGCTTACAGTGATAATTATTTTTTACACCTATTCCCCAAAAGCTTGGGAGGAACTGTTGTTGAGTGGTTCTACAAAATACCATGTGGGACCATCACAACTTTTGTCAAACTCTCTGAGAAGTTCATTGCCCACTATGCCCACAATGTTGAGAATGAGTTGACCCTACTAGACCTTTGCAACTCAAAATAGAAAGAAGGAGAAAGCCTAGCAGAATACCTGCAATGATGGCAGAACCTTACCACTAGGTTATCATACCAACCACCTGAGAAGCATTTGACCAAAATATTTATTGATAATCTACATCCTAAACTATCCCACTTCATGAGGATGAACTATCTCCAAACCTATCAGGATATCAAGGGAAAGGGGATAGGTATTGAAAAGGCCCTCCTAGATGAAGGCACAATCTGACATTTCAAAAATGATTCCCAAAATAAACCCAGCAATGATAAATCTCATTATTGGAATCGTAACAAAAACATTGTTACTGATGGAGCCACTGATACCAAACATGTCCAAATTCTCATGGCTAGTCCTACGCCAATTCCTACATACCAACAACAACAAGCGCCCATCTATCAACAATCTCCTTAGGTCCATCAACAACCCATGCAACAATATCAGCCTCAAAACAATTAGCAGAATTATCAACACCAAGCACATCAAGCTTATCAAGGTAATCCAAACAATCAAGTCAATGCCACCAATACTACTCCAAATCATAACAAGCCTAGAGCTCAGAACAATCTGAAGAAGACCTTCACACCACTGGGGGAACCTCTGGATGTTATCTTTCATCGAATGGCCAAGGCCAACTTAATTACATACCCACCAATCCCGCAAGTTGATGATACCACTCCCAAGCCCAATTGGTACAAAGATAACGAGTATTGTGATTACCATCGTGTCAAAGGACACACTACCCTAAAATGTATGAGACTCAAGAATTACATCCAAGATCTCATCGACCAAAAGGAGATCCAAGTAGATGCACCTACTCAAGCCTTGCCAAATGCCAATTTGCAAATTTATCAGAATGTGTTCCCACAACACAACGCTGGGAAGAACCAAGCTAATACCAATCATCCCCAAAACCAAGGCAAAGGCAAACAAGAAGATCACATTGACCATAAAGACTACACTACTGCCTATATCAATTATGACAAATTTATTGGATGTATAACCCAAGTTGAGCCCACAGTCAATACCATCCATGTCAGAGGAGCAGATAGTCAATGTGTCGTTACCACCCACAAAGGCTGGATAATTGTCACTGGTGCCCATCCAAAACTAGTACATAATGCACACAATGCACAGTATAACCTCATAGAACATCTTGGGAGCACACCAGCCCAAATCTCCATCTTGGACCTTCTCCACACTTCACCCCTCCATCAAGAGATCCTTGACCGAGCCCTTAAAGAAGGACATGTCCCCACAGACATTAACACCACCCAGTTCAAGAACCTTGTGGGACATCTGTCTACATCCTGTGCTTTATCCTTCAAAACATCTGACATACCAGATGTTGCACCTGACCACACTCTCCCTCTCCACATCACCGTTATGGTCAGAGACTATGCCATCAAATGGGTTTTAATAGATAATGGTTTGGCCCTAAACTTGTGTACTCTAAAATTCATTCAGCAGATTGGGTTCACAAAGGCTGATATATCACATGAAGTAATCACTATCAAAGCCTATGACAACTTGGAGCATACCTCTAAAAGTACTATTACTTTTCCTATTCAGCTAGGCCAAGCAACACAAGATACCATTTGCCATGTTGTTGATCTTGACCTACCATTCAATATCCTCTTAGGCCGACCATGGATTCATTCCATTAAGGCTGTACCATCTACTTACCATTAGTGCATCAAATTTCTACATCAAGGCACTAAGGTTACCATCCATGCTAACCCCCAACCCTTCACATACTATCGTGCGATGGAAGCATCATTCCCTCATTCCACTCACTGTCCTAGAACTGATATTGGCACTTTTGTTGCCAGCTCATCCCGATCCCACTATGATCCAGAGACTATCCTCACTTCCACCCTCTCTTTCATCAAGATAAATAACTGAGGTTGTGGTGAATATAGCCTACATGATGCATTTTTCGTAGGGGCCCTCTTGCTTGATCTGCATACCCAAGGGCACCCAAGTCATCAAAGCAAGCCTGCTGAAGCACTTCATGAAATCAAGAGAATGGGACCTATGACTTTTGAATCCCATGGGAACATAAACAGTCAAGAGATGGATCTTGACATCAATAGGTGGTTGTACAAAGATCCCCCACCACCTAACACTCAACTTCTTGACTATTTCAAAGACAAATATCCACAATCACACAAGTATGCCACTGAGCAATGGAATTATCAAGGTGGTGGTCTAGGACCACAGGAAGGCAAAAGCAAAGACCCGATCATAGCATCAAAGAATCCTTAACATCAAGGTCTTGGCTTTAATACCCCTTTCCTACATATACAAGAGCCCAATACCGCAACTGGGGCCACCAACATGACTAGCGTTCCCCTCTTGAATAGCCAGGATGACCTCATAGAGATCAAAGACATCCCTGAAGAGAAAGAAATCATATCTTATGACAATATCTTTGACGATGACACCCTCCTAGGGACTTCTATCCTCCAACAACTTGCCATCAATCTCATAGAACTTCCCCTCACCCACCCTAAAATCATAGACTGGGACCAACCAAACGTCACACACATCGATGAGTTCCAAAGCACGGAAGCACTCCTAGAATTCATGGGGGCGTCAAGCCAGGCAGTAGGTCAAGATTCAGAGTCAACTCATATCTATAGGCTTGACCCAGAAGGATATTTTGGGGAGGAGGCAAGCTTTAGCTGCAAAAGAGGAATAGAAATAATAAAACATGAGTCCTTATGTGAAAACCCTTCTGGGGTACATTCTGATTCCAAAATAGTAAAAATAAAGAGCGTATCTTCTAGTGAAAACTTGGCAATTCAAGCGCTAGAAGATGAAGACTTGCCTCTTCCTCCTATTCAGGATTACAGACTTGAGCAATCACCAATCATCATAGAAGAAACCAAGCTAGTCAACTTGGGTATAGAATAATATCTGAGAATCACCTACATTGCAGCCAATCTGACAGAGGGTGAAGAAATGGCTTTCATTGCGATCCTTAGAGAATCAACTATAAACTCTGCATGGTCATATGCACACATGCCTGGGCTTGATCCTAATCTTGTCATCCATCATCTAGCAGTGGACCCTAATGTCAAACCAGTAAAGCAGAAGCTGAGAAAAATGCATCCAAAAGTTGCCTTATTAGTCAAAGCAGAGCTTGAAAAACTCCTCCAAGCCAAGATTATCAGAGCAATAGATTACTTAGATTGGATCTCCAATATCGTACCAGTTGTGAAGCCTTTAGGTGACATCAGAATTTGTACAGATTTTAGAGACCTGAACAAGGCATGTCCTAAAGATGATTTTCCGCTACCAAATATAGACATGATTGTAGATCTTACAGCGGGTCATGAAATGTTGTCACTTATGGATGGCTTTTCAAGCTACAATCAGATTCATATAGCAGAAGCAAATCAACATAAAATAGCATTCACAACTCCATGGGGTACCTTCTGCTACAACTTGATGCCATTCAGGCTAAAGAATACAGGAGCCACATATCAGAGAGCGATGATAGCAATCTTCCATGACATGATCCATAAGATCCTAGAAGACTATGTGGATGATATTCTTTCAAAATCAAAAACACGCCATGAACACCTAAGCATTCTTGAGAGTGTGTTTGATTGCTTACATCATTATGGCTGAAAAATCAATCCAAAGAAATGTGTCTTTAGTGTAACATCTGGAAAGCTTCTAGGTTTCATAGTATCACAATGAAGCATAGAGATTGACCCCAAAAAGGTCAAAGCAATAACAAAAATGCCTCCACCAAGAACACTCAGACAACTCAAAATTCTACAAGGAAAGCTTCAATCAGTGTGTCATTTCATCTCTCAGCTGGCAAACAAGTGCCAACCTTTCACGCATCTCTTATGCAAAGACACAAGCTTCAAATGGGATCCCACATGTCAGAAAAGCTTTGATAAGCTCAAGGAGTATCTAGCCAACTCTCCAATCCTAGTACCACCAATTCCAGGCTGCCCTCTCATACTTTACATCTCATTGACCACTATAGCATTGGGGGCACTCTTAGCTCAGCATGATGATGAAAATAGAGAGAGAGCCATCTACTACATCAGTCAAACTCTTGTCAGCTATGAGCTTAATTATTCACCCATGGAGAAAGCATGCCTTGCAGTGGTCTTTGCCACTCAAAAGCTTAGACACTACATGCTCAGCCACACAATTAGGCTCATTTCAAAGGTGGACCCCCTTAAATATCTACTATCAAGGACAACTCTCACAGGCCGTATGGAAAAATGGGTCATGTTACTCAGCGAGCTTGACATCCAGTACATAGATCAGAAAGTAATCAAAGGGAAAGTCATTGCCAATCAACTAGCAGAGGCACCACTGTTGGATGCTTATCCACTAATCATGGAATTTCTTGATGAACATTTATGTATGATCGAAGAACAGCCCATGTGGAAGCTATACTTTGATGGCTCATACACATCACATGGATCAGGGGCAGGAATCCTATTTGTCACACCTCAAGGTGACTACATCCCAAAATCATTCAAGTTGGGATTCCCATGTACCAACAACATTGCAGAATATGAGGCACTCATCTTAGGTCTCAAAATAGCCATTCAGTGGAATATCATAGAACTGCAAGTGTTTGGAGATTCACAACTAATTATCAAGCAAGTCCTAGATGAATATCAGACAAAGGATGACAAGTTGCTTCCCTACAAGGAACTAGTGGACAAAATGAAAGAGCATTTCTTAAATCTACAGTTCACACAGATACCAAGACTTCAGAACAAAGTAGTAGATGCAATGGCAACCATCGAATCCTTGTTAGAAATCCCATGCGATGCATCATAGTATGAATTCCTAGTCGAGTAGCTACACACGCCAGCTTATGAGAACGCCGATGGAGAAATGGTGTGTGTCTTGGTTGGTCCTCAGTCCCCATGGTACCATGACATCCATGCATATCTAAAGAATGGTATCATATCTCCCCAGCTCACCAATAGCCAATGCCAAAACCTTATTCACAGAGCTTCCCGCTACACTCTTGTAGCCAACACCCTTTATCATCGAGGGTATCACAATATCCTCTCTAGGTGTTTAGATTCAAATGAGGTTGTCTTGGCTTTACAAGAGGTCCATGCTAGAATTTGTGGTGCCCACATGAGTGGCATGGTTCTAGCCAAGCAATTGCTTCGAGTTGGGTATTATTGGCCAAACATGGAACATGATGCTTGTGAGTTTGTTAAAAAAATTTTACCATGTCAGGAGCATGCAAATATGATTCATGCACCAGCACAAGACTTGCAACCCATTGCGCCACCTTGGCCATTTTCATGTTGGGGCTTTGACCTTGTCAGCTTAATCACTCCCCTTTCCTCAGATGGACACAAGTACATAATAACTACCATAGAGTACTTCACCAAATGGGTTGAAGCGATTCCACTCACCTTAACTACTGGCATCCAAATATCCAAGTTCATCCTTTACCACATCATCTGTCGCTTTGGCATACCATCTACCATCTTCACAGACCATGGCACAGCTTTTGAAAACCAACATGTGGATGATCTGTGTGCCAGACTCCACATTCATCACCGTTTCCCCAGTTCATATTTCCCTCAAGGAAATGGCCAAGCTAAGGCAACCAACAAAACAATCCTCAAAATCCTCAAGAAGGTTGTCAATGATTCTGGTCATGACTGGCACCTCTAGATAAATCTTGCCCTCTGGGCCTACTGCACTTCTTATCACACTCCCACGGGCACCACCCCATACTCCCTTGTATATGGTGTCGATGCTATTTTGCCAATCGAGGTCGAGCTCCCATCATTGCGAGTCTCCATGAAGAACTATACCACTAATGAGGACTATCGTGTGGCACGTCTCACACAACTAGACCTGTTAGATGAAAAGAGACAGTAAGCATATGATCACCTGGTTGCATACCAAAATCGACTCAAAAGGAGCTATAACAAGAAGGTCCATCCTAGACAGTTCCAGGTCGATGACATGGTCCTAAAGGAAAATTAGAAGGTCCAAGCACACAGAGAAAAGAAAGGAAAATTTGAGCCTACTTGGCTGGGCGCCTATGTTGTTATAGCATGCTTCGACTCCGGAGCTTATCAGCTATCTACACCAGAAGGTGAGCCTTTGAATGATCCAATCAACATCATACATCTGAAGAGGTTCTATTCCTGAACCAGATCCTACGTATTCAGAAAATCCACAAAAATTGGAAAAAGAAGAAAAATATTAAAAAAATCAAAAAAGCAAAAAGAAAGAAAAGAAAATAATCATCCAATGGTGAAAACTTGGCAATTCAGGCACCTTGGACAAGTATGTTGGTGAAAACCTGGCAAACAGGAGCCATACATAGTGGACCGAATCATTATCTATCAAAATCCCATCCCTCCATCTCAACATCTCAGTCCTTTTTCTACCATCCCCATCCCCATCCACCATCCCCCAGCATTCCTCTTTTTCATAATCCTCAAGAAAATTTGCAATCCCGCCTGCATCCTTCTTGTACCATATCTTGTACTATATCCTGTATAGCACCATCCTTCTTGTACCATATCCTGTATAGCGAGATCTTCCTATCCCAAATCCTACGCTTCTATACATATCAGTTGTATATCTCTTTTCCCGTCTATTGTACCTCTCATCCCTTTTTTATACATAGTCCTTGTCAGTCCTATAGCAGCATTTGATCAAAACTCTTGTCCTACCTAGCCTCATACTTCAGCAACATCAATTGTCAACTATTTTTTATCACAGTGATTATTCTTTGACTTCATCATTTTCCAGCGAACAACAACACTCCTTCTCTCATCAATCAATGGGTCCTTGCGGATGTATCCTTCCTCCTGTCAGACCTCATCTTCCACCAATCACACCCAGTCTGTGTCAATGCATCCTTCCACATGTTCAAACCAATCTTCCCACCATCAATCCATCAGTCAAATCAAATCTCTCTCCTTGGCAAAGGATGTCTTTTTGGAGTTGTCATTTTGGTCTTGGATTTTGTCCTTTGGATCTTCTTAATCTTTTATAGCTTCTCATTGTTTCTCTACTCAAAGTCACCACGATCCTTTATATCATGGTGCGCTGCGATTGCGAACAATCTGAGGCAAGGTCTTTTGATCTTTTGATTCTGCCTATGAGTCAGTTGAATGTGACCCTTGCATGTTTCACATGTGATCTTCTGGGTTCCATAGTGCACTTGGGAAATGTCATTTGCTTGTGGTTTCTCCTGCATCGTTTCCACCATGATTTCCTCTTGGATTCATGCGTGATGCTGGGGCAACCCTACGTGTCTTTTTAGCATCAATCCTATGCAACACTGGTGACAAGGCCTTGTGATCCTAGTATCCTTGGCAGGTCTCTAGCATTTCTATATCAAACTAGGTTGTGCTCTCCACATTTGCACTTGGAGCTTCCCCAAATCCCCTACATTCTACATCATATAGATTAATCTTGCATCTTGCATCTTTTCATATAGTTGCATTCTGCATTTCACATTCCATCTCATCTTGCATTCACCCATCTTTGCTCTTGCTAGCTTGGTTATTTATCCTCCCTTCTTCCTTTCTTGTTTCTCTTTGTTTCCTTTCGAGAAAATTCCACAACATTTACTCCTTGCGTTATTTTCTCAAGGGGGCACAACCCCTTATTCCTCTACATTCTAGCCTAGGGCATCTTATTTTCTTGTCTTTGACACCAATGCCACTTGTGGCATCGCATCAAAGGGGCAAAATGTAGACACCTAAAAAATCTTTTAGAAAATAAAGTATTTTTTATTTTTTGAAAAACCCCTGATGACATCATCATTTGTTAATTAATTAATTATTTAATTTATTTATTTATTTTTATGCCATTAAATCCCTTTATCTTAATTAAAAATATTTAATTAAGAAATCCCTCCCAAAAATGTTTAAATCTTATTTAAACACCATTTTCCCTATTTATTAATTATTTAATTAATAAATTGACCAAAAAACCAAAAAATAAATATTTAATTTATTTTTTCCCTAAACCTTGGAAATATCCTAAAAATCACTAACCTCTTCTAGAATCTTCTAATCCCTCTTTAATTTCGATTAAGGGTTGATTCAATCATTTCCTAACCCTAATCCCAACTCAAAAATATTTAATTAAGATTAAATATTAAATCTTCATGTTTATTAAATATATTTTAATAAATATCCTCAAAACCTAAAACCTTTTGAAATAAATAAACCTTTATCTATTTCCTAAATCCTATTTATCCAAGAAACTCCTAAACTCTTCTAGAAAGTCTTCATCCTCATCCAAAAGCCTAGACTCTTCTAGAAGAAGTCAATCCTTATCTTTATCCCTAACCCTAACCCTAACCTTACCCCAAACCCTGACTCAACCTCCTAACCCAACCCTTTCCAAAATCCTATAAATACTCCTCATTTCTAAGAGCAAAGCACCAATTCACTTTTATTTAATAGCATTGTTATCATGTTAAATTAGCTCTAGCATAATCATCCCTAATTGATAGATTTTCAAGCTTTCTTAACTCACATCATAGCTTAGCAATAATGGATTAATCTAGTTTATTTCATTTGTTTTGCATAGCATATAACATCATATCACATCTCTATTTGGTCTAAAATCAATCTTAGCATAAACATCATGTAGCTTAATCTTCATTTCAGCATCATTTGGATCCTTGAGGCCTTAGGGGCAAATCAGTGTTCTATACCTATTTTTGTGCCATTTATGGGGTTTTTATGGATCTCAATCCGTCCTAAAATGCATAAGGAACATGCTCCATGTACTTAGAGAGCACACCCACATCCCCTTAAGCAAGAGCAAATCAAATAGTGCTTGGGTGCACTTGTTTAAGCTCTATCTGAAGTGGCTTAGCTTATAAAGTTATTGTTTTGGATTGATTTCATGTTAGATTAGAACTTAACGTTTGACTGATTTGAGCCTTTCAAAATAGATACAGATAGCCTTGCTCACAATTATAATTAAAAATATTTAATTACACCAACACCACCCCCCCCCCCCTTTAAATGCAACTTAGGGGAATTCACTTAAGCTCACACTACTATATGACAATGCAAGATGGGTCCTGACTACTAGGCCAAGTTAAGTACCCATGTACAATATGAAATTGAAAATGAAATCTCTCATAAATTGGAAAAAGGGAGAAAACCTCATGGTAAAAAACTCCCCCCAAATGAGATGAAAACATAAGAGAAATATTAAAGAAGTATGAGAAGGACAAACCCCTGTATGAGGAAAAAGTCCCCCCTATAAGAGAGAAGAAGAGAGACAAAGTAGCCCCCCTCAATGTATAATTTTCATTAGTGATAGATACTCCAGGATGAATGTAAGAGTTGGTCCATAAAAATCAAACAAAATTCCTCCCCTTATGAAGAAACAACATAACAGGTGATCCTACAATAGTGTGTCCCACTTTTTTTCTAACTTTGACACTGAAATGAACATTCTGAGAAAAAAAAACTTCACATTTAGACACCTATTGCTACAAAACCGTTTGAATTTGAAGATGATGTAAAGTAGTATTTTTAGCATTTTGTGTGTAGATTCTAAATATATATTTTTTAAAAATATTGGAATTAATTTGTATCCATTTTTCCATCTCCTTTGAAGATTAGTTTCTATCAAAAATAACATTTTTAAAGAGTGACATTCATTTAGTTTAGCATAACCTTTTTTCTAAAAGGATAAAAATGTAGTTCTTTCAAATTTAGGTTTTGAACACTGATATTTAGTGTATCAAATTGGTTTCATTCAATTTAGTTTAATATTTTATCTTTTATTAATTTCTGAAGTGACATTAACTATAATTTAGACATAGGTTCATTTAGTGGCCCCTAACTTGTTCTGTATATATCAAAATTCATGTTTTATTTTGGTTTTTTAGAAAGAGGCATAAATACCTAGTGTCTAGATATTTTTCATATTTTTTCAACCTATATTAATATTTTTTCATAAGCATTAAATAGATAAGTTCCTATATGGTTAGAAACCTATGTTTAAAAAAACCAAAAAGAAAGTCATAATAAACTCAATATATATTAAAATCATAATAATTGAAAAGCTTGTTTTGAGTATAACCATATTATATTTGGATTTATTGAGATTTATTCTATTTGGGCCTTGAACTAGAGCTTCAAAGGCTAGAAATTTGTATAAACAAGTTGGCTTTGCAGGTGAAGCTCATAATAGGGTCATTTGATCAAAGAGGTATTTGATCGAAACGGACTTGATCAAACCAAAAGCACTTTGATTAAATAGGTCTCCAATCAAACACGTGTGGCACAAAAAATTATGCAATGACAAACATGAAATTCCTAACTACCTATGTTCACTCAAACTGTTAGAAATAGGGAATACTGAGAGCGGGGGGTGAATCATATTCTGCAAACTTTTGCTTTTGCCCAATTATGGATATAACAAATTATCTTAATACATGCATAACATAGTAAACTAAAGAACATGCATAGCAATAAAGCAAATGAACTCATAACACATTATTTATTCTCGAGGAAACCTTGGCCAAGGGAAAACCCCAATGGGGATGGTACCCACAAAGATCCACTAATCAAAAGTATCTTGTTAAGGATGGTGACCCTGTTAGGAGCCTATTACAAGCATATAGTGTCTCAGTCCTGATTAAGGGACTATAGGCCTTGTTAGAAGCCTCAACCCTGCTAAGAGTTGGTAGTACTGATTACAAATGATTACAAGATGAGCCCACTGCCCAAAAAAGTAATGTACAATGATTATTGATTACAAAATAGAGTAAGGTACATAACCTTATATTGCTTGCTTGTCTTTCACAACTTCCCATCAATATCTTTCGCTATATCATCTATCTCATTACAATGCATCTCTCTTTCGCATTTCATATGCCTTACATTTATACAAGTTATTAGGAATAATAACTTTTATAGTCAGCTTTACATAACATTAAATTTTACACAAAATACATATTTACCCAAGGGTTAACATCTAGGATGTCATCCCTTTATATTATTAAGACATTATTTTGATAAACAAAATAATCCCTTAACTCTTTACCAATTCTATCTTCATATTATGTCCTGTCGGCTTAACATTTTCTTTGGTAAAACTATCATAACTTCTTCCGTACAAGCCGTACAAACTTGCACTCTTAGGTGAGTCTTCAATAGTCATCATAGTATCTATGTTCAAGTGCGCAAGCACTGAACTTACTCCAATTGACATCGCCAATCAAAGTTGTCTCCTGGGTACACTGGGAAAATATTGCACATACTTAGATAATTTTTCTTTGCACTCTATCATATGTGGTCTTCATGTACATTATATGTTTCCATAATGACAACATCTAGATATCTAACTCAGCCAAATTACCAACACAAACTAGGTTGGTCAAATTTGTTTTTTTGGCATAATTGCTAGATCGAGTATTTTTTCATTTTTTCTAAAAACATAATCAAAGATAATTTGCATTTTTTATAAAGAAGACAATTTTTGTTTGAACATGTAGATTTTTCAAGGAAATTTTTTTGAAGAAAGGAAATGGTAAATAAAGGGACAAGGATAAATAAAGCTGCACAAAAGTGGTCACCTAGTAGAGAACAAAAATTGTGATGTTGCATTGGCACATTATTATAGAACTAAAGGAGGTATGCATCTTTAATTTAATCTTCATAGACTCTCTCTCTCTCTCTCTAGGTCTCTTTTTAACTAAATTGTTCTCATTTATTTCTTTTTATGTGTAGCTCACAATCAACAAATACAAGATGAAGGAGAAGTTGGGTAGGAGGGTCAACCCAAGTTGAAGAAATAAATGTTGGAGAAGGCTCAACTCAATTTCAACTAATGGATGTTGGAGAAGGCTCAATGGAAGCTCAAGTAATGGATGTTGGAGAAGGGTCAAGATCAATTCCTCCTACTAGTATGGATGAACATACAAATCAAGCTTAATTTGCAAAGAGGAAAAATAATTATAAAAATCTAGATCATGCACACCCTCTCTAGTCCTAACCCTCTCTACTAATAAGCCATGTAGGGTGATATGTATTTGAGAGGGGAGTGGTGTAGATTCGGAATGCAACATTATCTCTATAAAACCCATATGACTCAATCCTTGCATCTGCTCAAATATCTCCAAATCCTTGGTTGTGATCTATACCTATTCATCTTGTATCTCCTCCTCTACCTTTATTGAGTGATCTATGGGTGGTTCATGCTACACAAAGTGATATGAGTGCTATGCATGATCCAGTGTGGACTGGGTCAGTGGCACTATAGGTTGTGAGTGTGTAATCATATCTCTAACACTCTCAATTGGTATGTGATGGCTTGATGCAATAAATCAATATGAGTAAAATTTCCTCGAGCAAATAACCACACATATCAAACTAGGCTCATCCCTACAGTTGTCATATCTCTTGTGGTGTCGGGAGACCAAAAACTCTATATGGCTCAAGATTAATTCCTGCAGTGCTATATGATGCCCCCAAAGATGATGTTCTTGATCACCCATGTCGAGTCAAAAGATATCTCCCTATAGCATTTGATATAATAGTGGCATTCGTAGATGCAATATGACCCATCATCTCAATTACTTCCCTCTAAGAATCAAATACTACCCTATATGCAGTGGGTTCTATAGATGGTGTGATAGCAATAAATCTCTATCCCACCAACTGTCTATGAGCTAGCGTAGGATGATTATCTATATGGTACTGATCATGGTCTGCAACTCAACTGTACCCATAACCATATTACCCATAACCATAATAGATAATAATATCAAAGTACTTGATGTTGAGGCCCAAACAGACCTTAACTACTTTACAAAATACAATAGAATTTGGTCATTATTCAGATAATAGTTGTGTCGTAAGGAAACATGTATATGTAAGAGCATCTTTCTCCGGATCAACACATCTCATCACTTGGTAGCCTTTCACCTTGGGCTTCAACCCATACACTGTAAAAATATATTTTTAGTGATATCCTTGGAGACACGAGATTGAACCATCTCCAAGGATACATCACCCAAGATCTCTGCTCTCAATGCCCAAAAACTCTATACACTCAATCGAGCATTTAGACACTCTATACAAGACAATATAGTTTTTCAAGTATCTCTATACACCCCATCGGATGTCTACATGGATGCTCTCAATCTATCTATTTAATTTTTCATTCAATGAAAAATAGTAGTGATATCAGGTAAAGGAGCCTCATGATGTGCAACAGACTCGAGATGGGCCATCTAGGGATAACATGTTTTGTTACAAATTATGTAAGTGTTATGCAAACAAATTTGATATAAAAGAATTTCATTAACTATAAACAATTTTAAAATCTAACATATGTACAATTTTAAATTATGAAAATTAAATATGAACATTTAATATATTAACATGTACAAATCACCTAAATTAGAATGCAAATAACATACATACCACATAACATGTTTTGTGGTCTATGTCTCTTTCATTCGTACCTCAATCAACGGTTGAGATAGTCGACTATTATTCCATTTCATTAATGCTTTAAAATTGGAATTGATTGTCAAATTTACTTCCAAGTTTATTCATCATTTCGTAAAATTAATTATGTATCTTTTTTTTTCAAAAAGTTTGATTATTGCTTTTCGTCTTAAAATCTATTTACCATTTCTTATGACTAAATATAATTCCTTTAAAAAAATTAATTTAACTCAATTTCTCATGTTTCAATCATTGTTTTTCCCTTTCTATTTTTGTGTCTATTTTCCCCTGGAAGTGGGGTTTGTTTTGACGATTAAAAACTCAAACTTTTCTTGTTTTATAGTCGTTAACTTACACCATAATTCAATGCCTTATGGGCTCTCTTCTCGAGCCATACTATCACCTCCATGGCTGATGATTTCCTTTCTGATCTATGTCATTTCTTTATGGCGTAAGGTTGCCTTTTGGGATTATATTAAACTCTTTTTTCCTCCTTGTTTTAGTGTGCTTCCCTTTGGGGTTGAAAGTGGTGCCCTGTAATTCCCTTTGCTATATCATAAAACTACTAAAATCTGGATTTTATGCACTATGTTTCTAGTATGAGGTTAGGTTATTCTTGCTATAATAAAAAAAACTCATCGTTTTCCCTTGTGATCTGCGCCTCCTATCTTCTCTTCATGCGTTGTTTTATGTGATTGTAATGATTGTTTAAACCATACAAGCCAATGCCATTATCCTCTTATTGGATCGATGTTTACCTCTAAGCTTAGCATGTCCTTCTTGTTGTCTATAATCCCTTTCAAGCCAGCTCCTTCTCCACCAAAAAATGTTGCATTTCTTTAGGTTTGTTTTCTATTTTTATTGCTTTTCTTCATAAGGAAAAAACAGCACCAATATAGCATGTACATTGTCTTTCTTTTTAAAAAGTAGTGTAGGAGTTTGTGTTTTTTTTATATATATTCTCATCCTCAATTGATATGACTGTATAAGCATGGTTACACATGGTTTTTAAATTAGTTTGTTTTCTTACAAATGGAGACTTGTATAAAAATGTTTATACACATATTTAATTAAATACGTTATAAATAGATTTGATTAAATTATGTTATAAATAGATATATAGATTGAATTTATATTTATAAATAGATTTAATTTATGTTTATAAATAGATTTAAAATTGGTAAGTTTATAAATAGATTAAATCTATGTTGATTAATGGATTTAATTTAATATGATTATAATTAGATTTAACTTTTGTATTGTTAAAAGTTAGTATAAATTACATTTAAATATATATAGTATTAAGATAATCATGTTATAAAAGTTAATATGTATATGTATTTTCTTTATTATGTTAGATAAAGATTTGTGTTAAGGATGAGAATTAGTACTTAACATTGTTATTTTTCTTTTAAAATTTTGTTGCGTTCATCATTGAGTTTTAAATTGTGTGATTTGATAGATATTTTGTTTTAGGTCGTGAACGTCCTTTATTTTTATTTGGGTTATCTTTTCGTACCAGAGGATAAGGGATTGTATTGGCATCTTGATATTGTTTAGTCTTTTCATATTTGCATGTGAGCGGTCTCATAAAGTGGTTACGTAGCATCTGGTTTATAGGCTTATTTGAACTTAAGGTCTTATGTCTTTGTAGACAATTGTACAAAAATAATGGTTTTATGTTAAAACATTTTTTAGTAAGAATGTTTGCATAGTGGAAAGTTGATTTTGTTTAAGCCATGACTTACTTTGGTTTTATTAATAGGTTCTTGGGGTAGGTTATCTAGAAGTGTAGTAGGAAAGTGGCTCGCAATGGGGGTCAGGGGCCTCAACTGGTCGTCTAGGCTAATCCATTGTGGGTTGTGTAAGTGAAAATTTAATAAAAGTAATTGTCTATAACACTTAAAAGATAACAATTAGTGTTGTGTTCATGCCTTGAGTGATAGTACTAGATATTGATGGGAGTGGGAGATATCTATCTATCCAAGGGATGTAGTAATCTAAAATGATCATATTCCTTGTCCACGTGAAAGGATTATCTAATTTTGTATATGATCTTACTTGCAAGTCGAGGTCTAGAGAGACCGTCCAAGGTAACCAAAGGTGAAGAGGCATGTGATGACACTTCCTTATATGTGTTCAAGATATCCTACAAGTGTTTTGTTGCCTCTAGTAGTTTTTCTTGATTATATCATTTTTTAGAACCTTGTACCCCTTTGCATCCAATGAATCTATGTATTAGTCCTTCTTTTCTCTTGGATGTTTGTTTATGTGGGGCCTAGTATCTATCTCCTTAGCATGGTGGGGTGGGCCTCCAAGGTTGTACATGGTCGAGTGGTAGTGATTCTTCTACCATCAAGGTCCAATGTTCGTGTTCATGCACTTGGATAGTTATTTATTGGTGTTAACATATCTTCTACTTGGAGGGACTTATTTATGTCGTACCATGAGTTGTAATTGTAATATTCTAGTATGTGATGTATTGAGACATTCTTATGAGAAAAGATGTGAATGTATATCTGTAATTTATAATTATGATTCATAATTGTGATCCTTGTAAACATATAAAGAGGATTTGTAAACTTATGGATGACATTGATGTAATAGTTAGGATCTTTTAGTATATGTCATTATATTAGATGAATGTAATGTATATTTCATTTGCTTCATGATAATTGTACTCTTCATTATGACAATGAAAGTCCTATGAACATTTGAGTTTGGATTTAAATAAGCATAGCTTTAACCACATGAATACGTTCTTATTTAACTTATAAAAGTAATGAATGTCATTTAAGTAGCAACATCATGGGAACCCTAGAGGATGTAGATTGAAATTAGAGTAGCACTGCAAAATGATAAAATTGTATTAATGATGTTATTGTCAAACATTAGATTAATTTTTTTTGAATTTATTGATCTGTTAATGTAATATTTAATTATACTTGTATATACATTTCATTTCAAAAAAAAAAATTCATCATCTTTAAGTCTAGTTTAGACTTTATTCTCATGGGTTTCCAGGTGGGGCATTACATCTGGTATCAGAGCTCGATTTTCTACATTGGGAACTCTAGGAATTATATGCCCATTAGGTGTCTAGTAGGTGTACTTGAACTAAAACCTTTGACATGAATTTCTTCTATATTTCATAACCATAGTATTTTAAACTAAACCTTTATGTCTTTATTTTCCCCTAACTTGTTTTGGAATAATGCTTTATCATATTGGTTGTCATAGGTAAAATTCCTACCAAAACCTATTCTACTACTAGTGACCAAGTTAGAGGTCGAGGTAGAGGCTGAGATAGAGGTTTTGGATGAGGAAGACATCACATTCCCTTTTTGAGCCTTCATTAGGAGAGATCATAGGAGGAACAATATCAGGAAAAGAAGAGTCATGAGAACAAAGATGAGAAAAGTTAGGATCAAAATACTAAATCAGAGGATCCTCGGACACGATAGATTTTACAAGAAATTTTGAACTATCTAGTCCTATGTGCAAAAAAGGACTAAGTAGGATGAGTCTCATCACTCTTGGAATGGGGAAAGAGAAAGATCTCAAAGTCCTAGGAGGAGGAGCATTGGGGCTTATGAGGATGCTATTTTGGCTAGACACATGAGGGATCTAGAAGTGGTGTTGAGATAGAGATCTAGCTGATTGACTTAGACAGATATTTTTCTATGCACCCCTACTGTAGTAATATCAAGGCTAGGTGCACCATCATGCATCTCAAAGGATTTGCATCCACCCAATGGAAATTGGAGGAATGAAAACTTCATTTGAGTATGGCTATAGTTTCTTGGGATTTATTCCTTGAGAGTTTTTGGGCTCACTTCCTATCAGATCAGAAAAAAAGTATAGAGGATTTATATAATCTATGATAGTTGGCTACGTCTTTTGAGGAGTATGAGTATCAATTTTTCAAGATCAAGAAGTATGTCAAATCTGGTAATGATGAGGCTTTGATGGTACAACATTTTTTCAGAGGGTTTAATGTTTAAATTATTAGAGGGGTTCGTGTCTTCTAACCTAAGACTCTTAAGGATGTGGTTATTAAGGATAAATTGGTTGAGTAGAATTTGGCTATGGGTCTTGGTGGCCAAGCTAGTGTTCAAACTAGGAGAACTTCATTTTTAGGATTCAGGGGTAACTAGTCTTAGGGAGCTGAAGACTCTAAGAATCATCTTGCATTTTTAAAAGGTAATCGAAACCAGTAAAATAATAAATTATTTCCTCATGGTTGGAGTGGTGGTTCTCAGTCTTGGAACTTCCATAATTGGCAGCGCAATAAGTGCAACCTAACTAGACAACCTACACAAAATTCGCAACAAAATGCTAGCAGAGGGATCTTTTAGTAGTCCAGTACACCTTCTAGTGGGAAAGAATTTGGAAACAGGCACTAGTACATTTGAGACATTTTTCTGATGGCAGGTCATCTGAATTGGGATGGTTTCCCATCGATATAATGACACCACCCGACATCGCAGTTTTGCAATCGAAAAAATTGACAATTTCGATTGGTGTCGTAATTATGATGACAATGGACGTCACAAGAAGGGGGTGAAAATAAGGCGAACCTAGCGTCAGACCTATTTGTGGCTATCCCAATTGTGATGCCTACCCATCGCAAAAAATAAAAAATGACGGTGACCCATCAGAACCTTCCGACAGGTTGTCGTCATTTGTAATTTATTTTTTGACAGAGATGATGTCAGTGCGACGGATATCTATTGGAAGTGTGCAATGGCTATACGTCATTGGTAGTTTTTAATGACAATGATGTTGTACATGCGACGTAGACCCATCAAAATTTTATGACGGCTATCCATCGTTTATAGTTTTTTACCGATAATGATGTTGTACATGCAACGGCTGGATGTCAGATTGCTTTGATAGATAACTGTCGTAGTTTTATGGCCATCGCAATTGCGACACAAATCAGTTTTTTTTTTTAAATATATGTTTTTTTTAAAATATATATATATTTTTCAATCGAGTTGGTATCGATTCAGAAGGGTGTTCTTGTAGATCTGGTTCCTGGTCATGATTTGGTTATGGATCATTGGAGATGACTTTGCAATAGATTCGGTAGTGGCTCGTGGATTATTGAGTTAGATGTGATGTCGAGAGAGCGACATGCGGAACTTGCACATTGGAGATTCGTAGATCACTATGGTTTCCATGATGACTTGGGAGAAGTCTTTTTCTTAGTGAACCGAGCTGAGAGCCTTAGATTACAAAAAATGGGTCATTTGATGTGACTTATGAGACATTGGATGCCTCTTCACAAAGGGTTCATGATGTAGTATGTGGTGTTTCTTTGTGACTGGAAGAGATCTGTTGATTTGGTAGTCATTGAGATGGATCGATATATTTTTCGTACATGGATTGAGATCTTAAATTATTGATCTTCTCTTTGTTTTGAGAATAGTTTAACATTCTCTACTTAACAGGGCCAACCACGTGAAGGTGGAAGCTCATCTGACCCCTCCTAGGAGCCTCTTATGACCCTTTACAACATTTTAAGACCTCTAAGATGTATTCTTAGGGATCGTAAAGGGTCATAAGGGGTCCTAGGACACAACAGCTGAGAAACATAAATGTAGGCATCATGGTCACAATTTTTTGGAAACACATAATTAAGTGGTATACCCAGATGATGCAACACAACCACTACTCCTCCAGTTCCAAGTTAACACTGTAGTAAACCAAAACCCATAGATAAAAAAATAAATTTAGAGAGCACAGGAGGAGAGCAATAAAGACCAAAATAATATAGGGACTCTATATTATTTTGGTCATTATCGCTCTCCTCCACTCTCTAAATTTATTCTTTATCTATGGGTTTGTTTACCGTAGTGTAAACTTGGAATTAGAGGAGTGATATATAGTTGTGTTGCATCGTCTAGGTATACCATTCAATTATGTTGTGTCTCCAAAAAATTGTGACCATGATGCCTACATTTATGTTTCTTAGTTGTTGTGATATCTACATTTATGTTTCTCATTTGTCGTGTTTATGTGCATGTTCTTTATGTGTGTTGTTGTGTTGAGGCAAAAAAGAAATTGGATCACTCGGTTATCGATGGTGAAGAATTAGAATACCCTATAGGAGTAGTGGTTGTAACTGGTACATGGCTTAGATGGTATGCTATGAAGAACCCTAGGTTGTGGTTGTTCGAGGATTGGGAGACATACAGAAAGATTCTTCATTATTCAAACCTCATCATTACATCAAATGTCCACTTGATTAGATATGGGGGAAGACCACATAATAAAACTCTTTGGAAGTTTCATGAGTCAGACCACGAGGCAATACTTGAGACAATCAAGGGTAGGGCAGATCCAATTGGTTCATTAGACTAAATGGAGATACAAAATATTGTAATGTCAAATTTATAGAGCACTGTAAATTGGGTGGACTATAAATTGGTCATGAAATACCCCGTATGTATAGTGAGAAGTTTGTAAGATTTAATGACAACCTTTCTCTTCTATTTTTTGGGGCAATACCGGAGGTTTTCTCTACTTATCTCTTTCCTCCGGTGCTCCTAATGAGCATAGAGAGAGGCCAGGGAATCTTACAAGCCTAAAATGTCGGTATACACTATATGGCCTCATAATTACTAAGCTGAAGGGGTTTTCTGATTCGAAAGACTTAGCAGCCTCCAGGGCCATTTTCTTTTTTGTTGCATTAATAGGACGTCTGCTAGAAAAATTATGACTGTGCATCCCTCTACTCATCTCTTCAATTTTTGTTTTCATATATTTCACCATCTGACGTTCCTTTTTGGTAAGAGATGGATGGAAATGTTCATGACTCTCAAAAGAAAGATGGATTGCTATACTTGTGTATAGATTATCAAAAATTGAACAAGGTAATGGTCAAACACAGGTATCATTTTCCAAGGATTGATGATCTCTTCGATCATATTTGTGTTCTCAAAAGTAGACCTCAAATCAGGATATCACCAGTTGTGTATTTAGGAGTTAGATATCCACTAAACTACATTATGTGCATGTTATGGATACTATCAATTCATAGTGGTACCATTTGATCTGACGAATGCTCCATATATTTTCATGAGTTTCATGAAATGGAATATTCCACACATATCTAGACCATTTTTTTCTTATTTTGTTAGATGAAATTTTTATATATTCAAGGTCCATTAAGGAACATAAGGATCACTTACGTCAGATGTAGTACCTATGAGATAATCGGTTGTATGCCAACTCAAAAAAGTGTGACTTCTTCTAGATAGACGTAAAATACTTGAGTCATGTGATTTCTAAGAAGGTTATATCTATGGATCCAGTTGGTGTAATTAAGTATTCACTAGTTACACTTTACTTAAGGTTACTTAGGATAATGCTTGCATAGTAGTTTGCATATGAGACACCTAGGAGTTTGCATCTCATTTTAGCACATGGTGTAAGATAATTCCACTTTAGGTGGTGATAGTTGTTATCTCATTCCACTTTATGTGTTAGATCTACCTTTAGTGCTCTTATCACATTATCATCCTCTCATTGTTGCACATACTTTGTTGTACAATGGAGGATGATCCACTTTTGGTGGACATGTGAATATACCTAGTGTAATTGATAGGTTATCACTTGTATATCTCCTACTTATCATACATTGCTTATATATTCAGGCACATCTACATACATTGTATTAATTATCATTTGATCATTATTGAGTTGATCATATCATCTTGTCTCTCTTATTTGTGCTATCTATTAAGCTTCTAGATCTTGGCATTGCATTCATTGCCTTAGGCAAATTCTTACATGGTACCAGAGCCACAAGAGTCTTCATTGCACAGTCATTGGAGAGCCAATTTTTTCTTCAACTTTTGGAGGGCCACGATTCAAATCTGAGATCAACACTTTGTGGGAGCATTTTAAACAAGATTGAACCTCGCCATTACATCTAGGTGGCCATTCTGGTGAATTTTGACTCTAAATTTTTCTACTTCAAGAAAAATTCAAATTCAATTCAAAAAAAAAATTGCAAAAGGCTCAATCCACAATTTAGTAATGGTTTTTGGCAAAATTTTCTTTCAGATTTGAGTTTATTTCTATTTCTATCAATTTATTTCAGATCTTCTATTTTTCCTATTTTTTTCCTACAAAAATTATGGCCTATTAGGCCTTGGTATTTGTCATATCAGCTTACAAGTCATTGGAGTCATACAAATATGTGTAACAGGCATCAGGCTCTTGACTCTTTATCCCACCTCAAGCCAAGTCAGATAGGAAACCAAAGCACACGAGATTGGTACCTCACTACATCGACATCACCAAATCCCCATAGGTTGAGCTCTTTGTTTGAAGACATATGCGCAGACCTATTTATACATCAAATATTATATCATTGGGTAAATATGGGATTAAAACCCCACATCACCCAGATTGACATTCGACTCAGCGATTGTGATCTCCTTTGCTCAGCAACTTCTTCCCAACTCATGACTTGGCCTTCGACCTAGCTTTCACTAGCTCGCCACTTGTCGACTTCAAAGTTGAATCAACACCAAATTCAAAGCCAACTTAGGATCAACTATAGATCTACCAGTATAGGATTGGCAGACTTCCAACTCATCTCAGCTCTGTCAACACCAAGTTGGCTCACCATTCTAGATCACCAACCCAACTCATGATCTATGATTCGATCCGCACACATCATCACATGCAGGATCCAATCACTGAATGCCACATATACCCAGTAAGCATTTTTGACAAGTCATTTTTTCCAATTTAAATTTGACATTCGTCTAGACATCAGATCTGATTTTTTTATTTTACATTGACAGTCGTTTGGACATCAAATTTAACATAGAGATTGTGTCATCTTTTTGCTTCATTAATTTTGGTGGTCATTTGACTGTCAATTATGGGTGATTTTGAACTATTGTGATGGTTGTTTGGACATCAAATTTAACATAGAAGAGATGATGAGGTCAGCAGGATTGAAAATTTTGGACCCCTCACCATTTGCATTTTTGAATTTGTAGTCCAACTTTGAGAGGCCATAACTTGGTCATCCAAGCACCATTTTGAGTGCAATTTTTTTATTTTGACTAGAATTTTATGCACTTTTTAGTGGTGGTGTTATTTTCTAGTTTGGGTGTATAGATTTTTTAGAAATTAAATTTTTTGGTGACTTTACCTGTCTGATCCTCATTTTTGTAACTTTAGAGGCTTCGTTCGGGCTCATATGAACACATTTTCAGGTGCCATTTTTTTAAAGTGCATAATTTTTTGAGTACTTTCTAGATTTGAAATAATATTGTAGCCTTATTTGCGAAAAATATCACTTTCATAAATAGGTCTTTTTTGGTCATTTCTGATCATTGTAATGCTTAGGATTTGATTTGATTTGATTCTGAGAAAAATTTATTTGAGTCTAATTTGGCCTCATAAAAGCATTTGTAAATATCAAGATTAGAAGTCCACTTTGGCCCAAAATTGGCAAGTGGCAATTGTACATGCACTATATATAAAGTGCCAAAATCATCATTTTGGGGGGGATATTTGATTGAGTGAGTCTCATGTGCTTGTATCTCTTCCTTTCGTGTGCTCTTTCATTTTTGTATCATGGGTTCTATTGCAAAATTAACTCCACATAACTATGCTACATGGAAAGATAATGTATGGATGGTACAACTAAAAAAACTTGTTAATGATGATGATGTTTCAATAGCTAATTGGGAATCCAAAAATTTTAAGGCTTAAGGATTTTTGAGAGAAAATATTTCTGAAGATACCATCTATCACATCAAATCCATGAACAATGCTAGAGAAGCTTGGGATAAACTTGCAGATTTATTTGGGAAAGTGGATGAAGAAATGGGATTCTCAATTGAGAATGATCTTCTCAAATTGGAGCCTAGGAATTTGGACACAATCCAAGATTATCTCTATAAATTCAATGATTATAGAGCACAACTTGAGGATTTTGGAAATCCCATGAATGATGCGAAGTTGATTAATCATTTGTTGAAAAATATTCCTCCAGAATATGTGGCTTTTGTTTCAAGTTACAATACTCATAATTTGACCATGGGAATTGCCTTTAATAAGCCTTCATTTGAATCATTTGTAGAAATGTTGGTCTTAGAACAAGAAAAATTGATGCGTATGGGGATTCTCAAGTATTCAAAGTCTAAAGCATTGGTGGCTAATAATGGGAATCAAATGAATCAAGATGGTAAAGGTTTCAACAAGAAGAAAAAGTAGTGGAAGGACAAATCACAATCTGTGACACAACAATCTTCCTCCACACAACAAGGAAAGTCTTTTTCCAACAACAAGGGGAACAATTCTAAGGAGAGGAAAATTTGTGCATATTGAAGGAAGACAAATCATGATGAACATCAATTCCACAAGAAATAAATTGATGAGTTGGCAAACATAATAAAGAAGCACAATATTAATTTTCCAAGTGCCTATAAGGGAAAGGATTCAACACCTTCCACTTCAAAAGGTAAAGGGAAAGCATTGGTGGAAAGTACAACTAATTAGGAGGAATATATTTTTTATTCAGGTGCCACACATGACATGGGTGCTTCAAAGGAGCAATTTTCTTCTTTGAAACCATCTAAGGTACCTCACATCTATGTAGAAGATGATATAAAAGTGGAAGTTGAAGGAAAAGGGGAAGTTAAGATGGAAAATGGAGCTTTCAAATATTTTCTCTATGTTCCAAACCTTAGCACCAACCTCCTTTCAATTTACCAAATCATTCACTATGGAGGTGGAAATAAATTTGAGTTCCTTTCTAATTCAGTTGTAGTAAAAAATATTAAGGATGATTCCATGGTGGAAATAGGTAAAGCTAATCATGACATAAGACATTATTACTTTTCTCACTTTGTGCCTAAGTCTCCTTCACATGCCTTGTTGACATAATCAAATTCACAAAGTAAACTTTGGCATGAAATATTTGGATGACATCTCAACTATCACTATCTTCAGCAGCTTAGCAATAAGGATATAGTCAAAGGTCTACCTAAATTGATGCAAGGGAGGATAGGGAGAGGGGCCAAAGGCACACCCTAACCAGATCCACCTTGTAGAACAACACACGAAAGCAACAACAAACAACAGTGAGAGAGAGAATGCAAATACTTTCATATATTGTCTTCAAATTGATTCATACATGTCGGGTTGTAAGGCCTTCCCAGTTTAGGCCAGCTTTTATAATTAAGTACAAAATTCCTCCAACATGCGAGGATCTACCAAAAATCTCTAAACTTTTATCTTCTATCCAATTACTTCCCTAAAACTTCCTCTAAAACTGACTCCTAAAACTCTAACCAAACAAATGCATTTATACAAGAGGCTACCGAATCAAGTCGGCCTTCAGATCCACAAGCAATGGAAGGGATGACCAGATCTAGGTCCACACACTTCCCAATGATGGATACCAGCATTAAATCCATGACCGTAATTAAATGCACAAGTCAACCTCAAAAGAAATCCAAAATAAACAACTCGGTAAGAAAGGAAACTGAGCACCAAACAAGCATCACTGAGCGCCAGGGAAATTCATCGAGTGCCAAGAGATAACTGACCAACACCGGTAAACAAAGGAAACTGAGAAACACTAAACCAACTTGGTCAAAGAAGGAACCGAGCAACACAGAAAACTTCAAACATCTTTTTGGTGACACGAGATTTCCAAGGACCCGAGATGCTCCTGCATCAGACACCTAGGGTTATTTGAAATGATTCTCTAAATCATGAAATAGGTATGATCTGAGCTACATCCAACTCAGACTATAAAATCCATGAACTATCTTTAATCGGTCTATTCTTCCATTTTACTAGATATTCCATATATTATTTTCCTCTTGTACTTCTGCCAACTCTTTGCTCCAAAATCTTTTCAACTTCTTCCTTTTGTTTCTTATGATAATCCATCGGTACTTTCATGTCTTCATCAGGTTCATGATACTCATATAAATCAGCAATGTTGAATATAGGTGATATATCCATGTCATCAGATAACTCAATCTCATATGAATTTCCACTGTCAAATTTCCCCAAAATCTTGCAAGGACCAAACTTCTTCATTTTCAGCTTCCCATAAGTTCCAACAAGAAATCAGCCTTTCTTCAAATGAACCATCACTTCATCAGTGACTGCAAAATTCTTATGTCTTCTTGATCTACCAGCTCTATCTTTTTATTTCTAATTACTCTTCTCCAACTTATATTTCACATTTTCATGCAATGTCTTCATGTACTCAGCAAACTTTACTCCTTCAGCACTTCTCTTTCTTTCATCAGCAATATCCCTCAAATCAGATATACCTCTCAGTTATATGCCATTTATAATTTCAAAGGGTATTTTTCCAATAATCCTATTCACTAAATTATTGTATGAAAACTCTACTTGTTACTCAGTGTGTCTCCAACTAAACATCTCAAAAGATTTCCCAAACTTCTATTCATAACTTATGTCTATCCATCAATTTATGGGTGAAATGTAGAACTATATTTCAACTTGGTGCCAAACTATATTAAAATCAAAGGAAAAATCAAATGAGGACATTAAATAATTAAATACAAGCTTAAAGGGGTGAAAAACACTATATAATTGATTTTAATCAATTAATTGTATAGTTGTTAAATCAAAAATCGAATTGAACCTATTCCCTTACATGGCTAATTTAATTAATTGATGGAATTTAATTAATCCTAATATCTTTCAACAAAAAATTGAACAACCAATGAGAATTCAAGAACAAAAGCACATGGATCACTCAAAATAGGTGAATCTCAATCACACATTTCAAACTTTGAATCTCATCCACTCAATTTTGTCCTTTTAACCAAAGCTTTGAGACAAACATTTAAATTGTCCCCCCATTTAAAAATATTGCAAAGTTTTTTACTCAACCAAGGCTAAATCATGATTACTTCACTCTACCCCCTACCCTTGGGAATTTACTATAAATGAGAGGCATTTTGAGAGAAATAATCATCTTAGAAATTCATTTGCAAAGAATCACCATTATAGTCATTTTTCATAGCAATTGAGAGCATTTGAATTATCTTTGTATCACATTATCATTTTGAGAGCTAGATTAAGCATTTGTACTATCATATTTCTCATTCTAGATTTGTCACTAGTAGAGAATAGGCTGAGAGCTTCACTTACCAAATTAGATAGGGAACCATGAGATGTCATGGATGTTAAATTCAATTCTTAGTTTAAATTTGCATTTTATTTGCTTAGAATTATTAGTTAATGATCCTAATCTCATGAAGGTGTTAAACATACACACACAAATGGCACCCACCGTGGGGCCTTGAGCCTCATTTCTAACATTTTCATCAAGTTTTGTGTGTTTTTGTTGTCACTTTTCCGTGAATTTTTCTTGAAAATAGGAGAAATGACGCTTATGAAGAATCTAGTGACGCTTGTGGCTATTATGATGATGTGTACCAGTAGTTAACTGACGCCTGAGAGATAAAGTGTGACGCCTATGAGATAAGTTGATACGCATGAGACTGTAAAGCGATGCCTGAGAACTAAGAAATACCTCATATTTGATGTCTTTTGCCGCCTGTGACGATCTTTACGATGCAATTTATAGTGATCTGTCATGCCTAGTATTTCTTAAATGATGCCTAGTAGTTGTTTATTTCCGCTTTAAATATCTTATCGTACACAATTTTAGATACTTTTAACGCCTGTTATTTTTAAAGTTACGCCTGCTAATCTTTAAATTACGTGTATTAGTTGACTAATGATGCCTAGTACTTTCTGCTATAATTTGTTGTCAAATCAATAAATTTTGTTTTCTTACTCTTTGTCTATGTTTTTCTAGTAGATGAGAAAACACAGGAAAGTTCAAAAATCAGAGAGCAGAGTCACACAACCAAGCAAAGAGGTAAGAATTCAAGTTAAACATTAAAAAGAGATTCATAGTGCTGCAATTTTAGAGAGTTTGGGATTAGAAGAGAAATTTTATGCTCATTACATTAAAGTGTTAGATGCTTATGAGAATAAATTCCCTACTTTGGATTAAAATTGCTTGCATTAAGTTGTTGAAATATCTTTGAAAAATCTTGTCAAAAACACTTATTGGCAATTGCACTTTGTTCCTTTTTGTTTCCCTCATTTTGTATGGCTTTGTTGGACTAACTTGTTGGAGGAGGGAGTGAGAACAATCGCCACTAGGTGAGTGAGTAAATCAAAGAGTCAAAAACCTCATAAAAATGCCTAGCCTTTGCTAGCTACAAAAGAGAGGTATTCATCAAATCAAGCTTACATTTGCTTAGATTGTGGCTTTCATTGGATCTAGCTTAATAGAAATAAGGAATTAACCAAACACTTCAATTATAAGAATCTCTTTGTCAAGAGATTGAAAAAGAACAATTGTTGCTTAAAGTGTTTGGAATGAAGAAAGACAATAGGGATATGCTCTTCACTTTTTAAGTGAACCAAATTCCCAAACTTGTTGGACTAAGTTCAATTTCCTGCTTTTCTATACATGCTAGTTAAAATAAAGCAATAGATGGCCTACCTCCCGAGATTTTTCTTACGAGGAAAGTGAGAGGGAATGACCCAAGTGGGAGACAACCACCTTAGCCGTGGTACTATCCAACCCACTATAAAAAAAACACACTCTTCCTTAATAGGGGAGTGACTAGATTATGTGCAAGTTTCTTCACTTCCTCTAGTAGTCCTTTTGGATTGTGCCAAATTGTTCTTTTATGCGTGTGGGAAGCCCACAAGTGGGAAAAAGAACTTGGCATGATTTAGAATAGAAATATTCATTAAATCCTGATAAGTAGTACCCTACCTTATAGAGCCAAACATGTTAAAAGCCAAATTTGACTATAGGTAGATTACATGGAAGACTTTCTTGTTCAATACTTGTGAAAAATGACCGAGAACATACACTTTTAGTGTGGTTTTAGGGACATGGTGCAAATTTGATATTAGTGTTGCATTTGTACTTCATTTTCAAGCAAGAAAATTTTGTAAACCTGATCTTACAATTTTTAAAATCTAAAATTTATAACTTGGTCCGTAAAGTTCCGCCTACACAAAGAGAAAAACTGCATGTGCATAGAGAAATTATGCCTGTGATTTGTAAAAAGACACTTGGAAATAATAAAGTTATGCTTGTAACAGTTTAAGTGATGCTTGGAAAATTTTAAATCATGCCTATCAATAGGCAAAAGTTGCCTACTCAACTGCAGAGTGTCGCCTGAGAATATTCCAGTCACCACGTATCAAAGTTAAAGTCACGCCTACACTCAGACAAGTGATGCCTAGAACTAAAAAAGGGCAAAAAGTGAGCATTTCCCAAGGGTTTCAAAAAAATTTGGTTCCAGATTCAGATACCCTTTTGGTTGTTTTAGTTGTTCCCGTACCCTGCCTGGTCAGAAATCTTGATTTTGAGCAATTTTGAAAATTTCACAAGGATCCGGCCACAAGCAAGCAAGATAAAAGCCTATTTTCAAGTGGTTTATGTTCATGCCTTCTTTTACTCAATCATATTACATAAATAAAACCTTGCAAGAAGATGGAACTTATCTGAGACAAGAGCTTCCTTTCCCAAGTGATACTTCTACCACCCCAAAAATACCCCAAGAACCCATTCAAGAAGCAAAAACCAACATGATGTACTCCGGTAGCTTGGGTAATAACAAAAATGGAGGTATTGATCTGAACAATTAGGGTAATATTAATAATGGAGGAATAGACTCAAACACTCAAAGAATTGATAACACTAACACTGGGGGTAATGTTGAACCCACTGCTGAAGATGCCACTGATGGGAAGGTTAGTGAAGCTATACAAAGCCCGTATTTCTTGAAACTTATGGAGAAAGAAATGGAAAGAGATAAGGAAAAATACTTTCTAGACCTAGCCTGAGCAAGTCTTAAACTTCCTCGTGATTATGATGTTAATCAACTTAGGCCACTAGAAGTTGAAGAGAGCCCGATCGATATTATGAATAAATAATTTAAGTTATTTCAAATGCAATTGGACGTGATAAAACAAATTGGGGCTCCTAAACCCTTTTCTATAGAAGCATTATATCCATTTCCATTTGACAAGAGTCTAGTCATGGTACCATTCCCTGTCAACGTAGTATTTCCTAAGTATGATAAATACAAAGGAACATTAGATCCTCAAGATCATCTACGGGAATTTTGTGCATTGACCTTGGAATTTATGCATGATACCACTTATTTAATGTGATTATTTCCTAGAAGTTTGGGAGGTATGGCCATGGAATGGTTTTCAAAATTACCTTCCGGCATTAAAACTTTTGAAGAGTTGGCTTCTAAATTTGTCGCACACTATTCATACAATATCAAACATGAAGTCACAATGATCACCTTATGTAATACCAAGCAAAAAGGAGAAGGATTTCTAATTTTCCTACAAAGATGGAGGATGGTATTTTCTAGATATCCTCCGAGCATACTAGAAAAAGAGAAGATGGATATCTTTATCAATAGCTTGAGTAGTGAGATGAATTATCAATTGAGAATGCAATGTCCTAAAACCTTCCAAGATCTTATCAAAAATGGGGGTGACAACTGAAGAGGTATTAGTTAAAAGTGGAGAGTTAAAACTCTACAAGGACAATAAGAATTACAATAACAATACCTCCAATAACAACCATAACAACTAGAATAATAAATTTTCTAACAACTATAATCAGTTTGGGTTGAAGAACAACAATAAAGGAGTGGTCAGTGACAGTGTTGTTGATTCTAGTAATTTAAAAGTGACTCCCTTTTCTCTCACAAGAACACCTAATCAGGTGAACAATGCAAATCAGGCTCCCAAAGTGCCTTACAATAGCAATACCAATAGTGACAATTTTGGGAACAATCAAGGAGGTAACAAATCTAACAAATTCTTGGCACCAGCCCTCAAGAACCTTCACACCTTTGGGTGAACCTCTAGAGAAAGAATTGAGGACTCTCATTGTTAACAAGATCATTAATTTACCTAGCATTCAACCCTATGAGCCACAACACAAGCCCAGCTGGTGGAGTGATAATAGTCATTGTGAATATAATAGAATTAGAGGGCATAAGACAAATGATTTCTTACAGCTGAAGAACATGGTGTGAGACCTAATTGATAATGGTATGATCACTATAGAGGGGCCTCAAAGTAATGAAGATCACATAGCATTTAAAAAACTTTTTTATAACCATGAAAAAGGTGAATCATCCAATGGGAATAAGCAAAGTAGCAACAATATCAATTTTTCACCTCATTATGAAAAAATCATCAATACTTTATCTAGTCATGAGCATGTTGTCAATACTATTGTGATCAAGGAACAACCTCAAAAGGAAACGTCTAATGTTATCACTAGGGGGCAGACTTCAAGGATTACCCCACAAGGGGTTGATCCTAAACTTATTGGCCCTCCATAATCTAGCATTTTGGAAAAACAACTAGCTACAATAGCAAAACCATATAGTTTGGTGGATCAACTACAAAAGACTCCAGCACAAATTTCTATCTTGGAGTTATTAAAGTTATCGCCAAATCAAAAGGAAAACTTAGAGAAAGCTTTAGTGGAAACTAATGTTCCTAACAACTTGGATGAGGAAAAGTTTTAGAATATGGTAGGACATCTCATTGTTCCCCATTACCTTTCATTTTCAGACCATGATGACATGTCCATTACCCATCCCCAAAATCTGCCACTGCATATAGAAGTCTTGATTAAAAGACATAGGGTCAAGAGAGCTCTCATAGATGGGGGAGCTGGTCTTAACATTTGCACTTTGAGCCTTATCAAGTCTCTAGGATTATTCGATTCATGCATTGATCCTACAAAAATAATTACCATAAAGGCCTATGATGAAATAGAAAGAGCTTCAAAAGGCATGATTATATTGCCCATTCAAGTTGGACCTGTCAAAAAGGACACAAAATGCCAAGTCTTAGATATGAAATTAACTTATAATATCTTATTGGGGAGGCCATGGATACATGAGATGCAAGTGGTTCCATCCGTGTATCATCAATGCATAAAATTTCCATACATGGGTGAGGAAATCACAATTGGCAGGGATTCAAATCCTTTCCAATATTGCAATGCACTAAAGCCTCTCCACGAATTATTTATTCTGCATAATAGAGAAGGGATCATCCAAAGGGATACCATTGAAGACATTAAAGTGGATTATCCTAAGTTAAAATTAAGTGCTGCCTCTATTCCAAGCCCTCCTCAAACTAACTCAACTACATCAACTAAAGGAAAGGAGAAAGTGAGTTATGAGGGTCCAACTTCAAATGAAAATTCAGATAAAGCATCTACACCAAAGATAGAACCTTCAAAATCCACCAAAGAGGAGAAAGATAAAGCTAAAGAGGATCATTACAAGTATATGAGTGAGATGATGCATACATTTGAAAAACAATGTAAAATTAGTTCCAAAGGAGTAGGGGAATATTCAATTTCCCTATTTGACTTACCTACATCTCCAAGAACACATGGAAAACCATCCAAGGAACATCTTCCTCATAAATATAACTCTTATTTTGTAAGAGAAAATGACAAGGCATAATTTGACAAAGAAGAAGATGAAGTCTTCCAATTGTTGTATCAAGATGAAAAAGATACCTCAAATACTCCCGTGGAGAGAATTCAGCACATTAACATTCAAACCGATCAATATGGAAAAGGGTTTGAAATAATGCAAAAAATGGGGCACAAGAGAAGAGGACCCTTAGGCAAAAGAAATAGAGGTTTTTTAGAGCCTATTGAACCTTCTTGGAGGTCAAAAGAGAAAAAGTCAAGGGTAGGCTACCAGCACAAAGGAGAAAGCTCCGGCCCCATGCATGATTCATATCCACAAGTGAACATGATGGAATCTGATGTTGATAGTGATGATTCTTGAGACTATGAGTGGGATACTTTGTTCGATGACTCATGCCATGATAAAGAAGTTGTCACAATACATGCTTATGATAATGTTCCTAGGCAGAAAACTCAAGGTAATGAAAATCCCGATATACAAGAACTCAACATAGGACAAGCACCTATTAATCATCCAAGGGTAAGGGAACCTCAGATACCTTTGTGGGAAAGTGATTTGCATGTTAATTTTAACCACATGTTCTTTCCCCCAGAACAATACTCAAGACAATACTCAAGCTAGTGCAGATCCACAAGAATCTCTCATAGGGAAAGCACATAATTATCAATGGGTAGGTGAACTTTGGATACCTTCGTAGTGGGATGATTCATATGGTAGGTTTACCTTGCATGTTTTCTCTCCCGGAGAAGTCTTTGAGGACTCAAGTGAAGAGGAATTTGATCCTTCTTCCATGGACCATCTTGAGGAAGCTCATGTCATTGACCTTAATGATACAATGTATGAACCATCCAATGAGGTCATGTCCATAAATCCAACTAATGACACTTTTCTAAATGAATCCTTACCCTTGATGCATCCCGAACTTATTGATTGGGACCTAACCGAGCCAAGTGACTTACTCTATTTCCCAAATGACCAAGCAATGACCCAATACTTAAACATAGTTGAACCCTCTATCACCAACGAGTTTGATCTAAACATGATGAGAACAGTGGGGGTCCAATCTCTTAATCCAAAGAAAAAAATGAAAAAAAATTTAAAAATGAAAAGTTCTAGTTATGAAAACCACTATGTGGCAGCACTAGAACCAAAAAAAGTAAAGATAAAGGATGTTTCCTATGGTGAAAATCCAATTGTGGAACCAAAGGAAGAGAGGTTGGATACCCTACCTAAACATGAAGAAGAAAGGTCCCCAATTCTCATAGAGCTAATGGAGAAGGTCAACATTGGAACAGAATTGGATCCAAAATTCATACACCTAGCAGCATCACTTACACCTTTAGAAAGAAAGGATTTTATCAAGTTTTTCCAAGAAAAACAAGTGAACTTTGCATGGTCCTATGCCGACATGCCAGGATTGGATCCCAACTTCATCATGCACCATTTGAATGTTAAACTAGGGTTTAAGCCCATCAAGAAGAAGTTGAGAAAGATGCACCCACATGTAGCTCTCCTAGTCAACACAAAATTAGAGAAATTGTTGAAGGTGGGGTTTATAAGAGAAATTGCATATGTTGAATGGATATCCAATATTGTACCAATCACCAAGCATGAAAAATCCATTCGTGTATGCATGGATTTTAGAGACTTGAATCTTGCATGTCCCAAAGATGACTTCCCACTTCCAAGCATAGATGCAATAGTCGACTTGACAGCTGGTCACTCTATGTATTCACTAATGGATGGTTTTAGCAACTACAATCAGATAAAAATTTCATCGAAAGACCAAGAGAAGATAGCCTTTACATGCCCTTAGGGTACCTTTTGTTGGAACGTAATGCCCTTCGGCCTCAAAAATGTCAGACCCACATACCAAAGGGCAATGACCACTATTTTCCATGATATGATTCACACCTTTCTAGAAGATTATGTGGATGACATATCAGAAAAATCACATAAAAGATAAGATCACCTACAAATTCTAGAAAAGATATTCACACGTTTGGAGCAATTCAAAGTGAGACTTAATCCAAAAAAATGTTCCTTTGGGGTCCAATCTGGAAAATTGTTAGGCTACATAGTTTCCACTAAAGGGATTGAGGTGGATCCCGAAAAGGTCCAAGAAATACCGGATATGGAGATTCCAAAGAACATAAGTCAAATGAGGTCCCTTCAAGGCAAGATTCAATCAATAAGGAGATTTATCTCTCAATTAGCCAAAAAGTTCCATTCATTCACAAGGTTGTTACACAAAGACACTATTTTCATGTGGGATGAAGAATGTGACAAAGCCTTCACTTTGTTGAAGACTTATTTAATAAATCCACCAATCAAAGGAAAACTATTGTTTTTGTACATATCTTCCACCGAGAGGTCTCTAGGAGTTCTTTTGGTGCAAGAAGATGACCAAGGGAAAGAAAGAGCAATCTACTACTTGATTCATACATTGATCAAGTATGAATTGAACTACACATTCATGGAAAGAGCATGTCTAGCAGTTGTCTTTTCATCCCAAAAATTGAGACATTACATGTTGATGCACAAGGCGAAACTTATTGCAAAAATTGATCCTCTAAAATACTTGCTTAGAAAAACTGCCTTAATGGGTAGGATAGCAAAATGAGTCATGATATTAAGTGAGTTGGACATTGAGTATGTGGATAGGAATGCCCTAAAAGGACAAGTGATAGTAGATCACTTAGCTGAAAACCCATTGATTTCTACACAAACCATTCAAGTGGAGTTTCTGGATTCAGCAATTGTCAACATAGAGGCCAAGTCATGGAAGTTGTACTTTGATGAATCATATATAGAAGGAGGTTCTGGGGCTGACATATTATTGATTACCCCTCAAGGGTATACTATCCGCAAGTCATACAAGCTTTTTTCCCCATGTACAAACAGCATAGTAGAATATGAAGCTTTAGTCACTGGCATTAAGATGGCTTTAGAATGGAACATCACCAAGCTACAAGTATATGGAGAATCTCAATTAGTAATCAATCAGATCAATGATGAATACAATACCAAAGATGAAAAATTAATGCCATACAAGACTATGATTAATGCTTGGAAAAATTACTTTGCTTTGATAACTTTTGGACAAATTCCAAGAGAGAAGAACAGAGCAGCTGATGCAATGTCAACCTTGGCTTCCTTACTCCAAAAACTAGATCAGAATGAGAAGTATGAATTCTTGGTGGAAGAGTTGACAAAACTAGCATTTGACCTTCCCAATACCCAAATTGTTTCCCTACTCAATGGACATGACTCACCTTGGTATGGCCCTATCTATACCTATCTCAAAGACCAAGTGTTACCTTCAGACCAATCCCGAGCCCAAAAATGAAATTTCATCCGATAATCAACCCGTTACATAATCCTTTCCAACACATTGTATCATAAGGGTCTTGATGGGACATTACTTAGATGTCTAGAGGAAGAAGAGTCTAAGTTAGCTTTAAGTGAGGTTCACGAGGGCATTTGAGGGTCGCACTCAAGTGGTTTAAACCTAGTCAAGAAGATCCTTCGCATAGGGTATTTTTGGAAAACCTTAGAGAAAGATGGTTGCCAGTTTGTCAAGATTTGCATAAAATGTCAATACCATGGCGACATGATACATGTATCAGCACAAGAATTGCATCCCTTTGTAACACCATGGCCATTCTATCAATGGGGATTTGACTTAATAGGTGTAATATATCCACCATCTTCCAATGGGCACAAGTACATCATCACCGCTATGGAGTATTTCACTAAGTGGGTAGAAGTCATTCCTTTGATCATGGCTACGGGAAAATAGATTTCCATGTTCATACTCAATCACATCATTTGCAGATATGGTATCCCTCATGCCATAATCACATAAAATGGAAAAAAATTCAAAAACAAAGATGTGGATGAACTTTGTGACACATTCCATATTACACATCACTCTTCTTCCATTTATTATCTACGAGGAAATGGAGAAGTCGAAGCTACAAATAAGAACATTCTCAAAATCTTGAAGAGATCGGTGAATAAGTTAGGAAGAGATTGGCATGTTCAAATCAACCTGGCATTATGGGCCTATAGAACTAGCATTCGGACACCTACATGAGCTACACCATTTTCATTGGTTTATGGAGCCAAAGTTGTTCTACCTTTGCAAGTTGAAATCCCATCTTTATGAGTATCATTACAAGGGTTAATAACAAATGAGGATTATAGAGTTACTCAGATTCAGATTAGAGACTTGATCACGATGTCTGATCTCCGCATTACCCCTCTAGGTTCTTATGATGTAGTCCTTGGCATGGATTGGCTTTATGCCCACAGCACCAAGATGGATTGTTGATAGAAGAGGGTTGAGTGTGTTGATGATCATGGTACTTCTATGGTGATATTTGGGGTACAGAGGCTCATATCCCTTTGCATGGTTTCTGCTATGTAGCTTAGGTGGTGCATGCAGAAGGGATGTTAGATATTTTCCATCACCATTAGTGATAGAGAGGAGGATTTAGAGGGGGAGCCTTCACTCGAGGATTATCCTATCCTTCAAGAGTTTGCAGATATATTTCCTACTAAGCTACCTAGTATGCCTCCACCTAGGGTAGTTGATTTCCACATAGACCTTGTACCAGGAGCCGAGCCCGTATCTAGAGCACCTTACAGGATGACCACACATGAGCTCAATGAGCTCAAGATTCAGCTAGAAGAGCTCTTAGAGAAAGGGCATATCTGACCTAGTGTATCACCTTGGGGTACACTAGTGATTTTTATGAAGAAGAAGGATGGATCACATAGATTATGCGTTGATTATCGGTAGTTGAATAAAGTAACAATTAAGAACTGATACCCACTCCCAAGGATCGATGATTTATTTGATCAGTTGCAGGGTGCCTGAGTATTCTCAAAGATAGATCTAAAGTCTGGGTACCATTAGTTGCAGATAGTGGAGAGTGATATCCACAAGACTACTTTTCGTATGAGGTATTGTCACTGTGAGTTCACAGTGGTGCCATTTGGCCTCATGAATGCTCCAGCTGTGTTCATGAGCCTCATGAATGGAGTATTTTGTACATTCTTAGATAAGTTTGTGGTAGTGTTCCTGGATGACATTCTGATATATTCTCATAATGAGGAGGAGCACGAGGAGCATCTGAGACAGGTTCTGCAGCATTTGAGAGAGAATCAGTTATATGGCAGCTTGTCAAAGTGTGCCTTCTTTATACCCAAGGTGCATTATCTTGGTCATGTTATATCTAACGATGGGATCTCTATAGACCCATCAAAGATTAGAGCCATTATGGATTGGCCAGCACCCACCAGTGTCACTGAGGTCAGGAGTTTATGGGCTTAGCAGGTTATTATAGATGCTTTGTGGCAGGATTTTCTAGGATAGCTCATCCCATCACTTCCCTTTAGAGAAAGGGGAAGAAGTATGATTGGACAGAGAAGTGTGAGAGAGATTTCCAGGAGCTCAAGAGAGCCCTCACTAGTGCACCAATTTTAGCAGTGCCAGATCCTTCAGTAGACTTTGTTGTGTGCACTGATGCTTCTTTGGATGGCTTAGGAGTAGTTCTTATGCAGGATGGTCATCCTATAGCCTTCGAGTCTAGGAAGCTAAAGACTCACGAGCTTAATTATCCTACTCATGACCTAGAGCTTGCAATGGTAGTTCATGCCTTGGTGAGATGGAGACACTTCCTTCTAGGTCACTGATTTGAGCTTCATTCAGATCACCAGAGCCTACAGTATATCTTTACACAACCCAATCTTAATGCTAGGCAGAGGAGATGGATGGAGTTTTTGTGTGAGTATGATTTTGATGTTCATTACATCAAAGGGAAGGAGAATGTATTGCAAATGCTTTGAGTAGGAGGCAACATGAGATCTCATCTATGACTTCTAGTACAAATTTGAGGGAGCGCATTTTGTACCACTTGCCAGAGGATGGATTTTATGTAGAGTTTTTTTAGGTTATCCATTCTTAGAGACCCCTTGAGGGGAGATTTGTAGATTATTCCTTAGAGTTCAATGGACTTCTATGTCATAGAGGATGCATCTATGTACCCTCTATGAGTGACTTGTGATATTTTATTGTGCTTGAGGCTCATAGAGCACCTTATGCAACTCATCTAGGGGTTAAGAATTTGCATGCCAATCTGAGATAGTCATATCATTGGCCAGGCATGAGACTGCAGATTGCCAGCATAGTTGCTAGATTCCTAGAGTGTCAGAGAGTGAAGGTAGAGCACAGTCATCCAAGTGGGCTCCTGTAGCCACACAAGATTGTCATGTGGAAGTGGGATACTATATCTATGGACTTCATTGTTGGTCTCCCTATGTCTTCTCACCACCATGATGCCATCTCGATGACAATCGACACGTTGAACAAGGTTTCCCACTTCACACCTGTGTGTACTACATTCATAGCATGAGATGTAGCTCAGATGTTTTTGCGAGATATTGTCAGACTTAATGGCATTCCCCATAAGATCATCTCTGATAGAGACTCCTTGTTCACATCATCTTTTTGGAGAGAGTTACAGGCAGCATTGGGCACTAGGCTTAATTTCAGTATGGCATATCACCCTCAGATAGATGGATAGACAAAGAGGGTTAACTAGGTGTTAGAGGATATATTACGTATGTATGTGATGGACCATCAAGTCAAGTGGGAGGAATACCTACATCTGGTAGAGTTTTCCTATAATAATGGGCATCATTCTTCTATTGGTATGCCGCCATATCAGGCCTTGTATGGTAGACCATGCAGGACACCACTAAGTTGGGATAGGATCGAGGATAGAGTATCTATTGGATCTCAATTGGTCAAGGATATGGAGCAACAGGTGGTCTTGATTAGACAGCATCTTAGAGAGGCTTGATATTGATAGAAGAAGTATGCAGATGTGAAGAGGGTTGATCGTGAGTATATGGTTGGAGATAGGGTCTTCTTGAGGGTGCACCCACACAAGAGTCCAATCTATTTTGGAAAGGGCTCTAAGTTGGTGCCTCGCTTTGTTGGACCTTTCAAGATATTGGAGAGGATAGAACTAGTTGCCTACCATTTAGCTTTGCCACCCAGCCTGTCACACATCCACGATGTGTTTCATGTATCTATTTTATAGAAATATATTTATGATGAGTCTCACATTATAGATTGGGATGCCTTGCAAGTGGATTCAGATGGACAGATAGCCTTGGAGCCCATCCACATTTTATCTCGACAGACCCTAGCACTTTGAGGCAGAGAGCTAGACCATGTTAGGGTCCAGTGGGATTATTATGATGAGGTCACGGCTTCATGGGAGGATGCAGCACAGATGAGATCATAGTACCCATACCTTTTTGATGAACTCTAGAAGGAAGTTCATGCCTAGGGGGGGAGGATGTGAGGCCTCACCCTGAACCATCATAACATTTTTTATCATTCACATTTTGATACTTCATGATTTGATACATTGACACACTTTTGATTATCTTGACACAGACTCGAGATATTATGTTTGATGATGATTATTATATTATGTGGATTACATTGTGATGTGGATTAGAACCTAGAGTATGTCATGATTTTAATTATGCATGTTTAGTTATGTGAATTGATGAGAAGACTTGATCATGATTAGATTTGATAATTTCACAGATGACATTTCATGATGATTATGGAATTATTATGTTTAAACATTATTGAATGAAAAATTGTAATTAGAATTGAATTCTGCATATTGATTTATGTTGTTAAATAATGAATTAAATATATATATTTCATGTGATTTTATTACCTTGAACTACTGATGCTTGATGTTTAGTGTGTAGGTAAGAGAACCATGGAATTATTCAGAGAATCAAGGCTAAACATATGTGAACTAAGTAAGCCAAGGTTTAATCTGATATGGGATTGAAAGCCTCATTGTAATGTGAACCTATTGTAAATGTGAATTGCATGTGTGTTATTAGAAAACTTCATGTTGTCGTTGAGACAAGCCATTTTGTATGTGATGTGTAATTGTTAGTGTAACTTGACACTTGTTATGTGTTATGTATTGACATGTCTACTTTGGATTGGCAATGTAGACATAAGCCTAACTGACTCATTAGAAACTTAATTGATCCCCTTGTTGGAGATACTTGCAAAGTTCCATCAAATTGATCTTTTGGATTTAAATTCTTCTAGCCACTTCTAGAGGCCAAAAAGAGGTCCTAAGGGTCAAATTTAGCAAAATCTAAGTGCCTAAGTGTTAGGGGTATGGGTTAGGGATGTTTTTAACACAACTAGAACCTCCTAGTGGCCTATGTGACCCATTTTATAACCCATTTTCCTTATGCTACGAAAATTGGATTGAGTCTTGACCTTTACCCAACTCCACACTTCTTTCCAATCAGGCATTTATGATAGGGGACAAGGAGAAATCCAAAGGACTTTAGGGTCAAGTCTGAAATTAATGTTAGTGGGTGGGTAGAAGTTGGAGGTCTTTTTAGAGGCTCTTGGGAGAGTTAGTGGGTGTTCACCCACTCTCTAATTTTAGAGACAATTAGGTTTGGAAGGGGAAAAGATAGGGGATTGGCTCTTCTCAAAGATCATTTTACCATAACACTTGTGAAGGTTGGTTTACTCATTGCCATGGAAGTTTACTATTTGTTTAAAATAGATTAGCATGTTGTTCTTTCTCTCTCATGCATATGAATTCTATGCTTGTTGTGATATTGTGTTGTATGGGATGGGATTTGGGTTTTAAATTCATGTTTATGGTTTTATTTTTTCTTGAATGAGGGAGTTTTTGTTCATGGGAGTGAGGCATTACTCACCCTTTGGGAAGGGAAGAAGTGGCCTTGGGCTCTCCATTGTGGTGAGAGTCTCTTCTCTTGGAGAAGAGGGATACATTCATGGTGTATGGGCTCCATGAAGCCATTGTATTCTTGCATCTTGAGGATGTTGATAAAGAAAGTATGTGTATGGAAGTTTGAAAATGTAGGCTTATAGAGGCAATGAAATACTCATGTTGAGGAAATTTGAAAGCAATGGCATTCTCTTCTTTGGAAAAGCCCACCTTCACCCTATTTCAATGAGCTTAGAAAACTCATTTGTGAAGCCTTGGGAGGGAGTTAATTGTTGTTTATGCATATGTGTATTGTTGTGAGCATTTTTGTTGAGCATACCCATTTAGCCTTGGTTCTCCAAGCTCGGGGGTGGTCTTCTTGAGACATTGGATGGGAGGTGAGCTTCCCATGGTTCTATTCTTTGATTTGCAAGTTTTGAAGTCAAAATCTTGTGGATAAAGCTTTGGAGAGTTCTCCATTTTGGTGTGGTTATGTGAGGACAACCTTATTGTTGTATTATGGATCCCCTTGTTATGAGGTTGATCTTTTGGTTGAAAGTTGTAATGTTAGTTTCATTTCATTTGGCCATTGTGAAGTTGTATGTGATTTTTAATGGAGAGAAGTTTTGTTATCCTCCTTTAAACTCTCATTGAGTAATACTACCAATTTGTATTTTCTTGTTGTAAAAATGTGATTTGGAAGATAATGAAAAGAGTAGAAAACATGTTGGAATCATGCATTGTTGTGGTATTATAGTCTTTTCAATTTGTGAATGCAATTCCTCTTTGGAGTTTAAATACATGAAAAACAATAGGATATAAATTCTTAATAGTATTCATTCATTGAAAATTTTCTAATAAGCATTACATGAATAATAAGTTTCAAGTTGGAAGTGATAGTAAGATTCAAAAAAATTAGGAGTTTAAACCTTGAATCATGAGGATAAATCTACAATATAGTCACAAAATGACTCTCCAAATTTGTAAGAAAATGCATTGTAGATGGTATGTAATTCAATGAATCATCACCTAAAAAACTTGACAAAAATCACAAGGCAAATAAATCAACAAATCAAGTATGGGCAAAGCAATAAAAAGAAATAGCACTTCCCAGTTTTTAGAGAGCAAAAATGCTCTCTGGATTTTGTATGGGAAGGAAATAATTCTCTTGCCATAGAGAATATTCCCTTCCCAATATGATTCCTAATTAGAGTTAATATAAATTAACTCCTAACATAACCTAATTGTTAGTAACTAACTCCTAGTCAATCAATGTTGTTAGTAAACAAAATAAACCTTTAACTAATAAAAGAACTTTACAACTCATATCCTCCACTTGGATACAAGCTGGACCCACTCCATTATTATAGCCCTTACCCATAATATCATTTAATATCAAAATTTGTCATAAATTGCCTTACCTATATATCTGGTGTAGGATCTTAGGAAGAAGAGTTTTTATTAAATTTATATTATGAAAACTTGCTTACAAAGTGGGGACCACCTTGTCTTATCACCATGCATTGACTTACTTTTCCCCACACTCATAACCTATGCCACTTTTCACCCATATTCATTTGTAACATGACATGTAATTAAACCTTGCTCTGTCAAGATTTATTAAATTGGTCTTTGGCAGGTGTCCTTCCTTACCTCTCATCTCCATACATACTTGGGTCTGACATGGAGATCAAGCATATCCCTTTTGTCTAGAAAGTCTTCCCCTTCCTATGTGTGGTTCTATGCATCATTACCCTTGCTGTCAACATTAGTTTCCCTTTTGTGTCATGTACTTTCCCTTTCCCCTTGCGCAGGTTTCTTGGAGGTTGCACTTGGGATGAATGTCAAGTGTGGTGGGCCCCTAATTTATGATCTTTTTGAATTTTGCTTCTTTCCCTTAGTAAATTTTTCGCAAGGGCTTGTGGTTGCTTTGGTTTTCTCACCACCCACTTGGCAAGTGGGGTAGAGTAGGGTGGTGATATGATAGTTTGTTAGGAAATAAGGATATAGTAAAGTATAAGTTTAGTAGGTTATGTTTAGGACAAATTACAGGATTTGACATGGTCTTTTAATATTATTAATAGTTATTAACTTCATTTTGGTGATTAACCTTTTAGTTAATAAATTTAATTACCAATTAATAGTCTATGGGTAACTTGTCTTAGTTTTTATCTATTAATAAAGCAATGTGTTAAGTTGATGGTTTATTTTATCCAAATGTTTTATAGTTAAAATAAAGCCTTGATAATAGTTAAAAGGATTGTTTTTTTTTATTTGATAATTTGTTTATTAGTTTTTTCTTATTATTTGTTAATAAATTCCCTTACTCATTTAGTTGTTAGTTAGGGATAGGAGAATTATTTTAATAGGAGATGTATTATTAATGAGTTTAGATTTAGATATTATTAAAGTAAATTGACATTTGATAATTAGTTAAATGAGATCATTAATGATAGATTATGGTTAGTGTGTTAGGCTTAATTGTTAGCAAATCAACTTGTTAGAATCATGGCATGCCTCACTTAAATATTAATTAGTTAAAAGTCTAATATGTTAGACTTATTCTTAATGAATCAATTTAATGTCATAGTTCATTTTATTCAATTTCTAAATGAATAACACCATTAGGTTCTTTGTCAAATTCTTATTGATATTCAATCATTAAATTAATTATCCCATGAACCCTCACCGCAGGATTAAATATCCTATAGTTGAACCAAACCCTATTCAAGAGCCATAACCTATGTAGACATATTAATTGTAGGTGTAGTCTATTTTGGGTTAATTAATTATCTAATGCTCTAGGTATCTTTGAATTCATCCTGAACAGTAGTCTAAATGGAAACTGTATACACTAGGGTTCCGCTATCCGAACCTGACTTTTACAACTATAGTTATGAACTTTAATCTGCTAGACCCACATTGTCATGTTGTTACTCCTTAGCTTAACACTCCCCAAAACTTGACTCTAGATTTGACCGATTAAACTATTGTCAACTTACACTTAACCTTTGAATGTTACTCTTTAACATTTCACTATAAAAAAAAAAATTGTTGCATTTTTTATCAGGTAAATTTTTGGGCATGAAAATCATACATGAGATACATTACATCCATAGCATAATCAAAGTAAATGCATCATAAAACATCATATAGTTTCATATAAAGATGATCTCACATAAACACATCAAGAGAATCAAGGGAAGTATATCATCATATAAATGTTCATAACATCAATGATCCATCAAATCAGTATAGCAAGATACAATATCATCAACAAAGAGGTACATCAAGTTATGATCAATAAACATCAACATGATACAAGTCATCAAAGAATAGATCCATAATCAATAATCATGATCATGTAGGAGCACCCGAGCCATCACCAGCACCTGATCCATCTGGACCCCCATCACCTGGTCTATCCTAAGTAGGAGTCTGACTAGTGCTAGCCATACTAGGCCTCTGAGTTATAATGGTCATAAACTGTTGCATCATAATTGCTACTTGGTCTAATCTACCAACAACAGTGGATAAATTTATCTGCAATGACCAAACATCTTGGGATAGAGTGTCAATACTAGGAGCATCCTGAGATGTCTAACCCATATCCTGAGACTGGGGAACCTATGGAGGCACCTTCTGTGCTGAAATCTGATCCTGCTATGCTAATGCAACCCATTGTAACTGAACCAAAGGATCTTTTCCTACAAGAACCTATCTAGCAGCATCAATGTGTATCTATCTCTAGGCTCTCTGATGTCTCTTTTGTCCCTGTACCAATGCAGCTCTAGGACGAACAAACTTAGGTCCCTGTTGTACCTACCTGACATCTCTAGCCCTATCCCTTACATGTCCACCTTGCACCCATGGTCCATCTTGTCCTCTACCCATAGCTCTAGTAGCTCTCTATCCTCTAAGATCTCATCAATGCCTAGGCCTGCCATCATCATCACCATCATCCCCATCATCCTCTGATCTCTCATCTCTATCTGGAATAGGCTCCGCCAGATCTGTGAATCTCAAAAACCTATTCTGATACCACCAATCTTTGAACTCGACAGACATACCAACATCTGCTACACACACTAACATATCCCATCTGCAGTACATCATCTAAGAAATTAGATCATAGGAAAATTAGAAATCAATCTGAGCACCCCACATAGATTGCTCTGCTTGGACTCTAGCATATAGTGCCATACCCTGTGGCATATCTAGAACCCTACCATACTGTTAGAAACCTGACCGAAGCAAAATCGCTCAATCACAGTCATAGATCTACTAATCATCCACTGAGGAGAAAATGTATACAGGAGCTCATCATCATCCTCCCTCCAACCCTCACAAAATAGATAAGGTCTCCAGATGACCTGATCCATATCATCAATCCTATGATGCCAATACTCTAACTTGCCCAGATGATGCTGAACAACCATACCACATATAGAAAAGCATAAGGAAAACCTCACTGGCGGATTTGATCTGACACTGGCCTAGTGATGGGGAGATGCTCCCACACCCACAACTAAAGAATCACCGCACCAACTGACAAAGACTCGCTAGATCTGTACACCACCTCATGCAAATCATAGTATAACTATGTAAGGATGCAAGAACCCCAATTTAATCATCAAGGTTGCATAATCAAATCCTCTAGAATCCAGCCCCATCCAACAAAGAAACCATGACCTCGTCAGTTGAGAAGCAATAATCTGCCAATCAGAGCACCTAGAACTATTGGAAAAGTGGGAAATGAAGTGAACTGTGCCCATGTGATAGTATCATCATCAATGGTGTTATCTTTGAACACCCATCTGCATATTGTACTATCATAAATTGAATCATAGTATACCATCTCTCCTCGAGTAGGAATGCGCAACAATCGATACATGTCCTCTGGCGTGATCATCATCTCTCTAAAAGGTAAATGGAAATTATTGTGGTCAGAGTGCCATATCTCTACCACAGCTATAAGGAGACCATGGTTCATCTGGAACTATGGGATATCAAGTAGGAAACTCAGATCACACATCTCAATAACACGGTACTCTACTGGGGTCAAATCCTGACCTAGATCAATAACCCACGATGCAACGGTCTGTATGTAAAGTTTATAGAAATGTGCCTGTTTGGAAAAATCAAGGGAATCATATCATTTTTCTATATCAGTGAATCATTTTAAGTCAATCAATCCTATCAGAATCAATGTATCAAGCAATCAAACCTAGTACCATTTGTTCATGTCTCTATGTCTTGAGAGTGAATTATCAGTTATCTACCTATCATTTTTCACACTGATCAATCAATCCTACCTATTAGTATCCTACCTATCAATTTTTCTATCCTATCAGATTGAAAAATCAAACATTCATTGGTACCATTATCCTAATATCCTAATCAATTGTTTTGCTTAACTACAACAGACCTAGCTATTTGGAAAATCAATCAACCAATCAGAGATGTCAAATTTTTATCAGAAAATCAAGTTTGAGTTTCAAAATTTTCAAAAATCCTTAGGCATCATTTGCCTAATAGGATGTGGCATTTTACCTTACACGGTGAAGAAATGATCATACATGACACTTTATCATTAGCACGCGTCACTTAACATTTCACACGGCATTTTACAGCTGTAGGCGGCACTTAATAAGGCCTATGTGACATTTAAAACCTAGGGTTATATAAGCGTAAAATCATTTCTAAATTGGCAATATAACCCTAGTGCTACGTGGCAGTTGAATTTGATCACACAGCAATTTACCCTATCCTAAGTGGCATATAACTACGTGGAGGCATTATTAGAATGCGCAGATGCATCATTTCACAAACCTACACGGCATTTAACATCTACTACGCGGCATTTTGCAAAATTTAATCTATGACAACAAGAAATAAATGCAATAAATGCACAAAGGAAGGTTTGACAACACTCACAGGATGACTGTAATCCAAAGGTCTCTAATACCAATGACCTCTCTCGAACCGATGCTCTGGAATAGGCACAACCATCGTGAATAATCAACGCAGGATCAGAGAAAAATCTCAATAGTCAAAAGTGAAAATGAATTGTAAATTTGGGTTTTTCAACCTATTTAAGCTAATTTGACCTAATTTAGAGGTAAAATTTTGACCTTGACCTATAACAGCACATCAATCAAATCGGGGCAAATTGTGAAACTAGGCATATCATCAATATTTTTCAAAAATGAAAACATATTGGATCAATAAATAAATCAATCATCAAATTTTTCAAATCAAGCAATCAATATGTTTCATTTCTAAGGGGGCATCATAAGAGTATCAAATTGGCATCAAATATCACATTAAATCTAGGGCATCAAAATTTTTGAACTATTATCAGTGGGGCATATCATATCAAAGGTTGAATCATATCAGGCAGTATCAATTTTCATATCAGGTATCAAATCAGGACCTAAATCAGTTATGTATCAGTTAATCAGGACCTAAATCAGTTATGTATTAGCAATCAGGACCTAAAAGTGATCAGGACATAAAAATTTCTTTGAATCAATGAGCTTCGCACATCAATTCAAAGAGGGGCATTTGTAGACACTCAAAAATGGGCAAGTGCTTAAAATCATTAAAATGGCAAAATCTTAATCAAAACGCACAAATTCTCATCAAAAAAGGATCAAATCAATTTTAAATGGACATTTATTAAATCAAATTGGATAAAATCATTAAAACCAAAGGAAAAATCAAATGAGGGCATTAAATAATTAAATACAAGCTTAAAGGGGTGAAAAACACTATATAATTGATTTTAATCAATTAATTGTATAGTTGTTAAATCAAAAATCAAATTGAACCTATTCCCTTACATGGCTAATTTAATTAATTGATGGAATTTAATTAATCCTAATATCTTTCAACAATAAATTGAGCAGCCATTGAGAATTGAGGAGCAAAAGCACATGGATCACTCAAAATAGGTGAATCTCAATCACACATTTCAAACTTTGAATCTCATCCACTCAATTGTGTCCTTTTTTCCAAAGCTTTGATACAAACATTTAAATTGTCCCCCCATTTAAAAACATTGTAAAGTTTTTGACTCAACCAAGGCTAAATCATGATTACTTCACTCTACCCCCTACCCTTGGGAATTTACTATAAATGAGAGGCATTTTGAGAGCAATAATCATCTTAGAAATTCATTTGCAAAGCATCACCATTATAGTCATTTTTTATAGCAATTGAGAGCATTTGAATTATCTTTGTATCACATTATCATTTTGAGAGCTAGATTAAGCATTTGTACTATCATATTTCTCATTCTAGATTTGTCACTAGTGGAGAATAGGCTGAGAGCTTCACTTACCAAATTAGATAGGGAACCATGAGATGTCATGGATGTTAAATTCAATCCTTAGTTTAAATTTGCATTGTATTTTCTTAGAATTGTTAGTTAATGATCCTAATTTCATGAAGGTGTTAAACATACACACACAACAATCCAATATTCTAACTTAATCCTTTTGCAACTTGACAAACTCCACAACTTTTCAAAAAAATTTGAACATCTTTATACAACTGTGGCCAAAAGTATTTCTCCTTAAGAAAATTCAATGTTTTATCAACACCAAAATGTCCAGCCAAACCACTACTATATTTCTCCTTTATCAAATTAGTTCGCATTACTCCTCTTGATATACACAACTGAATACCTTTAAACAACATACCTTCTTGAATAAAATATTCTTCCCATTTAGTACTCAGTTGATCTTGAATAGGTGCTCTACACTTTCTCCACGGCTCAAAAAAATCAGGATCAACTTCATAAGAATCTCTCATGTCATCAAAGCCAAGAACTTCAATTTTCATCTCAGTCATCAAAGATCTCCTTCTACTCAATGCATCAACAACTCAGTTAGTGACTCCACTCTTATGCTTTATCACAAATGTATAACTCTACAAATACTCAACCCACTTCATATGTCTCTGATTCAACTTATTCTAACTACTCAAATATTGTAAAGCCTTATGATCGGTATACAACACAAATTCACTCGGTATCAAATAATGTCTACATTTCTTCAGTGCTTGAGCAATAGCATAGAATTCTTGATCATACACAGAGTATTTCCTTTTTGCATCATTCAACTTTTCGCTAAAGAAAATAATAGGTTTACCTTCTTGACTCAATACAGCTCCTATTGCACTTCCACTTGCCTCACATTCCACTTGAAATACCTTATTGAAATCAAACAATGCCAAAATAGGCAATTCAGCAACCTTCTACTTCAGAGTCTCAAAAATTTTATCAGCTCCATGTGTCCACTTGAATTCTCCTTTATCTCCTCTCATAGTCTCAGTCATAGCATTACAAATTGAACTGAAATTCCTAATGAACTTTTGGTAAAAACTTGCCAAACCATGAAATGATCTTACCTCACTAGCATTCTCAAGTGTAGGCCAATTAAAAATAGCTTCAACCTTTTTAGGATCCATTTTCAAACCATCAGCTGAAATCATAAATCCCAAATACACAATCTCCTCTTTCATGAATGAACACTTTTTCAGATTTATCAACAACTTTTCTTCTTTCAACCTTTGCAATACTTGTTTAACATGCAACAAATGTTATTCTTTGGTCTTACTAAATATCATAATATCATCAAGCTATAGGTGTAGGCCAATTCAAAATAGCTTCAACCTTTTCAAGATCCATTTTCAAACCATCAGCTGAAATCACAAATCCCAAATACACAATCTCCTCTTTCATGAATGAACACTTTTTCAAATTTATCAGCAACTTTTCTTCTTTCAACCTCTACAATACTTGTTTAACATGCAACAAATTTTCTTCTTTGGTCTTACTAAATATCATAATATCATCAAGATATACAATCACAAACTTTCCCAAGAATTTCTTCAAAACTTCATTCATCAACCTCATAAAAGTACTCGGTGCATTAGTTAAACCAAAAGGCATAACCAACCACTCATAAAAACCTTTTTTTGTCTTGAAATTAGTCTTCCACTCATCACCTTCTCTGATTCTAATCTGATGATACCCACTTTTCAAATCAATTTTGGTAAAATACTTTGCTCTAGTCAAACTGTCCATTATGTCATTCATTCTCGGTATAGGAAACTTATATTTCACTTTTATCTTGTTGATTGTTCTAGAATCAGTACACATTCTCCATTCTCCATTCTTCTTAGGTGCCAATATAGTAGGTACTGCATAAGGACTCAAACTTTCTCTGATTAAACCTATCTGCAACAATTCTTGAATCTATAGGTTCAATTCCTGATTCTCAATAGGTGTCAACTGATGTGGTGCCTTATTCAGTAAACTTGCTCTAGGGATTAGATCCATGAAATGACCAATGCTTCTCTTTGGTGGAAAACCATCAGGTACATTATCATAAATGATTTTTCCATACTCGGTGAGTAACTTATCAATCTCCTCAGGGACACTATCCTCTATTTTCTTACTTGGTTTGTTAGGAATCATAGCAAAACATACATCATTATTCTTCAAATCCTTAACAAACTTTCTTCCTTCCATCAAGCAAACTTTCATAGATGTGCAAACATTACTAATTGGTTCTTCCATCAAAGGTAACAAGATTTGTCTTCTTCCATCAGCCCAAATAGTATATTTATGAAATCTCCAATAATATATAGCATGTCTATCATATTGCCAAGGTCTACCCAACAAAATATGACAACAATCCATAGGCATGATATCACATAACACCTTATCATAGTACTTTCCAATTTTCAAATTCACATAACATTGTTCACTTACCAAGAGTGTATGCTCATCTTTGATCCATGAAATTTGATAGGGATTCGGATGTTCCAACCTTTTCAACTATAACTTTGTGACCATTTCCTTAGATGCTAGATTCTCCAAGCTACCACTATCAATGATTACCTTCCAAAATTTGTCTGAAACTCTACATCTGGTCTTGAACAAACTTTTCCTTACCGGATCTTCCCTATTAATTTCACTCCAAAGTGCTCTCCTTACCATGAAGTTATTTTTTTCTCAAGTTCATTCGGTGACTCTTCTTGCACCAAAGCATTTATGTTATTACCAACCTTCTTACTTGCATGTGTACACTCAAATGATCTATGTCCTTCTTCTCCACAATTGTAACAAGTTCCTCAGAAACCACCTCTTTTATAACCACCTCAGTAGTTACTACCTCTGCCTCTAGATGAACTTTCACCTTTCCACTTGGTCTTGCCTTTATCCAAATTTGTCTTTTCAGGTTCATATCTACTATTTTCACCATGAGATCTACCTCTTCCTCTATGGAATCTACCACCTCTACCTCTTTGTTTCTGCTCATGTCTCTTGTTCAATTTCTTCTTAGCTTTCAATGCAAATTGATAAGCCTCCTCAATGTTCTCCAATTTGACCAAACTGATTTCTTCTTAGATGAAAACTCTCAAACTATTCAGGTATCTAGCAATTCTTTCCACATCATTCTCATCATGTCCAGATCTGATATCTAATCTATAGAATTCATCAGTATATTCTTTTACCGAGCTATCTTTCTACCTCAAACTTTGCATTTGCCTAACTAGGTTAATCTAATAATCACAAGGTAAGAACTTTCCTTTCAATTTATTCATCATTTTATTCCATACCTTGCTTTTGTCTTTGCCTTTCATCTTTATGTCCAACTGCAGATGTTCCCACCACAAGGATGCATGACTTTTCAACTTTGTGCTTGCAATTTTCACCTTTTTTCCTCAGGTTCATTCTCATATTCAAATTATTTTTCCATCTCAGTGATCCAATCCACCAATTCATCAGAATCCAATTTTCCACTATACTCAAGAGGATTAAAGTGTGGTGTAGACTTCATACTTTTCAAAGCCTTCAAGAATATTTCCTCACCCTGATCCATCATAGGTGTAGGTTCTACATCACCTTGTTCTACCTCAATTTCATCATCACTAACATCCTAAAGATGTCTTCCTCTTCTCTAGGCTATTTCACCAGCTTCTAATCTAGCAGCAAGTTGTCTCAACATGTCTGCCAATCCTAGATTTGCATCTCGCCTCCCATGAACCATCTTGAAAACCCTCTGCAATTGTAGGTCAGATCGCAATCTGCTACCTCACAACCAATTCAACTAGGGCTTCACAAGAAGGAACCTTCAAACCTAGATTTGCAAACCTAGATCCATATCTCACCTCACTCTGATACCACCTAATGCAAGGGAGGATGGGGAGAGGGGCCAAAGGCACACCCTAATCAGAGCCACCTTGCAAAACAACACACGAAAGCAACAACAAACAACAGTGAGAGAGAGAATGCAAATACTTTCATATATTGTCTTCAAATTGATTCATACATGTCAAGCTATAAAGCCTTCCCTGTTTAGGCTAGATATTACAATTAAGTACAAAAGTCCTCCAACATGCGAGGATCTTCTAACAATCTCTAAACTTTTATCTTCTATCTAATTACTTCCCTAAAACTTCCTCTAAAGATGACTCCTAAAATTCTAACCAAACAACTACATTTATACAAGAGGATACCGAATCAAGTCGGCCTTCAGATCCAAAATCAATGGAAGGGATGACCAAATCTAGGTCCACATGCTTCCCAATGATGGATACCAGCATTAAATCTACAACTGTAATTAAATTTACAAGTTGGCCTCACCAAAATAAACAACTCGGTAAGCAAGGAAACCGAGCACCAGAAAAGCATCACCGAGTGCTAGGGAAATTCACCAAGCACCAAGAGATAACCAACCAATACTGGTAAAAAAAAGGAAACTAAGAAACATCGAACCAACTTGGTCAAAGAAGGAACCAAGCAACACAGAAAACTTCAAACATCTTTTTGGTGATATGGGATTGCCAAGGACCTGAGATGTTCCTGCATCATAAAGTCAACTATTCAGAGGGCATGTCTTTAGGTTTTGAAGTGGGAAAGCATCCCAAAGAGAAGTTTGACAAGGGAAAATCTTGGAGAGAAATATTTTTTCTTTAACTAGTTCATACTGATGTAGTACGCCCATTTCTAGTGTCATCATTTTGCAAGGCTGGCTATGTACTCACCTTCATTGATGACTTTTCACGCTATACTTGGGTCTACTTTCTTGGTCACAAGAGTGGATTATGTGATCTCAAGGCTTATAGACTTTTTCACCTATGATGGATCAAGTGTGCAAAATTCTATAAGCCTTGAGATCACATACTCCCTTCCATTGTCACTTTAAAGAATCTTGATGATCAAGAAAGTAGACCCAAGAAAGTGACAATGGAAGGGAGTATGTGATCTCAAGGCTTATAGACTTTTTCACACTTGAGGGTATTGATCTTCAACATTAAGTTGCATACACTCCATAGCAGAATGGTGTTGTAGAAAGGAAGAATAGAAATCTTAAGGAGATGGTCACTTGTATGATTCATGTTGAGTCTCTTGATCAAGATTTTTGGGTTGAAGCTATATGTTATGTACAAAAAACACTTGATTTAGTAGGTTCACTTGTGGGGAATCCTTAAAATACTAGAAGGACAAGGTCACAACATAAATCATTTTCACGTGCATATATTGCAATTACCTCAGATCCACAAAAATTTAAGGAATCTTCAAGGGTTCTTAAGTGGGACAAAGCTATGGAGGAAGACTATAACTCTTAGATGAGGAATAACACATGGGACTTAGTTCCTCTCCCTAAGGGAAGAAAGTTGGTTCAATGTAAGTATATCTATTAGACCAAGTTTGTAGTGGATGGAAGTGTGGACAAGTATAAGGCTAGACTTGTTTCAAAATGTTTCTCGTATGTTCCTAGTGTTGACTACACTGAGACCTCTACACCTGTATCCAAGATGAACTCCATTCGTTTGACACTTTCTATTATTGTAGCTCATGGTTGGGTTTTACATCAAATGGATGTGAAGATTACATTTCTATGTGGGGATCTTCATGAGGATATTTGTATGGAGAAGACATGGGGATTCATATAGGATACGTCTATGGTTTTTAGATTGAGGAATTCTATCTAGGGCCTCAAACAGGCTCCTAGGGATTGGTATGCCAAGATGGATTCTTGTATTCTCTCAAAAGGGTTCACCAAGTGTCATTCATATTTGAATATCTATATTCTTTGACAGGATGACTCACACTTGATACTTGTACTTTATGTTGATGACATGATCATTACAAGGAGTACTTCATTCATCATTATCAATTTCAAGTCTTCTTTTTAGGACATATTTTATATGACAGATGAGTTTACTTCACTATTTTTTGGTATTGAGATCACACAGTCCTCAATAGGGATCACACTTTCTTAGCCCAAGTACACTCTTGATTTACTTTCTTTATTTTACATGAGTAATTATAAGGCTACACCCACTCCCTTTCTTTCTAGTGTCAAGTTAGAGGCTAAGTGCACCACACCACTTGTTGATACTACATTGTATAGAAAGATTTTTGGAAGTCTCATCTACTTGACACATACATGCCCTAACATATCCTTTTTAGTTGGCATGGTTTCTCTTTTCATGAAAAAGCCACATGAGCTTCATTAGAAGGAATCCAAATTTATATTGCACTAAATAAAGGGTACACATACCCTTGGGACTCACTATGTAGTAGGTACAGGACTTGATTTGGTTGGATATACAGAATCAAATTGGGCAAGATATCTTGAAGGTTGCAAGTCTACTTCAGGTTATATGTTTCATCTTGGTTCAGACCCCATTTTTTGGTAGAGTAAGAAGAAGCATGCTACTTCTCTCTCTTCAACTAAGGCTAAGTATCGAGGGGATATTAATGCATCTACAAAATCTATTTGGCTTCACCATATCTTGAAGGATTTTGGTTTCAACATTCCACAACCTATAGTCATTCATTGTGATAATCAGGGTGTTATAAAGATCTCAAAACATCCAGTCCAACATCAGTAGACAAAACACATTGAGGTTCATATGCACTTCATTAGAGAGATGATACAGGAGAAAGTCATTGAGTTGTGGTATTGTCCTATAGCAGAGCATATTGTAGACATCTTCACCAAACCCTTCCCTAAGAGCAAGTATATTCATTTGTGAGCTCTCTTGGGGGTGTGAGATATTTCTTCAGGAGGAGTCATTTGACTTCTCTATTCTCTCAAATGGGGGGGATCGTTTCCTCATATGAGTTATTCTCTCTCATTTTCTATTATTATAATTATCTCTCTTTTTGGAGGAGGGTTTTTCCCATCATGGTTTCCCTCTTTCCCCTCTTTATGAGAGATTTCATTGCATATCTTTTTCACTTGGATTTTGTAAATGGGTACCTAACATGGCCTAGTAGCTAGGACCCATCATGCATTTTCATATATCTTTTTGTGCTTAAGTTCATTCTCCTAAGTTGCACTTAACGAGGGGTATTGGTGTAAGTAAGTATTCACTAGTTACACTTTACTTAAGTTTACTTAGGATAATTCATTGCATAGTAGTTTGCATATGAGACACCTAGGAATTTGCATCTCATTTTAGCACATGATGTAGGATAATTCTACTTTAGGTGGTGATAGTTGTTATCACATTCCACTTTATGTGTGAGATTAACCTTTAGTTCTCTTATCACATTATCATCCTCTCATTGTTTCACATGTTGCACATACTTTTTTGTACAATGGATAATGATCCACCTTTGGTGGACATGTGATTACACCTAGTGTGACTGATAGGTTATCACTTGCATATCTCCTAGTTATCATACATTTCCTATATATTTAGGAAAATCTACATACATTGTATCCATTATCATTTGATCATTATTGAGTTATTCATTTGATCATATCATTTTGTCTCTCTTATATGTTCTATCTATTGAGCTTCTAGATCTTGAGAATTGCATTCATTGCCTTAGGAAAATTCTTACAGATCCCTTAAAGATTCAGGAAAATATGGACTAGCCAGAACCCACTAATGTATATAAGGTTAATATTTTTATAGGATTGGATGGATACTACTATCATTTTTTCAATGATTTCTCTCAGGACGTGCATCCTATCACTTCTCCTCTAAGGAAATGGAACAAATTAATTTGGTTAGAAAAGAGCAAGGTGGATTTCCAAAACCTCAAAGAAAGATTGACTAGTACACCTATCTTACAGGTTTCTAATCTAGTGGAAGATTTCATGGTTTGTACTAAGGATTCCTTGAAAGGAATTGGGGTATTCCTTATGTAGAAAGGATGTGTGATCACCTACGAGTGTTGAAAGATCAAGGATCATGATTTGAATTAACCCATGCATGATCTTGAGTTAGTGGAAGGGATCCATGCCTTAGTCAAATGAAGACACTTCCTTTTGGAACACTGATTTAAGCTGCATATTGATCACTTTAGTCTATAGTTTATTTTCACTTAGCCTAATCTGAATGCCAAATAGCAGTAATAGATAGAATTTATTTATGAGTATGATTTTGTGGTAAAATATATTTAGGAGAAAGAGAATGCGATAGATGATGCTTTGAGTCATAGGAGACATGATATATTAGCACTAACTCTCACTGTGGATTTGTGGAGTTATATCCTTCGGTCACTTCCAACAAACACTTGGTACTAGGAGGTAAGATCAAAGATTGATTCTAAGAGACCTTTAGAGGATATATTTTTAGGATATGCATTAGATTATGATGGTCTATTGTATAATTTGATTCATATTTATGTTCTACCTTCATAGGGTCTTCGTACCTTGATTTTATCATAGGCTCATCGTGCATCTTATTCGAAAAACCTTAGTTTCAAGAAGATGCACGCAAATCTTTGACATCTCTACCATTGGTTAGGTATGAAACATGACATTGTATATTTTTTGGCATGGTGTTTAGAATGTCAAAATGTTAAGGTAGAACATCAATATCCAGTAGGGCTCTTACATCTAAATCTCATTCGAGAGTGTAAATGGTATATCATATCAATGGATTTCATTGTGGGTCTGCAAGTTACTCCTTGTAGATATGATGCTATCATGGTCATCATGGATTGGTTGAAAAAGGTGGTGCACTTTTCTCCCATGTGATAATCCTATAGAATAGATTTAGTATCCCAACTCTTCATGGAAGACATTGTGATATTACATGTCATTCCACATAGGATCATCTCAAATCAAGATCCTATATTTACTTCAGTATTATGGACTTTGGTGTACCATGTTTTAAGAGCTCAGCTAAACTTCAATTCAGCATACAATCTTGAGACTGGTAGACAAATTGAGTGGATTAACCATGTATTGGAGGACATGTTGTAGATGTATTTCATGGATCAACAGAATCACTTAGAGAACTAGTTGTATTTGATTGAGTTCTCTTATAATAATATATATTATATCTCTATTGGCCTTTCTAGGATTTATATGGTCGGCCTTGTCATACCCCCTTGAGTTGGGATCAGTTAGAGGATCAAGTTCTTTTGGGTCCTGATATTATATAAGATATGGAGTAGCAAGTAGCGTGTTCCTGATAGCATCTAGTAGTAGCACATGATTGGCTAAAAAAGTATGCAAATGCTTGTAGAGTGGATAGATAGTTTTTTTTGGAAATAGGGTATTTTGAGAGTGCATTCGTAAAAGATTTTGATCCATAATAGAAAGGGTTCTAATTTGTCACCTCATTTTTTTGGCCCATTTGAGATCCTAGAGAGGATAGGACTAGTTACTTATTGTCTTGCATTGCCACCTAGCCTAGCCTACATACATGATGTTTTCCATTTTTTTTACTTAGGCAGTATATTATTGATGTGACACGTGTACTTGATTAGAATTCATTGTAGGTATAAAATGGGTAGTTTTCATTGGAGCCTATTTATATACTTCAGTAGCAAGGACTAGCCCTTAGGGGTTGTACCATAGAGTGGATAATGGTCCAATGGGACCCAAATGATGATTCTTTAGTGACTTGGGAGGATGCTTTGAGATTGAGGGAGTTATATACCTATCTATTTATAGGTTTCCAGGAGTAAGCCTATGTTAGATTACTGGGGGGTGAATCAGTAATCTAAATATTTGATACTTTTCAACTTCTTTAACACAAAGATAACATTCACTATTTTATCAATTGATAAGCATAATGAAACTTGAAACAAATAAACATCAACCACCATAAATCAAGCAACACATAAAACACTAATTTTTCTTGTAGAAACCCAAAAGGTGAAAATCACGTGTGAGATGAGACTCGCAAATTTTGTACTCTTCTAAAGCACACCCTATTAGGAGCTTAACCCTGTTAGGAGTTTACAAAATACACTATTAGATGCCACCCAGTTATGGGATTTACCTCTAGCCCTATTAGGAGTAGCCTTGTTAGAGAACTTCAAACACTAGCTAAAGTGTCACCCTATTAAAGGATTTACAAATAAGATCTATAAAAATCTACCTGGTTAAGGGATTTAGCCTATTGTAACTATTAGGATACAACAAGTAGGTTGATCTGGAAAATAGAAACTCCTTTCCTTGATCAAATCCTTTGAAATGCATACAATATGTCCTCAGATAAATTTGGAATACCATGACTTGACCACACCTTCACAATCATGATCTACATAGAGAAATCTTTGATTTCATGATATAAATATCACTACTCAAGCCCTAAAACATTTCACCAACTTAACACATCATCCAACACATTGAAATCATTATTCCAATCTTTTCACCCAAAGAGATCATGCCAAAACACATATCCCAATGTAACAAACATATTTACCTAACAAGTTGACCATAGGATAGATCCAAACAATTAATTTTATCAAGAATAGTCAAACATGTTTTGACCAACTCAACCTTCATCTTGATAAAATGATCTACCTTGATCAATGTAATGATAACTCATCACCTTAAATGAAATTAGACATGTCATCATAACTGTAATACCCCAAAAATGGGCTATAAGTTCATTAATATCCTGTATCTACATATCGAACGAAATCGACATCAAAGTCCTAACCTAAGGCACATCTAAACATCATCGAATCATAATTGATTATCTTAAATTCTACATCGGGGAATATTCTTAGTAATATTCCTAATTATCTTAATTATCTTTAATTTAATGATTATTTGGCGATAAATTACATTTATCCTAAGTTTGATTAATTGAATATTTTCATATTTAATTAATTAGATTTAATATTTGCCACTTAATTGTGTAATTAAATTTAATTCTATCTATTATTAATTGTATTATTTAATTTTGACAATAGATCATAATTCCTATCTTTAATTGATTAAATTCTTATTTAATTAATTAAAACATGTTGTCATTATTTAATAATATAATTTTTAATAAAAGTTTGATTAAATAGTTAATTAACTCATAAATTAATTATTTATTTTCAAAAATCAGTTAAGTTGGAAATAAATCGCTTTATTATTAAATTAATTCATAATTAAAACATGCACAATCATAAAAGCAGACAACTGTCAATTATCAATTAAAGCTAAACTCTATTTTGAGTTAAAGCTTAGCTTTTGCATGTTTTTGTGACTTAATTATCTGTTATTATCAGATAACTCAAAAATCAAGATGAGTTAATTTGAGTGATTTATGGCTTTTTCCCATGCACCTCCAAAGCCCTGGATTTCTATAAATTAAGGCTTTAGCTCTTCACAAATCATCTCATATTTTGCACAATCATGCTGGAGAATTGGAATTGAAGAATCAAAGCTCTTGCGAATCGGCATTTTTGTGAGATCAATCTTATTTTTGCATTCATATTTCATATCATTGTTAGATTAGCATAGCATATCAATTTCATATTAGCATAATTTCATATCAATTTTTCATTCATTCTTATTGCATAGAAAATATCAAAAAAATAGATTAATTGCATTCAATCTCATATCTAGATCAATTGCATTCAAATCCTTCGTTTAGGTGTCGTCTAGGTCACTGATCTCGATTACAGTCTGAGAACATTAATCTCGCACCTATTAGAAGGCAGTAAATCGCTTGGTTAGATAGTTTTCAATTTTGCACGATTTTGATTATCACTAACCTCTAATGTTTTACTGAGTGTTGTGTCTACAGATCAGGTACAATTTTCACACACACAATAACAGCTAGAACATGAATTGATCATCACAACACAATCACCAATCACCAATAGAAAATCTACCATCGATAACACAACACTGACACTGGTCACCGAAACAACTTTTGTAACCACAAAACATACTAACTGATCAACTAAATCAATTGTGGTTGTAACCATGAGCTCAACATAGCATCACAATATAGTTATATGACTGTGCCACCTAAAACATCATAGATTTGATAAACCAATCAAATCACTCATTGTCATTCAAAGACTATTCTAGCAGTTTCCTTGTCACACTTCAATCACTCATAACTCACTCAAATCATACAATCAACAGTTGTGATTATACATTTAACATCCCCAGGTCTCCCTTAAGAATCACGACCATTGGAACTACTTGAACCACATTGTTCAACCTTCTCACATAATTTGAAACACACTAAGAACACTAGGTCAATACTTGACACCAATGACAAAATAATAACTGATCATCTCAGTACCAAATGTGTACCATCACTGTACTATCATCACTTATGCCAACATCATCATTTATGCCAACAACCTAATCATAGGGAGGAGGATGCAATACCCTCTCGTATGTTATTATTTCAGTTTATGTGGTTGAACTCTTTTTATGTATGTTCCAAACTTTCATTATGCTTTGGATGATACTTTGATGTTATGTTAGTGTGTCATGATGATACATTTACATTGATGTGACTATAGCTTGGGTTATTTCATGTTTACATTTAGATGGTTTTTACTTATTCATGTTAGGACATATGATGATGTTATGTTGCATATATTTTTACTGAGTTACTAACCCTTATATCTACATGTGCATTGATGGTAGAAATGTTATACTTATGCCTAAAATGTCTATCTAATGAGGGAAAAATTCGTAGTCACTCAATTTCGAGATCTACATGATGTCTCGATCCCCATCATTTCTCGTTATGATGATATATATGTATGGACATGCTTGTCTTTGTGATATAGGGTTGCAAGCATTGGGCATCGACTTCACCTGAATTAGCGGGTCTAATCGTGCCCTTACAAACATCTCGACAGTTGAAGAGGAGAGCTAACATTTAGGCCCAAACTAAATCCTAACCCTAATCCATTGTCCTACGTAAGGTCAAGTACCTTTTTAACTCACCCTTTTTGGATTCATCAAGGTGATGTGAATCCTATCACCTTGAGTGGGCATGGATTTGGTTTGTTTTCCCCCATTAGTTTGTTTTGGGTATTGAGTCGGGTATATATGTACGTGTAATGATTCATTCATTAATGCAATTATAATATTAAGTTATTAAGTTGATGGAATTAGGATGCATGGCATGTATATAAAATAAATCTATACACTTGTCATCGTGATAAATAAATAATAATTATCTTATTTATGAAATAATAGTTTTAGGAATATAATGGTATGATAAAATATACATATATTTGATGTCTTATGATTGCTGGTAAGTAATATGGTATAAATTATTAAATAAAATTGTATATTTTCATCGTGATGATTTAATTAAAATATATGTATTTAATTTTAAATTATTTTATATAAATAACTTATGGTAATTATAAGCTTTTAATAATTAACAAATATTTCTAATTAATATTAAATCATTAATATTCAAATATGTATTATTAAATAATATTTTAATTAAAAATCAATTTTATTTTAAAAGTAGAGAGTTATTATTTTAAAACCTTTTTGAGTGTTTCTAAAATCAAAAAAATCATTTTTTGAATTGTGTTCAAATTCTTTTTGAGTCTTTTCTATTTTCAAAATTGATTTTGTCATTTCCATTTTTAAAGAGTTTGATCGTTGTTTTCATCTCAAATTCCATTTGAGTATTTTGTTTCCTCTAAAATATGATAGACCACCATTTCTTATGACTGAGTATAATCATTTAAAAAATAAATATAACTCAACTTCTCATGTTGCAATATATAAGTGTCTATTTTTCCTAGGGAACTTTCTATTTGTTTTGATGATTAAAAACTCAAACTTTTCTTTTTTTTATAGTCCTTGACTTACACCACAAGTCAGTGCCTTATGGGCTCTCTTCCAGTGCCATACTATTACCTCCATGGCTGCTGATTTCCTTTGTGATCTACACCATTTATTTATGGTGTAAGGGTTGCCTTTTGGGGTTATATTAAACTCTTTTTTCCTTGTTTTAGTGTGCTTCCCTTCGGGACATAAAGTAGTGCCTTGTGATTCCCTTTGCTATGTTTTAAAACTGCTAAAATCTAGATCTGATGTGCCATGTTTCTAGTATGAGGTTTGGTTGTTCTTGAGCTATAATAATAAAAAACTCAGTTTTTGTCCTTGTGACCTACGCCTCATATCTTCTCTTCATGTGCTATTTTATGTGATTGTAATGATTGTTTAAACCATACAAGCCAACGACATTATCCTCTTATTGGATCGTTATTTACCTCTGGGCTTAACATGCCCTTGTTATCTGTAATTCCTTTCAAACCAACGCCTTCTCCACAAAAGAATGCTACCTTTCTTTAGGTTTGTTTTCTGTTTTTTTATTGCTTTTCTTCTTAAGGAAAAAATAGTGCCAATCTAGCGTATACGTTGTGTTTCTTTTTAAACAGCAGTGTATGAGTGTGTGTTTTTTTTATATATTCTCCTCAATTGGTATGATTGTATAAGCATGGTTACACATGGTTTTTAAATTAGTTTGTTTTCTTACAGATTTAAACTTGGATAAAAATGTTTATACACACACTTAATTAAAGATGTTATCAATAGATTTGACTTATTATGTTATAAATAGATATATAGATTGAATCTATATTTATAAATAGATTTAATTTACATTTATAAATAGATTAAAATTAATTTTTATAACTAGGTTTAAAATTAGTATATTTTTTTAATAGATTTAACTTATGTTAATAATTGGATTTAATTTAATATAATTATAATTAGATTTAAATTTTGTATTGTTAAAAGTTAGTATAAAGTATATTTAAATATATGGGTATCTGCAAGATCATGGTATGTCAAACTATGCCATTAAGTGGCAATGAAATTTTAGAAAAAATAAGGTTAAACAATTTGACATAAAAAACTAAACAAATTATCTATCTTATATCAAAATTGTGTAAGAAGAGAATCTATAAGAAATTGAATGTAATTTTTAAGCTAAAAAAAAAAATTATTTGTTTCTTATAGTATATGAAGCATATAATGTGATGCATGTTTTGAATTTGAAAAATGTTATATCGTTTGAAAGTTATAGATGTTTTTCAATCAGCCTAACATCAAGACTTTAGACATAATCCAATTACAAAAAAAAAATTGTTAAACTCAAAACTTGATAGAATTTATATTGCTAGAAAGTTGAGAATTTCCTTAAGTAGCTATTTTCGTTTCATCAATTGTAGATAAAAAAAGTCATCAGCTACATGGTCAAAGTCTAGAAACATGAGGAGATTTCAAAAACATGTTTTTTGGGTTGACTTTTCAAGTTTGGCATTCCCAAGCCAAAACCAATAACAATCATGAAGCAAATATCTAGGTTGCAAATTTGTGTGACCAAGCGTATCATATATCGAATATATATCCTATATCGAATGCATAATTGTTATAGGATATAAATCTAATATCAGATACATAACTAATATTAAGTATATATCTAATATCAGATACTTATGTATAGATTTCTTCTCATATATATTGTATATAAAATACAATATTATGTTATATATGATATTATATTATATATAATATTATATAATACATATATGATATTATATATATCAAATTATATATAATATATTATTATAATTATATTATAATATATAATATAATACTATATATTATAATATTGTAATATATGATATTATATATTATATTATAATATATAATTTTATATGTTATAATATTATATATAGTTAATAATCTCTCTAGATCATGAATCATATATATTATATAAATCTATAATATATAATATATATTATATATAATATATTACATATATAATGTATTATATATGTAATACATTACATATATATGATGCAATAATATTTGAAAGTTTGGAATTCATAACAGAGGTATTGACTATCAAATATGGATCTAATATTTGATACCTTAACAATGGCATCAATGGTAAATCTTGGTGTCAACGGTCAAAGTTTGGATTTTTTATTGTTGTATTGGATATCATATATGAATCTAATATATGATACCATGACAATGGCGTCAATGGCCAAATGTTCCAGTGTCATTGTAAAGGGTTCAAAATTTTCATACTTGTAGTATCAGATATCAGATAGATATCCGATATCAGATAGATATCTGATATCAGATATCTATCTGATATCTGATATAGATTTAATACAGAATATAGTGGGCCATTTTTGTGATTTCAACGGATCCTACCTTCTTTTTGCAGGTGACATTCATGGATTTTTAGATAGCAACAAATAGAATAAGGCTTCTTGGAACATATTTTTCAAAAATTGTTAATTGGCAATCATTATCCATCATTGTTTTGTAGTTGTAATGGGGAGAAACAATTGTCAAAAGCATAAACAAGAGACAAAGATTACAAAAGAAGAAATTGAAGCATATAGACAAATATATAGGGAAAACCATAGGAAGAGGAGACAAGGTATGTTAAATATTAGTGAAGGTGAGGTTCTAGGTCCACCTATAAATTATGTTATTTCAAGTGAAAAGGAGATTGAATTTGAAAATATTGAGTATAATTTTGACAATGAGAATGAAAATGTAGAGATTGAGAATGAAAACGTAGAGATTGGGAATGAAAATTTTGTACAAGATATTCAATTTGTGAATGAAAATGTAGAGATTGTTCATGAAAATGTTGCACAAGATATTCAATTTTGGATTGGGATAGAAAATAATGTTGATGAGACAAATAAACATTATACATCTCCAAGTTACATGATAAATTAAGACCCTTATGTGGAAAAAAGAAAAACTTCAAATTGTAGACACCTAAAAATGGTTCACACCTATGTGCCCCCTTTTTAACATGTCTTCTATCTTGTGTCATTTCTTATTTAATAACATTTCTCTCATCTTTCATCATAACCTTTGTATCTTTGGCCGAATTGACCATGATTCAAATCATTATTGAAACCAATCAAGTCATTTTAAGTCCTTTTCAACATCTTTAAGATCACTTTTAAACTCATCCAATCCCTTTCAAATCAATCTAGAGCATTGTCAAAGTTCATCGATGCCTCACCATTATCAATCCAAGGCATTGCCAAAGCTCATCGATGCATCATCATCATCATCATAAATCTAAGGCATTTTTAAAGTTCATTTGATGCATGATCAAATCGCCTTCACAATCAATCAAACTCTTATCGATATCATCCTTATCAATTCATTTCATCATCAAAATCATCAAACTAGTCCATGTCTTCTCAATCTCATCATTTTCAAGTCAAATTAGGGCATTGTCAAAGTTCATCGATGCCTCTACATTTTCCATCTTATCTCATAATCAAACCCTATCAGAATCTTTTTCAAATCGATCTAGGGCATTGTCAAAGTTCATCGATGCCTCATCATTCACTTTCATAATCAACCTGACGCATTGTCCAAGTTCATCAATGTCATTCCTCAACCTTTTCAAAACCATCAAATCATTCTGAACCCTCATCAAAATCAAGTCAACATTGCATCAAAGTCATCAATTTGGTCAACAATCAACTAATTTGTCATTTAGGGGTAAATAGCACACACTTTATCCCTAGTTTTGAATAAATAAATTAACTTTATGTCTTCCCTCTTTCCCATGTCTTCACAATTAATTAATTTATATTAATTAATTGACTAATTTGACAACATGGAATTTCCTAAATTCCTATTTTAGTGATTTCCATTGTGGAGGGAATAATGAGTTTTCAAAATTCAAAATTCAACACTTACACCCTTTTCGCTAATTGTGATTCATCTATTCGTAATTAGCTTCTTCATTTCTTCCACCTTTCCCTATCCATTTCCCCCCTAATTTGCTTCCTAATTGCCTACTAATTTTCCTTCATCTTTCTTCTTCCAAATTCCCTTAATTTATGCATTTGATTTTGATTCCAATTGTGCATTCAATCATGTCATAATTATGGCATTCTTCTAGACAATTTGCACATCTCTTTCTATTTTGGTATTTTGGCTCTCAAAATCTCTAAATTGAGCTTGTTTTCCCTTCATTTGTAAGAACCACACTTCTAGTATTCTCATTATATCACTTTTCTTTCAAGTTGTTAGTACATTTTAATCATTATCAAGAGAAACATCATGTCTACTTCAATGGAGAAGAAAGGAGAACATGGAAGCTACATTTGAAGGGGGTTTTATGTTGTTTTGTGTTTATGCTTTTACCTTCTTTTCAAATGGTTTTCATGGTAGGATTAGATTAGATTAGCATATGTTTTTGAGGTTTTGGTTGCCTCATTTATGCTCTCTAATGCCTTTTTATGGTCTTACATTTTGTGAACCCTGCGTGAACATGAATCTGACTGATTTTTGTGTTTTTGATGCATTTGCAAGTCCTCTAGAACAAAGTTGCATATTTGGTTCACTATTTTGTGCACTTGGAGCATTATTTTGCACACTTAGTCAAGATTTATACACACTTAACACTCAGAGTTACACACTTGGTCAAGATTTGTGCACAATTGGTAAATAGTTTGGGGTAGTTGGTGTTTAGGCTCCAAAATTAAGGTTTTAAGGTTTCTTTTATTTTTTAATGTCTTTTTCTTTCAATATAACAACTCTAAAGGATAAATGAACCCTATTAAGGATAAATGAATCTAAAATTAACCTCATATTTGGATTTAGATGCTTAAAATGAACTGTCACATTTGATTTGGGCTCTTAAAATGAACTTCACCTAGTTTAGGGTTCAATGCAAAGGCTAGTTAATCTACTTTCTTTCAATTCAGTTCAAGTTCACAATCTAACCTAATACGGGGTCCTAATTGATTTAAATACTTTAAATCAATATGATTAAGAGAAAAAGGAGCTTAAAATTAACACCAACTTCTAATTTGGGAGCTTATTTAATGAACATTTACCTAGTTTAGGGTTCATTGCTAATTTGCTTAGTTAAGGTGTTTCCTAGTTAATTCAAATATGCATCTAGTTTAATTAGGGTTTCATATTGATTCAAAATCCTTTCAAATAATTTTTTTAATTAATTAATTAATCCTAATCATGTTAATAAACATGCTTATTAATGAAAATTTTCTCATTATACGTCCCCAAGTAGATTTTTGAGTCATTCTAGTCTCTGTTTTAGGTCAGCACACTTGGTAAGAGTTCTATGTGCACTTGGTCATAGGTTATGCATAGTTGGTAAATTTCAAGGTTTTATTGCTTAATCTTGCAATTTTGCATTCATAATTTTGTTCTAGACTTAGAATAGGAGATTTTTGTGTTATTGATGATCTGTGCAGAACCTTGGTGATAATTGGATGAAGAAATAATGATAAACAACTATTTTTTTATGCAAGACACTTGATGAAGACCTTGTGTGTCTTCCTAAACTTTCATATCTTCTTTTAGTAGTTAGAAAACACTTCAATTTTGTGCTTAAAAAGAACAACTTTGCTTATGTGCTTGAGTGTTTTCTAGATTTTTATTCTAAGAATTGGATGAACATATCATCTCCCCTTTCCTTAATGGATCTTGGGTGAAGATAAATTCATACAATTTTTTTAGAGGGACTACCTCCTGAGACTTTCTTTAGTAGAGCCAGTGAGAGGGAACAACCAAAGTGGGAACAAGGCAAATCCAACCTCTTCCAACCCACTATAATCAAATACCTCCTTGAGATTAAGGCCTAATATCACTTGTTCCTAGTATTCATGGTAATATAGGTCTCAATAGCGCCTGTGCTACCACATTTCCTTGTATGGTTCACAAGTTATCTTCGGAATGGATTCCCTGACTAAACACCTTTGTTGTAGTGGCCAAATAAAAAAATTATATTCACTGATGAAAGGGGTCACCCATGCTCGTGAAGACATCCCACACTTTTGTAGCTCTTGGTAGATACGATGATCCCTTGGGAAGTGATGGCCCTTAGGATTCAAAGCTTGGTGTGCCTAAGAAGTGAGTGCATTATAAGGGGGATCTTGTGCTTCCAATCTTCTAGGTTCTCCACCCTGAGTAGGTGTGGCTGATTTTTTTTCAAGTGGGAATTCAGTGAATATTGTCCTTGCTAGCCTAGGTTGTGGTGTGATTGTTTATATTTTTACAACAATCATTATGTCTAATGTATTTTGCGTGAGTTCTCAAACATTTCAAGATAATTAAGAACACATTCAAATCAATCAAAACATTTTTAAATCATTACTAAACATTAAATGTGTCACAAACACCTTGTTTCAAACCATTGTGAACATATGGAATCTCAAGACATTCACCTTGGAGCCTTGTGGCATGTGTAGTAGTCCTCATTTTACATTCCCATACATTGCATTAGTCCCTTTTCATGTGTAATTTCAATCCTTGACACAAGTCCTCATTATATACCTATTTGTATAAGTCCTCATTTTGCACTTAGATCCTTTTAAAAACTTTGCAAAACCCCACAAAAATCCAAATCCTAGGGTCTTTCCTTGTGCTATTGAAAATAGGATCTTTACTTGGTCCCTTTGTCCATTTATCCTAATTGTCCCTCTATCATTTTTTCAAACTCTACCTTTGTCATGATGGATTTGACTTATTCCTTTATCCAATTATCCTTTGTCCCTTTCATTCCATTTTAAAGTCAAGATCCCTATTCAATCTCCTAAGGTTATACTCTTAGGTTTGTATTTTCAAAATATTTTTCAAAGTCCAAAATCCCAAAAACATAGTTGCATTTTGCATAATAATTCCAAAACCCAAAATTTGAAAACATTTGTTGCATAAAGAAAAAATTTATATCATTTCAAAATCATTTGCATACCTTAGGTTTCATTCTCATTCCAAAGTCTCCTAAAAAGCCAATAAAAAAAGTTGCATTTTGCATATAGACATCATGCCAATGTTTACAAGGTCCCGAGCGTCAAAAAGGAAACAAGATACTTATCAACCTATGTTCACATAACAAGGAGAATCAAAACCACCATTTAACCCAATACAAGGTGTAACATTTCAAACCTAATAAATCAATCCAATCAGCATGCAACCTCCAAGAGAGATAACCCAAACTTTTCATGACCCAATACATGTCACATTTTCACAAGTTCCTATCACCACACAAACATTTTCCAATGTAAGACAAAGTAATGACCTAAATAACAAGGGGCACCCCTCACACACTTCATAAAGTTATGGCATGATACAATTGGGTCCTCCACCAAAATTTGAACCAATTTTTGTACCTATGCAACTAGGATGTGGTAGTGTTCCACAAACACCTCAAGTGGAACACCAAATGACATTTGAATTTGATCAACCTCATCAAGGATATTTTCAAAAAGGATATACCTCAAACATGGAACCAGTGCATAATCTGGTATTTGGTTTTAATTAACCTAATCTATCATCACAAGTTGATCAAGAACTCGATGATTCACGAGACACTTCTTAAGATTCTGAAGGCTCACAAACAAGTCATCTTTCACTTAAGGATTTACCAAATGAAAAAATCAACAAAGCTATTAAAGATAAGAGAATTTGAAAGACATTGGAATAAATCATGACTCGATATCTAAAATGATACCTCAAAGTGTTAAAGAAATCAAATCCTCAATTTCTATTGGAAGATAAAAATTAGACACAATCTACTTTGGAAGAAAATCAAACTTTATTAACTTTGGACAAAGAAAAGAGGGAATAAACCTTTGATGAACCAACCACAAAGGTAATGCAAAAGAGACCATGAAAGGAATTGACTATCAAAATCCCTCAAAAGAATACCTTTGGATAAATAAATGACCCCTTATTGGATACAACATCACCATTTCCTCTAGGAATAGTTGGTGTTAATAACACTTCCAAAGGATATCCTAAAAGGACATTAAGACTTGATTTCAAGAAATGTATTCCAAAAAATCAACAAGAAGTACCAAAATAAACATTTACATTTCCCACAGGGATATCAGATATACCCTCATTGGCATAAAAGAAAAATGCACAATAAAGTAGCCCTTTATTATTAACATATCCAACAATGCAAGAAAATACTTCAACTATTACATCATCTAAAGGGCCAACTGAAATTATAGCAAGGGTATCTACAGTACAAATGACACATGCATCTCATGAAACAACCACAATTATGCCAAGTAGATCACTTGAACCAAAGAAGAAAAGAATTATTGACATTTCACCAATTCCACCAAAGGTGACACAACAATAAAATGTATCACAAAAAAGCACATGTACCACAATAACTGCAAGTTAACATGATATCTCAAGAGAAGAAATTAAAAACCACCAAAGCATAAGGCTTCAAATATTGGTGATATACGTGCACCATTGGGATACCAACAAGAACACAAGAAACAAAAACAAGTGTTTCAAAGACAAAAATTTTAAGTGGTTCAAGGATCTCATCCTATCATACAACATGTTCAATACCCACCAAAAGTGAAACAAGTTTATCAACAAAAACAATTTATGCAACAACCACAGCAACAAAAGTTTATGCAATAGCCACAGTATGTGCCATGGTATCATGGAAAAATGCCTCCACCTTATCAACAACCTATTTATCCAACATTTCAGCAACAAGTGGAATAACCTCAACAATATTTAGGACAACAAATGGCACAACCTCAACCTCATCAAACACAACAACAATATCAACAACAACAACCAAGTCAACATCAAACTACTTCTATAGCACAACATGATGTTACATCTACAAAATTATTAGATACAGAAACTCCAAAAGTCTCATGACAGACTCAAAATGATTCTCATCCTGCAATAGCAACAATTTATAGATAAAGAAGACATCTCAGGATGAATGGAACATTTACTGGTCCATCACCTAATGATGAGATGATGCAGAAACTCAAGCAATTGACAAAACAAGTTGAGGCATTAGAATTCAAACGTAAGAAGACACCTTATATAGAATGTGACTTATGTCCTAATCCATTCGATAAGAGTTTGTATATGCCTCCTTTTCCAATAAATTTTGGGGTACCAAAATTTGAGAAATATAGAGGGGAAGGTAACCTGATTGATCATATTAGATAATTTTATACTTCTTGCATTGAATTTGATTATAATGACACATATCTCATGTATCTTTTCCCTTGTAGTCTTGGTGGACAAGAAGTGGAATGGTATTCTAAGTTACCTGGAAACATAAAGTCTTGGAATAAGCTAGCAGACAAGTTTATATCTCATTTCACTTTCAACATATCAAATGAGATTACATTAACAAATTTATGCACAACCAAAACAAAATATAGGAGAATTATTTATGATATTATTGTTGCATTGGAGAAGTCTTGTTAGTCAATGTCCATTTGACATTCTAAAAGAATAATAGGTGTATTTATTCATTGAGAATCTTGTGTCAAAAATGATGTATGATCTCAAAATCAAAAGTCCAAGCACGATTGATAAGCTCATGAGAAAAGGAACTAGTATTGAAATTTCTCTTGTCTGAAAAGGTGTACTCAAGATTAATAAAGAGAATAACAATGTGAGCACTTCAAATGAGAAATCAAAATTATGATCTCAGAATAAGAATGTTATTGGTGCATGCCAAGGTAGGAGGGACCAAATGATGATCAATCCTACCTCACAGCAAGAGTAAACACGGGAAAGAAACAACAAGGAATATGAAAGAAGGATGTGTGACCCAATATATTAACTAAGTGAATAGGAGTAAAATGGATTCACCACTATTCAGATGTAAAGGGGGAAATATGAGATCTATTCTCAAAACCCAAATTCCCCAAAGAAGAGATCCGATTTGATCAACCAAGAAGTTAATACACAATCGAATCAATTTGTTGGTTAATATGGAAGAGAGAGAGAGAGAGAGAAAATCCAATATTTCCCTATGGAGGTGAATTATGTATATATTATGTTATACTTGGAATATTGAAATATAAATACTAACCTCAAATTAGGGTAGATCTAGAAAATGTTGAATTATGATGTCTGTGTGTACTTTTGGGAAAATCTGAAACCTATCCTAGACTAGAAATGCCGAGATAGAGAAAACCCAGAAATCTTTCCTCAAGATGGCTCAGCTCGAGTTTGACCCTCATAAAAGGTCAAATGCCACATTCTTTATTTGAAGTCCGATTCGAATTATGTTCATAGATCCCAAAATTTCTCTGAAAAGGGTATCCAAATTCGCTCTCAAATCCAAAATTTTGCACCTGTACCTGTAAGTAAATGGGGGTTTTTGTTGTATGGGGGGTTTGCCTTGGTCAAACCCCAGTTTAGGAATTAACCTTGAAATTGAATTGAAATTTAGTATGCATAAACAAAATAATTGGAACAAATCACCTTGCTTATGTTGAAGTCCTTGTAGAGGATTCAAATCCTCAAATCCACAAGTAGGAATGCTTTAATGGATGTAGGATGTTTCCAATCAATGGTATTTGATCTTCAACACCAATCTTGATTTGATCTTTGCATATGAGAAGGCTTGAATGAATGGAGAAGGATGGATCATCAAAGGGGGCTCCAAAGAGATTGAATCCTTCAATAGCTAACAATGGATCTCCTTGATGGATGAATGCTTGAACACTTGAATGCTTGAAGACTTTCTTGAATGCTTGAATTCACTTGCTTGCACTTAAGAGCTTGCTCATGAAATTGCTTGAATGTGGATATGAAAATGAGAGAGGAAGGCCTCCTTTTATAGTGAACTAGGGCACAATCCTCTAGAGGGGCCACCTTGGAGAATTAAATCCCAATTAGGTCCTAACCTTTAGAAAATATACCTAGATTAAATGAAATTAAAGGATTTACCATCCTGAAACCTGAAATGATTAACCCGGAGGCAAGAAACTAAATATCCCAAAGGCCTGAAGCCCGAAAATTCAAGAAATTAAAATTTTGGAGAAAGGGGGCAAAATAGAGGTTGGACCTGACCTTGAATCTGACCCTAGTCCTAGATTGGCTTAGAACCCAATCAGGAGGTCCCGGGGATGCCCAGAAACCTAAAACTGATGCCAGAATAGGATAGAATGTCAGGGACAGACATAAAGTCTTATGATGAACATGATGACTTCTAGGAGGACCTATTTCTGAATCATACCTAGAAAATAGAACCATAGAAGAAGGAAATTAAGGAGAATCCTTGGGATCCTAACCCTAATTTTACCTAGAATGAAGGAATCAAGTGCCAGGAAGAAGTGGAAAGCGGGGAGAAAAGCCAAATACATGCAAAGACCCGATCAAGGCACTTAATATGACCCCAAACCACTTACTCAGAGGGCTAAATGCTCTTATCATGGAAGTGCTTCCATTTTAAGATGATACATTAAGCCCCCACTTTAGCAAGAGTATGGACTCTTGGTAAAGGAGATCAAAATAAAAAGATAATCTTATCGTAATCCAAGGGACAAAGAGAAACCTTAATCCCCTAGGGACTCAAGTCTTCATCGACTCCTAGATCATAATAAGAGAAACATCTCTAGAGAGAAAAAAGAAGGTCTGATTACCTCGCCCAATGAGAACTTATGTCCCATTGTGAACCACATAGGAAAATGGTGCAACTGGAAAGATGAAATTGAACCGCCTAGTGAATGTGGCTACTCACTAGTCAACCCATCAGAAATTTATCCTTAGGAATATTCTATTCCATAAGAATAAAATCAAAAATAAAAACAAAAGAGATCCAATCTTAAGGACACCTCCGACCTTAAGGGATCACAATATATGTGTATTTGAAACTTGGAGGGATCAAGAGATCCTAAAATATAAATCAATGCTTTAAGGATTAGTTACTAATCCAAAAAGGGAAAAGAAGTATCTTGAAAAATATATGCGTATTGAAAAGTGTGTGTGTGCAATAGGTGAGCAGAGTGTATGCCCCCACATTAAAGTCATTGCTAACACTTTAACAGGAGCAATGGCTTTAACGGAAACATAAACAACTCCACTGATTACATTTCCACATCGAGATGCCCCCAAACGAAGACAAATCAAGGGAATATCGCAGAAACATATAGAAAACACAAAAGGGATCTACCTACTATGGGGTCAGTATGATCATAAGATAATAGATATATGATATTATTGCAAATGAATTGACATCATTCCCCAAAGGAAGTAGTACTACAATCACAAAGGAGGAAAGATCACATAAGATTTACGAAGGAGAATCTTTTCAGACCATGACATGGAGACCAAAAAGAATTAGTGCTATCATATCTCAAATCTAAGAAGATTACACAAGGAAACATTTACGAACAATAGCACAATTACAACATAACATTGAACAACGCATAGAAGAATAGAGATACATATAGAAGAATTTGAACAACAGTTTCGACTCCTTTATCACCTTGCACCAACTGAGTAACAAGGATCGTATAAAAGAATCTAACAACATTTAGCAAACACATTATATGAGAAACATAGTACAGTAGGCAAACACACAACAAAGCTACCATGAAGGACAAGTCAATCAAGCGTGCCGCCTACTTTCCCCATCTCGTTATATATCATTTAGGGAAGGTGGGTAACTCGCAAGAGAGACTATATCCAACACAATACGAATGATAGCCAGTTCCAAACAAGGATCCTCTTGAGAATCACTATGTTCGACACTAGGTGTAAGAGTTAATTGTGATGAAAGCATATTAGGTAAATCAATGTCAATGTCAATAGTTTCATATTCATCATTAACATCATCAATATCATCGAGAGTATCTTCCTCATCCAAACTAATCAAAATAGGATCTAAGATATGAATAGAATCATCATAATCATGCATGTGAACATCATTATTAGTAACAACACCTTTTAACATATTATGCATAGGTTTATCCGAAGAAGGTAGAGATCTTTTAGTTTTAGCATGAGCACGATGCGTTTTACGATGTTCATTAGTAGATTTGTTACTTTTTGATTTATTTGAAATAGGTTGAGAACTAGGAGGAACAATAATAGGATCCTTCACAGGTTCTTTAGGAAGATCAATAGGATTATTAACCATAGGAGAAACAATCACAGGATCTTTGATAGGTTCAGTAGAAGAAACTTGATTAATAGAACTAGAGGTCATAGTTAAAGGAGGTATCGAAGGTGTAGGTAAAATACCATGATTAAGATCCTTAGGAGGTAAACTTAATTCAATAATTTTATGATGTTTATAAGCTTGATATGATCGAAAAAGATTATCAAGTCGAGGAGGACATGAATTAGGTAATGAAGGCCAAAAGAAATCTAGAGCAACGCAATCTCTAGGCCTGGAAGGTTGATATAAACTATGATTAATCATCTTCACTTCTTCCTCATGAATGAACTTCAGACACTTATGGATAGGTGAAGCAATAGCATGCATGGTAGTCAACCAAGGAAAACCTAGCTTAACTTGAAATTGATCAGAAGTAGGAACAACAACAAAGATAGTGTTCACAATCTTTCCACAAAGTTCAACCGGTATAGTAATAGAACCAAATGATGGATAAAGAAAACCATTGCAAGTTTGAATCCACACATTCGATGTATCATAGAAGTCACGTTGTAAATTTTTCATAAAAAGATTTTCTTCAGTGATAACATTGACTAAGGAGGTAGGATCAACAAGACAGCCATGAGTAGGTATCTGAACAATCCTAGCAATAATGTAAAGGGGACCATCAGGAGCTTTAATAATCTCAAAGTCATCAAAGGTAATGAAAAGTTCTCGAGGTCGTTTATGCTTAGATTTTTGTCGAGGTTTCGATTGATTTTTCATTTTAGGTTTAGGTTTTAGTTGAGGTTGAGATTGAACTTGAGGTTGAATCTAAGGTTGAGGTTGAGGTTGAGGGTGAGGTGGATATATAGATTGATCAACATGCTCCACTTGATTAACAACAAGATTGAGATCATCCATCTTAGAATCATACACAATTTCCATAGCAGATGGTTGAGAAATGGTATTAGTATCATGTGTAGGCAAAGGGTTCGTATAGATTTGAAGGTTCTGATTATGAGGAGAGACAGATTGATTCCCACTACGATCCAAATTATCAACAGATAAAGCCTTAGAATTGATTGGATCTTGAACCTTATGTTTTAAAGAATAACATTTCTCAGTATCATGACCATTCTGATGATGATATTGACAAAAAGCATTCTGATCGAAAGATTTAGATGCAACTGTACTAGGTAAAAGAGGTCGAATAGGAGGTAAAGTAATCATATTAGTAGCTAACAACCTATTCATAATAGCATGTAAAGTTTTAGAAAGAGGAGTAAACGTATGATTTAATTGAAAAGCAGTGGATGCAGAAGTGGCATTATGAGATGCAATAGCAACTTGATCAGCAACTGGATTCGCTTTTTTGTTGATCTTGACATAGTTGTTGAATTTTTTAAATTTGTTTGGATTAGGAGCAACATCACTCTTATCAACTGGAACATGAGCCATTGGAGTGTTGCTCTCAAATTGACTCACTTGTAATTGATAATGATGAAGCGCTACACAAAGTTGTTGAAAAGAAGTAAATTCAGCAAGCAAAATCTTATCTCTAATATCCTTTTGCAAATTTGAAATAAACATATGTTGAATATCAATATCAGGAACAGGATAGGAAACTAAGCATGCAAATGCTTAAATCTACCAATAAATTCAGTCAATTTTTCTTTAGCACTTTGTTTACAATGCATTAAATCAGTCAAAGACACTTGCAGACCAATATTATTTTGAAATTATTGAATAAAGGCATTAGCAAGTTTTGGAAAGGAATCAATTGAATAAGGAGGCAAAGAACAATACCATTGTAAAGCTTTGTCACGGAAAGTTCTAGCAAACAGTTTGGCTAAAATCCTATGATCATGAGCATAATCACTACAAAGGATTTGGAATGTTTTAACATGATGAACAAGATCTTCTTTTCCACTATAATTCTCAAGATGAGGCATCTCACCTTGCTAAGGAACAGGAGTATGAATAATATCCTGGGACAAGGGACTTCCCATGTCACATGTAGGTATACTAAACTTGTTTTGAGTTAAGGAAGCAAGTTGTTGTTGTAAGGATGATACAGTTTGAGCCAAACTAATGATTGTTGAATAATTAGAGGAAATAGGAAGAGTGGAAACATTAGAGACACTAGGTAAAGTGTAAGAAGTTGCAAGAATAGAAGACACAACTAGAGGAACACTAGGAACTACAGTTGGAAATGAATTGGAATAAGTGAAAGGAATATTATGATATGAAGGTTGTGATGTAGGAAGGGACATAGGAGGAACACTCATAGGAACAGAGGGAACCGTCACAGTCACAAAAGGAGGATTATAGATAGGAATAATAGGTAAAGGATTAGAAGGAGGTTCAACACTAGTGATAGGAGGAATCAACCCTAAATCTTGAGCTTCCTGAGCTAAAGGTTTAACATTTGAATGCACAAGATGAGTAATACCACGTAAGAGGTTAACACCCTTATCACTATCATGGAGAACCTTCTTAAGAGCCTCTATAGCTTGAATGGAATCTTGATTATGGTTCTCTTGCAGAAGCCAATTACCCTTTTTATCAAGTTTAGTGGAAAGTTTTTGGATTTGTTTAGGAGGAACTCTTAAAGCATCATCCTCATCATGAGATGAGTGAGAAGAGTTTTGCTCCATAGGAGGATTGGAATCATGAAGAATCAAGTTATCATCTGGAATCCTAAGGAAAGGAGAGGAAGATTCAGGATCAAAGGTGCCCATGAATCTATGACTTCTTCAAACCAGAATGTTATAAGTAGGACTAGTGGTAGTAAAGCTCATAAACCAATGTAATGAAAATGAACTAAACTAAAGACACATAAAGCATGAAATCTAATTAGCATGCAAGATCTAACACAAGGGAAAAATCTAATACCAACAAGATAAAAAGGATAGCGCAATAAGGCATCCAATTCCAAAATAAGAATAGAGAGGAATCTAACACCAAAAAAAAGAGAAAGAGAGTAAGCTAGTTGGGTTCACCAAAATGAATTGGAGTAAAATGGATTCACCACTATTCAGATGTAAAGGGGGGAATATGAGATCTATTCTCAAAACCCAAATTCCCCAAAGAAGAGATCCGATTTGATCAACCAAGAAGTTAATACCCAATCAAATCAATGTGTTGGTTAATATGGAAGAGAGAGAGAGAGAGAGAGAGAAAGCAAATCCAATATTTCCCTATGGAGGAGAATTATGTATATATTATGTTATACTTACAATATTGAAATACAAATACTAACCTCAAATTAGGGGAGATCTAGAAAATGTTGAATTCTGATGTCTGTGTGTACTTTTGGGAAAATCTAAAACTTGTCCTAGACTGGAAATGCCGAGACAGAGAAAACCCAGAAATCTTTCCTCAAGATGGCTCAGCTCGAATTTGACCCTCATAAAAGGTCAAATACCACATTCTTTATTTGAAGTCTGATTCGAATTCTCTTCGTAGATCCTAGAAGTTTTCTAAAAAGGGTATCCAAATTCACTCTCAGATCTGAAATTTCACACCTATACCTATAAGAAAATGGGGGTTTTTGTTGTATGGGGGGTTTGCCTTGGTCAAACCCCAGTTTAGGAATTAACCTTGAAATTGAATTGAAATTTAGTATGCATAAAAAAAAAAAATTGGAACAAATCACCTTGCTTATGTTGAAGTCCTTGTAGAGGATTTGAATCCTCAAATCCACAAGTAGGAATGCTTCAATGGATGTAGGATGTTTCCAATCAATGGTACTTGATCTTCAACACCAATCTTGATTTGATCTTTGCATATGAGAAGGCTTGAATGAATGGAGAAGGATGGATCATCAAAGGGGGCTCCAAAGAGATTGAATCATTCAATAGCTAACAATGGATCTCCTTAATGGATGAATGCTTGAACACTTGAATGCTTGAAGAATTGCTTGAATGCTTGAATTCACTTGCTTGCACTTAAGAGCTTTCTCATGAAATTGCTTGAATGTGGATATGAAAATGAGAGAGGAAGGCCTCCTTTTATAGTGAACTAGGGCACAATCCTCTAGAGGGGCCACCTTGGAGAATTAAATCCCAATTAGGTCCTGACCTTTAGAAAATATACCTAGATTAAATACAATTAAAGGATTTACCATCTCAAAACTTGAAATGATTAACCTGGAGGCGGGAAACTAAATATCCCGAACGCCCGAAGCCCAAAAATTTTGGAAATTACAATTTTGGAGAAAGGGGGAAAAATCAAGGTTGGACCTAACCTAGTCAGGTTTGAGCTTGACCCTGACCTAGTCAGGTTTGACCTTGGCCTTGACCTAGTCAAGTTCAACCTCAAATCTGACCCTGGTCCTGGATTGGCTTAGAACCCAGTCAGGAGGTCCCGGGGATGCCCATAAACCTAAAACTGATGCCAGAACAGGATAGAATGTCAAGGACAGACATAAAGTCTTATGATGAATATGATGAACTCTAGGAGGACCTATTTCTAAATCCTGCCTGGAAAATAGATCCATAGAAGAAGGAAATTAAGGAGAATCCTTGGGATCCTAACCCTAATTTTACCTAGAATGAAGGAATCAAGTGCCAGGAAGAAGTGGAAAGCAGGGAGAAAAGCCAAATACATGCAAAGACCCAATCAAGGCACTTAACATGACCCCAAGCCACTTACTTAGAGGGCTAAATGCTCTTATCATGGAAGTGCTTCCATTTTAAGATGATACACTAAGATTAAATTATTGGCAATTTTCCTTCATACATGTCAGGCTATGAAGCCCACCTGATTGTAGCCTTACAATATAGCTAAATCAATATTCCAATTTGTTACAAATCTAGAATCATATATCTATTACACACTACTTATATAATTACATCAAGTTACAATATATAGCTATCATGACACACATGTCAACCCTAAAAAAGATTACATTTCCCAAGGACATAAAAATATGTTACAACAAATAGGGCAAGTCCTAAATCATACTAAATCAATCCCTAAATTGTGTGAAGCCATGGGATCCTAGATTTATGTCCACACATAATCCAATAACATATATATATTCACCACCAATCACCATAAGTCATCGATTGCCACTGCAAGATCAAAATTTCACCAATGGTCAAGAACAAGCAATGAACTGACTACCCAAGAATAGATGAATCATAACTCAAGCAACATAGATCCAAATAAAGTGTGATCATGGGAAATTTATCAAAGATAGGTCCTAGATAAGATTCTTGACTACACATGCTAACTCAAACACACGATGAACCACCAACATGATCTCACAAACATAAAATAAGAACAAAAATATTTTTGGTTGATGCAAGATTGCCATGAACCCAAGATGCTCCTACATTAGACACCTAGGGTTATTAATAAATGATTCTCCTACATTATCTATTCTTCATAACCTAAGAAGAATCAAAATGATCCAACTTAGACTGAGAAATCCAAGTACATTCTTCAACTGGTCTATTTTTCCACTTAACCAACTAGTCAAAATATTCATTTCCTCTAGTACTCATTCCAATTCTGCTATCCAAGATCTTCTCAACCCCATCCATATTCTTCTTATTATATTCTTTCTTCATATCTGAATCATCCTTAGGCTCATAATACTCATACAAATCTACAATGTTGAATATAAGTGATATATTCATGTCATCAGATAACTCAACTTCAAAATCATTACCACTGTCAAATTTCTTCAGTATTTTACAAGGTCCAAACTTCTTCATCTTCAACTTGTTATAGGTTCCAATAGAAAATATTCCATTCTTCAAATGAATCATGACTTCATCTCCAACTGTAAAATCCTTATGTCTCCTAGTTCTATCAGTTGTATCCTTATATTTTGAATTATCATGTTCCAAGTTATACTTTACTTCCTCATACAAAGTCTTCATGAATTTAGCATAACCTTATGCTTCAGCACTTTTTTTCTCCTCTAAACCAAGATCCTTCAGTTCTGGAATTCCCTTAGGATGCATCCCAATAACAACTTCAAATGGTGTCTTGTATGTATTCCTATTTACTAAATTATTGTATGCAAATTTTGTTTGTGCCTAAACCAAATCCCAATTACCCAGTTTATCTCAAACTAGACATCTCAACAAAGTATCCAAGATTCTATTCACAACTTCTATTTATCCATCTGTTTGTGGATGAAATATAGAACTAAACTTCAAATCAATATTCTTCTTCTTCCAAAGTGTTTTCCAAAAATAACCCACAAAATTACAATCTTTGTCAGAAATAATACTCCTTGGTAACCCATGCAATTTCACAATCTCCTTAAAGAATAGATCAGCAACATGTACAGCATCTGATTTCTTCCTACAAGGTATGAAATGTGACATCTTAGAAAAAATTTCCAACACAACAAAGATAGAATCATTACCTCTTTGTGTCTTCGATAAACCAAGAACAAAATTCATGCTAATGTCTTCTCAAGGTCTAGTAGGAATAGGTAAGGGTGTATACAATCCTAGATTCTAACTAACTCCTTTAGCAACTTGGAAAACTTTGTAACTCTTGACAAACTTCTGAACATCCTTATGAATTTAAGGCCAAAACAATTTGCATTAACTAGACTCATCTTATCAATACCAAAGTTTCTTGCAAGTCCTCCACAATGTTTCTCGGTGATTATATTATACCTCATTGATCCTCTTGGTATACACAATTGAATTCCTTTGAACAACATATCCTCTTGAATGAAATAATCTACCCACTTACTATGGTTCTCTATCACAAATTCTTTACAAGGCTTCCAAGATTCAGCAAAATTAGGGTCATTCTCATATAAGTTCTTCAAATCATCAAATCCAAGTACTTCTACTCTCATCTCAATCAGAAAACTCCTTCTCCTACTCAATGCATCAACAACTTTGTTTGACTGTCCACTTCTATGCTTCAACACAAAAGTGAAATTCTACAGGTACTCAACCCCTTCCATGTGTCTTTGATTCAATTTACTTTGAATTCCCAAATACTAAAATTCCTTTTGATCTGTATATAACACAAATTCCTTGGGTGTCAAGTAATGTTTCCGCTTCTTCAAGGCTTGAAAAATAGAATAAAATTCTTGATCATAAACTAAATATTTCCTCTTAGCATCATTCAATTTCTCACTATAAAAATAAATAGGTATACATTCTTGACTCATTACTACTCCAATTGCACTTCCCTTGCATCACAATCAACTTGAAATACCTTGGTGAAATTAGGTAAATCAAATATTGATAATTCAACTACCTTCTTCTTCAATGTTTCAAAACTTCTATTAGCTCCATGTGTCCACTTGAAATATTTCTTATCTCCTCTCATTTTCTTTGTCATAGGATTACATAGTGAACTAAAATTTGTAATGAACTTGCGGTAGAAACTAGCCAAACCATGGAAAGATCTAACCTCACCAACACTTTCAGGTGTATGCCAATCCAATATTACTTGAACTTTCTCAGGATCCATCTTCAAACCTTCATCTAAAATCACAAAACCCAAATACACTATATCTTCCTTCATGAAAGAACATTTCTTTACGCTAATCAATAACTTCTCTTCTTTCAACCTCTATAAAACTTGTCTCAGATGCAACAAATGATCTTCTTTACTCTTTCTAAATAGCACAATGTCATCTAGATAAACAATCACATATTTACCCAACAATTTCCTCGATACTTCATTCATTAACCTCATAAAAGTACTAGGTGCATTAGTTAATCCAAAAGGCATAACCAACCATTCATGCAGACCTCTATTTGTCTTAAGAATAGTCTTCCGTTCATCTCCTTCTCTGATTCTGATCTGATGATAACCACTTTTCAAATCAATCTTGGTAAATTATTTTCCTCCACTCAAACAACTCATTATATCATTCATCCTTAGTAAAGGAAACCAGTACTTCACTGTGATTATGTTTATATCTCTAGAATTAGTATAGATATTCCATTCCTCATTCTTCTTAGGTGCTAACACAGCTAGTAGACCCCAGGGACTCAAAATTTCTCTAGTCAAATACTTCTACGACAATTATTGGACTTGTTTGTTCAATTCTTTAATTTTTGCCAATGTCAACCAATGTGGTTCCTTATTTGGAAAACTATCTCCTAGTATTAAATCCATGAAATGATTAATGCTTATAACATGAGGTAATCCATCAAGTACATTATCTGAAATGATATCTTGAAATGTTGTCATCAATTCTCTAATTTCTAGTGGTTGTTCATTCTGTGTCCTCTTATCAGGCTTCCTAGGAATCGAGGCATAACACACTGTCCTTCTTCAAATCCTTTGTGAATTTTTTCCTTCAACTAAACAAACTCTAATAGTAGTGCAATTTTAATTCCTAGATGCTTCTATCAAAGGTAACAAGACTTGTATCATTCCATTAGCCACAATAGTATACCTATTTAATCTACCATCATGCAAAGCTTGTCTACCATATTGCCATGGTCTACCCAACAAGATGTGATAACAATCCATTGGAATAATATCACAAACAACTTCATCATGATAATATTCAATTTTAAGTTTCATAAGACATTGTTCACATACCAATAACTTATGGTCATCTTTAATCTAAGAAATCTAATAAGGCTTAGGGTGTTTCATCCTCAGTAACTACAATTTGGTAACTAACTCCTCTAATGCCAAATTATCTAAGTGTCCACTGTCAATGATACCTTGCAACATTTACCAGAAACCTTACACCTGGTTTTGAATCATTTTTTCCTCATCACGAGGTCTTCATCAATTTCTTCATTACATAAAGCTCTCCTAATCATCAAGGTTTCTCCATCACTTGGTCTATTCATAGAATCGAATGAATCTTCTTGAACAAGTGCATTCATTCTACTAATACCAATTTTCTTTCTTGGATTCCCATTAGTACACTCAAATGCCTTATGACCTTCTTCCCCACATTTGAAACAAGTACCCTTAAACCAAGCTCTATATTCACTTTTATAGTTATTATTACCTTTTTAATAACTTCCTCTTGAATAACTTCCTCTACCTCTATATGAATTCTCTTCCTTCCATTATGATTTTCCTTTGTCCTAATTTATCTTGTCCTAATTAGCATGAGACCTTCCACCATCACCATATGATCTACCTCTTCCTCTATGGAATCTTCCACCTCTGCCTCTTTGTCTATGTTAATGTCTCTATTTCACCTTCTCTTATTCATTTAATGCAAATTGATATGCTTCTTCTATGCTATCTATCTTGACCACACTAATTTCATCTTGTCTAGATGTCCTCAACTCATTCAGGTACCTTGAAATCCTTTCAAATTCATCATCCATATGTCCAGATCTGATATCCAATATGTATAATTTTTCAGTATACTCCTTCATATGTCCCTTTGCTTCAAGTTTTACAACTTTCTCAATAAGCTAACTTGATAATCACCCGGTAAGAATTTAACTTTCAACATGTTCACCATCTTAACCCAAGTTTTGGTCTTTTCTATTCTTTTAATTTTCTATCAATTTGTAGATGTTCCCACCATAAAGATGCATGTCCTCTAAATTTTTTGCTTTCAATCTTCACCTTCTTATCTGCAGGTGTTCTTTCATACTCAAATTATTTATCCATCTTAGAGATGCAGTCCAATAATCCATCAGAATCAAGCTTACCATCATAATCAAAAGGACTGAAATGTGGTTTTGCATTCACTCTTGTCAAAGATCTCAAGAATCTTTCATCACCTTGTAACCTTCTACAAGTGTAGATCAAATTCACAAGTCTTCTCTCCTACAATCAAATTCACTTAAGGTTTCACAACAAGATAGGATTCACCACCAATTCCCAAAAGAACACAAACCTTTTCTCTGATACCACTTGACGTAGGCCAAGGCAGGACGGACCAAAATATAATAAATCCTACCTCGTAGTAAGAGTAGACACAAGAAAGAAAAAAAAATGAATAGGAGATAAGGATACAAGATCCAATATATTAACTAAGATCAAATTATTGGCAATTTTCGTTCATACATGTTGGGCTATGAAGCCCATCCAGTTGCAACCTTACAATATAGCTAAATAAATCTTCCATTTTTTAACAGATATAGAATCATATGTATATTATACACTACCTACATAATTACATCAAGTTATAATATATAGCCATCTCAATACACAAGTCAGCCCTAAGAAAGATTACATTTCCCAAGAACAGGAAAATGTGTTACAACAAATAAGGCAAGTCCTAAATCATAAGAACTCAATCCATAAATTGGGTCCACACATGATCCAATAACATATAAATATGTGCCACCAATCACCATAATCTTGAATTTCCACCACACAATCAAAATTCCACCAATGGTTAGGAACAAGCAATAAATAGACTACTCAAGAATAGATGAATCATAACTCGAGAAACATAGATACAAATGAAGTGTGATATCAGAAATTGATCATGGATAGATCCTAGATAAGATTATACATGACCACCCATGCTAGATCAAGCACATAATGAGCAGCCAATACAATCTCATAAACAAAAAATAAGAACAGAAAGAATAAAACTATTTTTGGTTGATGCAAGATTGCCACAAACCCAAGATGTTCATGTATCGATTATAAATGATGGTTCCATAAATGCATGAATGGTCAATACAATACAATCCAAACTCATTCTTAAAGGACCAAATGCTATGAACACACAAAAAGTTACTCTAGCACCACCTCAAGCATAGACAACAAATGACATGCAGCAAAGTTGACAAAATTGACCTTGGAGAAATAAGGATGGACCTCCAAGATAGTTCACACCATTGGGTGAACCAATTTATTATGTGTTACAGAAATTACTTCAAAACAATTTCATTCAATTACCTGAGATCATAAATCAACTAGCAATAAAACCCCCTTGGTGGGATGACAATAAATATTGTAACTATCATCAATCCAAAGGTCACAAAATAAATTCTTGTTTTCAATTGAAACATTTGGAACAAGATCTCATTGATCAAGGCCTAATCAAATTAGAACCTCTAGCAGGTTCCTCCAATACTAATCACACTATTTTTAAGGACCCACTGACTAACCATGGAAAAGGAAAAGCATCTAATTAAAATTAAAATTCAAAGTCATTAGTGTCAATTATAGCCGAACTATTTATTATAATACCATAAACCATTTTTATGAGTCAGATGCACATGTGTCCACTTTTACCATAAAAGACAAGAATCCTCAATGTGCAGTCACTACTTTTCGCACCAAGATTACTATTTTTGGAGAACCTCCTAGACCCAAAGTCTATATTGAGTATAACCTTGTTGATCATCTTGGTAAAACCCCAACACATATTTATATCCTTAAATTTTTGTGTATGTCCCCTTAGTATAAAGAGATCCTTGACAAATCCTTAAAACAATCCATTGTTCCCAATGACATTGATCTTTCCTAGTTTTAGGCAATGATAGGGCACTTTTGTGCATCACAACATGTTAACATTTTTCCTAATGATGTCCTTCAAGATAGACTTGATCACAATGATCCCTTACACTTTAAATTTTTTGTCCATAACTGTAAAGTCAAATGAGTCATGATAGATGGTGGACCAGGACTTAATATCTGCACCTTGAGAGTTATCACATGTCTTGGCTACACTGAAGATGATATTGATCCATCAATGAAAATAAAAATCAAAGCATGTGATGACATTGAACATGTTGGCATAATGGTCAGTGCTCCCCTCGGGATTCGTGACATGGCTTAACCGCCTCATGTGTCTTCTATAAGTCTAGTGGTTGTATCGGGCATTAAAAGGTCAATCTTTTGGTGAAACGGAAACTACTACTTGTAACAAGTGGTATCAGAGCTTGGTCACAGGTTCAAATCCCCTCGGGTAACGCTGAGGGGGAGATTATTGGTATAATGGTCAGCGCTCCCCTTGGGATTCATGACATGGCTTAACCACCTCCTATGTCTTTTATAAGTCTATTGGTTGTATAGGGAATTAAAAGGTCAATATTTTGGTGCAACGGCAACTACTACTTGTAATAGAACATCCTTCCAAAGGATTCATTGTATTTCCTATCAGAGTTGGTCCATCTATTGAAAATACATTGTTACAAGTCTTGGACCTAGATTTTCCTTGCAACATGATCATGGGATACCCTTAGATCCATGCTATGAAAGAAGTTGCATCTACTTATCACCAATGCATGATTTTTTTCCATAACAAAGTGGAAATCAGTGTCCCAAGAGACCCAAATCCCTTTCAGTTATATGAGAATCTGAGAGACACTCCTGCACAACAAGTACTTGAAAATAGTGAAGTGACATCAACCAATTCCAATAAGTATGTTGATGCATCCATCCTTACTAAAATGACCAAGGGAAAATTGAATATTGAAGACAAAGGTTGCAGAGAAAACTATATGGCTCAATCCTTTCACATTGGAAAATTACCTCTTTCACCAAAGTCTTATGGAAAACTGCAACTACTATAGAGAAAACAATCAAAGACCACTATCAAATATGATCCCTCTACCACATTCAAAATATGGGGAGGGTTGAATGTAGAACATGTCTATGAAAATACATCTACATGGATACATTAGATGAACAAGAACCAGAACTTGTATAGATACATGTTGAGAAGTATGGACCAAGGTTCACAATCATGCAAAAAAAAAGGCTATGATGGTTGTAGTGGTTTGGTCATACCAAAATAAGGAATTGTTGAGCCTATTATTGTATAAGTATGGCCTCCTAATATAGGACTCATATTTAAACCATTTCCAATTGGCTCTTTGAGTACTAAGTTGACCTTATGTGAAAATGTTAATGCTTTGAACGATGACAAGGCATCTAAGGATACCCATCCTAAAACTGTTGATTCCAATGATTGGTAATGGACTTCATATTATTCCATCCTATATGAGCTTGACTGTGTCTTTTCTAATCCTGATGACCTACCCATCAAATATAAACATATCAATGATACCCTGCTCCTAAAACCTGTCCTCAAGCCTAGATCAAAATTTTAAATTTTATGGGATCCTAGCCGTGATGCTTCTGAGGATGAAGCCAATGACACTGATGGAACCAATATTTATATATTTTTCCTTACACCTGGCTCCCAGATAATATGCAATACCAATTATGACATCCCCTTAGTATACCCTAAACTGATAGATTGGGATCAACAAGGACCATCGAGCTTGGATCGCTTTGAAAATAATGAAGCAATAGTGGAATTCTTTGAGCTCTGAGAAGGCATGCCATGTGGTGATCATAAAGAAGGATTTACCATTGATATTGATACCACAACATATTTTGGGGAGTCAACTCCATCTTCTAGTCAAAAAATTGAAAATAAAATGAAAAATGAAAAGAATAGGTCTTCTGGTGAAAATTAAAAGGTTCCATTAGACTGTCAAAAAGTAAAAATAAAGGACATATCCGAGGGTGAAAACCTCTCCAAGGTGCCCAAGGATGGAAGATTGGACATACCCCCACAAAAATAAAAGTCATCACTATTGATTGAACTAATAGAAGAAATCAATTTGGGAACACCAAATAATCCTAAAATCGTACGCTTTGCAGCCTCATTATCAAAAAATGAAAAAGATGAATTCATCAAATTCTTTCTAGAAATATAGATCAATTTTGAATGGTCCTATGCAAATATGTCTAGCCTAGATCTAGAATTAGTCCTACATCACTTTCCACTAAAAACATGTACAAAACCAGTGAAGAGGAAATTGAGAAAAATGCATCCTCATATAGCTCTCTTAGTAAAATCATAATTAAAAAAATTAATGGATGCTAGTTTCATAAGACCCATAGATTATGCAGATTGGATTTCTAATTTGGTTCCTATGAGAAATCACAGCGGTGACATCAGAATATGCACATATTTTTATGACCTGAACAAAGCATGCCCTAAAGATGACTTTCCACTGCCAGACATTGACATCATAGTAGACATGACACTTGGATATGAGATGCTATCACTGATGGATAGTTTCTCTTATTATAATCAAATTAGAATTGCTACTAAAGACCAACCCAAGATATATTTCACATGTGCTTGGGGAGCATATTGTTGGAATGTCATGCCCTTTGGTCTCAAGAATGCCAGAGCAACTTATCAGAGAGAAATGAATACTATCTTCCATGATTTCATGCATGTACTGATGTAAGATTATGTTGATGATCTACTATGAAAATATCTTACAAGAAAATATCACTTGAGCATTTTAGGTAAAATCTTTGAGAGAATGGAAGGCTACAAGCTCCGTTTGAATCCAAAGAAGTGTATTTATGGAGTTATTTTTGGAAAACTCCTAGGTTATATTGTTTCTCATCAAAGCATTGAAGGAGACCCTGAGAAATTAAAAGCAATAATGGAAATGCCTCCTCTAACTACTTTGAAACAACTAAGTCTACAAGGAAAGTTACAGTCTATTCGAAGATTCATTGCACACCTGGTTGACAAGTGTCAGTCTTTCCAATATATACTACATAAAGGTGTGACTTTTAAATAGAATGAACAATGTGAGAAATAGTTCTAGAAATTGAAGGACTATCTACTTAATCTACCAATCTTGATGCCTCCTATTCTGAGAAATCCATTCATTCTATACATTTATGCTTCTAAAACTACATTAGGAGCCCTTCTAGCACAACATGATGAATAGGGAAAATAAAGAGATATTTACTACATCAGTAGAATGCTTATGGGATATGAACTAAATTATTCACTCACTGAACAAGAATGCCTTTCTATGGTTTTTGTAACTCATAAATTAAGACATTACATGCTCCGTCAGAAAACTATGCTCATGTCACAGATTGACCACCTAAAGTACCTTCTAAGCAAAGAAGTGCTCACGGGATGCCTGGCCAAATGGGTAATGATCCTATTTGAATTTTATATATATATGTAGATCATAAAGTAATCAAAGTCCAGGTAATGGATGATCATCTCATAGAAGCACCAATCCAAGATGGTCATCCTTTACTATCAGATTTTCCAAATGAGGCAAATCTTCACCTTTGCAACATTTAATGCATGGAAACTCTAATTTGATGGTTCACATACCATAAATGGATCAGGAGAAAGAATCATCTTTGTCACTCCACAAAGAGATGTCATACCTAATTCATACATGATAGCATTTGAATGTACCAACAATATTTTTGAATATGAGGCTTTAGTCACTAGACTTGAGCTAGCAATTTAATGGAAAATTTAGCATCTAAAAGTGTATGGCGATTCCCAATAAGTCATCAATCAATTTAATGATGACTATGAGACGAAATTGTTAAACCTTTGGTATTTGGTCTTTGAATGTTGTCATTGATGTCAATAATACATCTATGAAATTATAATGGGCATATGGTATGATTAAAATCATGAAATTATCTTATTTTATGTCCTTCAATATTGTTCAAAACATATTCAAGACATACACTTAAGTGTTATACAATTAACACTTAATGTTCACATTGGTTAAGAAAACGGTTATAAAAAATAGTTTTGGTATATGTGAAAGTCAAAAGACTTAATCCTCTGATAGATCATAACCATAATACCTTTCTGGAATGGGAAGTGAATTATCTAAAATGGGTTGTTGTTAGATTTTGTATATCACATGTATGAAAAGATTAAAAAATCTATTTATCAAAAATAGTTTCAAAATTTTATAACAGTTTTAGCAGCTTTGAGCAGTTTTGGTCTAATTGAAGTTTGGGGTATCTAACTACCTCAAAAATGTCAATTTTTTTGTTTTATAAGTAGGGGATACATTCCTCTAAAATATTGTACAGGGGTTTGGAGAGAATTTGTAGGATTTGTGTGGAATTCTTTGTAGACCAAACAGCTTACAAGCATATTTTAAAACAACAAAGAAGAGGGTAATGATTTGTGCTTCTATTTTGTCATTTGTGAATTGATTTTCATTACAGAAGTATATCAGAGGTTGAGAAGGGTTTATTAATTGATATTTTAATGGTTTACATCAGTCTTTAATTAGATGTTTATGAAACATGAATATGCATTTGGATCTTTAATGTTTTGAAGGGAAACATGTTATTTATCTCTCAAGAAGAATAGCATTTTGAAGACCATTGATTAAAATCATCCTATTACATTAAGATGTATTGATTTAAGTCTAATTACACTTTTCATGATCTAATCAAGTCATTTTGAGAAGGCTTGTATAATTTGGTGATATAAAAGAATCAGTATGAGAGATAAGAAAAGAAGTGAATCCTGCTTAATGTTTTCAACTTGGAGTTGAAATATTGTTTCATGATTTGTATTGTAACAAATATGATCCTTTGATTTTGTATTTCATTTATTCATTTTGGAATTTTGTGCTTCATGTATTCTTGAAGTTGGTGCTTTAGGTGTAAGGGATTGGTGTTCCTTGAAATCGGTGTTTCTAAAACACGGTGTTGGTGCTTCCCAGAGTTGTAGCTCTAAAAGATTTGCCCAAGAGTATAATAAAGTTTCAAATTCAAAGTGTTTTTTTACCCTATGGGGTTTTCCACTATAAATATTGTGTACTATGTTCTTTTTACATATCTTGTTCATATTTCATAAGTATATGTTATAATTGTAAAAATTGAAAAGGACAAGTTTGTAAGTAACCATTGATTCACCCCCCCCTCTCAGTGGTGTTTGTATTCCAACAAGTGGTATCAGAGAAATGCTCCCTACATAAATTTTAACAACTTTGGGTAGATTTTGGTTGAGTGAAATACTTATCTACAATGGCTCATGATAGTTCTTCAAAGGTTCCTATTTTTTATGGATAAGATTATGCTTTTTGGGAAGTTATGATGCAAACATACTTATTGTCTATTAATGTTGATGTTTGGGCTTCAATTGAAAATGGTTATAATGTTCCCAATAATTTGCCTATAGATCCTAATGAAAAGAAGAAGTATGAAATTGATATGAAAGATAAATTTGCAATACCTAACAATTTGTCTAAAGATGTGTTTGTTAAGGTTATGCATTGCAGATCTTCTAAAGAAGTATGGGACAAGTTGAAAAACACTTATCATGGTAATGATAGAGTTAAATAAGCCAAGATACAATATTTAAAATCAAGATTTGAAGATCTAAAAATGGGAGATGATGAAAAGGTAGAAGACTATCTTCTTAAGATAGATAAATTGTGAATGGCATAAGAGGACTTGGTGAAACAATTGATGTTGTAAAGAAAGTTTTAAGATCTCTTCCTGATAAGTTTGATTCTAAAATATGTTCCATAGAAGAAACTAGGGAGATTAACAAATATACAATGGAAGATATTCATGGAGCACTTGTAGCTTATGAAATGAGAAAGTTTGGCAAGCAAGAATCCACAAGCAAAGAAGTAGCATTCAAAGTAGAAAAGAAGGCAAAGCAAGTCTCATCAGAATCAGAAGACCTTGATGTTCTTGAAGCACATTTATCAAGGAAATTAAAGAAAGGAGGAGGTAAATACAAAGGTAAACTTCCTTTCAAATGATTTAATTGTGGTAAAAAAGGACACTTTGCATCTAAATGTCCTTACAATAGTCATGATGAAGTAGATGATGAGAAAGAGAAATCAAGTAAAAAGAAATTCTATAACAAAAAGTTCTTTAAGAAGAAGAAGAGTTTGATTGATGATGTATCAGATAGTGAATCTAGTAGTTTTTAATGTGATGAAAATAAATTTTATTCATGGCTATAGAAACTACTTGTCAAGAATCAAATAGTGATGATGATGTTGAACTTTTTGAAGCTGATTTAGAATGTGAATTTCTTTATGCACTTAAAAAGATCAAGGAATTAAAAAGGAATTTGAGTGTTCAAGAAAATCAATTCATAAAGGAAAAAGAGAACTTTGAAAAATGAATTAAAGAATTAAATCAACAATTTATAGATTTGAAATTACAAGTGGAGGAACAAAAGAAATTGTCTTTGTCACTAAGGAAGAATTAAGTTCTAAAGATCAGGAACGTACAAAGTTAATGAATGAAGCAGTATCATATAAAAGAAAGTTAGAAAAATATGAGAATACTACTGTGGATAGCATGTTAAGGAAACAAAGAAGAATTGATAATCTAACTGGAATTGGTTTTGAACTTGGACAATGCTCTAGTGACAACAAAGATAAATCTTTATTTGACATATTCAAATCTGAAAGTAAAGATATAGATCAACATGTTACCACTTCAAATTAAGATAAAAATGCAGATTTTAATCAGATTTATAATGGTAAAAGGTAGGTTACATCAAGCTCTTCATTCATGGGTAAAAGATCTTCAAACAAGTTCACTTCTTTCTTTGATGGGTATTGCTTCATGTGTCATCAATATGGACATAGAATAAGTAATTGCAAATATATGTCAAGAAGGTTTTCAAAGTTTCATTTTGGTTATTCCTTTCCTAAAGTGAATGGTTTAAGATGTTCCAAATGCAATCTTTTTGGTCATGTTATGAAGAATTGCAAAACTAAGACATTTTAGAATGATCAATCTTATACTAGTCCACAAGTTGATAAAGAATTTGATACTAAAGTGACAAAGATATGGAGGCCTAAGATTAATAAGTCTATGTTTGTTCAAATGACTTTACATTCTGAAGAAAAGGACTTGTGGATAATTGATAGCAGTTGTTCTAAATACATGACAGGTGATAAAACAAAGTTTGATAAATTGATTACCTACAAAGGTGGCAGTGTGAGTTTTGGTGAAGATTCTTCAAGGAAAATTAAAGGTTTGGGTTCTTTGATTCTTAGTGAAAAAATGTCTATTCATGATGTGTATTATGTTGAGGGATTGAAGTACAATATTCTAAGTGTTAGTCAAATTTGTGATAATTGATGAGGTTGTGTTTAATGATCATGGTTGTCAAATCAAATTTAAATCAGGACAGTTGGTTGCATCAGGTACAAGATCTAAAGGGAATGTATACAAATTAAAAGATATCACAAATACTAACAATCATGAAGATGTTTGTCTAATGGGACATGTGAATGCAGTTGTGCAACATAAAGATAATACTATTCTTCAAGAAAATGATAATAACTTGAATAGATTAGTTAATAAAATTGAAGAAAGTGAAGAAGAGATAAAAGATCAAACAAGAACACCATAACCAACAGGTACAAAATCTATAGGTTCAAGATTCAAGAAATATCATCCTCAAGAACAAAATATAAGAGGCAAAAAGGAAGATCAGTTAGCTAACATATTCAAAAAATCTCTCTCAAAAGATGTGTTTCAAAGATTAAGAACAAGATTGGGGGTTCTATCCATCTCTTCTCTTGCATAATTAAAATAGTGTGTGATAGGTTTCAAGGGGATCATTTATGATAATTTTTACAACTGAAACCTCGATATATCTCATTTTTCATTGACGTCAAAGGGGGAGAAAAGTATGAGGAAAACATACTGTGATATACGGTTGGCTAATGATATTGATAAAAATGTATTGATGGAATCTATAGGTACATGATGTATTCTATAGGTCATGATATACAAGTGATACAAGTACATGCAAAGTTTAATATGTTTCTTAGGTATTGACATCAATGCCAAAGGGGGAGTATGTTGAACCATTGGTATTTGGTCTTTGAATGTTATCATTGATGTCAATAATACATCTATGAAATTATAATGGGCATATGGTATGATTAAAATCATGAAATTATCTTATTTGATGTTCTTAAATATTTTTCAAAACATATTCAAGACATACACTTAAGTGTTATACAATTAACACTTCGTGTTCACATTGGTTAAGAAAACAGTTATAAAAAATAGTTTTGGTATATGTGAAAGTTGATAGGCTTAATCCTCCTATAGACCCTAATCATAATACCTTTTTGGAATGGATAGTGAATTATCTAAAATGGGTTGCTAGATTTTGTATATCACATGTACGGAAAGATTAAAAAAAATGTGTTTATCAAAAATAGTTACAAAATTTTATGATAGTTTTAGCAGTTTTGGTCTAATTGAAGTTTGGGATATCTAACTGCCTCAAAATGTCAACTTTTTTGGTTTATAAGTAGGGGATACATTCCTCTAAAATATTGTATAGGGGTTTGGAGAGAATTTGCAGGATTTGTGTGGAATTCTTTCTAGACCGAACAGCTTGCAAGCAGATTTTAAAACAACAAAGAAGAGGGTAATGATTTGTGCTTCTATTTTATCATTTGTGAATTGATTTTCATTAAAAAAGTATATCAGAGGTTGAGAAGGGTTTATTAACTGATATTTTAATGGTTTACATTAGTATTTAATCAGATGTTTTTATGAAACATGAATATGCATTTGGATCTATAATGTTTTGAAGGGAAACATGTTATTTATCTCTCAAGAAGTATAGCATTTTGAAGATCATTGATTAAACTCATCCTATTACATTAAGATGTATTGATTTAAGTCTGATTACAAATTTCATAATCTGATAAAGTCATTTTGAGAAGGCTTGTATAATTTGGTATAATTTGGTGATATAAAAGAATCTGTATGAGAGATAAGAAAAGAAGTGAATCATGCTTAATGTTTTCAACTTGGAATTGAAATCTTGTTTCATGATTTGTATTGTAACAGAGATGATCCTCTAATTTTGTATTTCATTTATTCATTTTGGAAGTTGGTTCTTCTTATATTCTTGAAGTTGGTGCTTTAGGTGTAAGGGATTGGTGTTCCTTGAAATCGATGTTTCTAAAACAGGGTGTTGGTGCTTCCCAGAGTTGTAGCTCTAAAAGATTTTCCCAAGAGGCTAATAAAGTTTCAGATTCAAAGTGGGTTTTTAACCTAAGGGGTTTTCCACTATAAATATTGTGTACTATGTTCTTTTTACATATCTTGTTCATATTTCATAAGTATATGTTATAATTGTAAAAATTAAAAAGGACAAGTTTGTAAGTAGCCACTGATTCACCCCCCCTCTCAGTGGTGTTTGTATGCCAACATAAACATGATAAATTGGTACCCTACAAATAGCTGACTAACTTCCTAAAGTCTAAATTTGTTACAATCAAGTTTCAACAACTTCCTAGGGTACATAAAAGGCAAGCAAATTCTATGAAAACTATTGCTTCCATGATTGGCATGCCACAAAATGAAGAGCATTGTGAAATTCTAGTGGAGCAGTTACTAATCCCTGTGTTTGATGTTTCTCAATCTGAGGTCATGTGTGAAATGTTTTGTCCCAATTTCCCTTTGTACCAAGCTATTTATAATTACGTGCATGCCTAGAGCCTACCTCCATACCTACCTAATAATAAATGTTGAGCCCTTATCTGACAAGCTACTATATATGTCATCATCAATGATACCCTTTACAAGATATCCTTTGACCAAGCCCTCCTCAGGTGCCTCGATTCTTGACAAGCCAAAAATTCTTTACATGAGGTACACCATGGTATATACAGAGGTCATTTCAATGGTTTAAGTCTTGCAAAAAAGCTAGTAGAGTTGGATACTATTGGCCCACTATGGAGCAAAATGCACATAACTTTGCAAAAAAGTGTTACAAATGTCAAATACATGGTAATCTAATTCATGCTTCAGCACAAGATCTTTAGCCAGATATCTCTCCAAGGTTTTTTTCTCAATGGGTGTTTGATCTCGTGGAGAAGATCACTCCTCTTTCTTTCACTGGCCAAAAGTATATTATAAATATTGAATATTTCACCAAATGAATTGAGGCCATCCTTATGACTTATATCACCGGAAAATAGATTTCCAAATTTATTTTGAATTATATCATATGTCACTATGGTGTCCCTTCATCCATCATCACTGATCATGGTAGTCATTTCCAGAATAAAGATGTTAAAGAGTTTTGTGAGAAATTCAAGATCTAGAATGGATTTTCCAACATCTATTATCTACAAGGAAATGGCCAAGCTGGGGCATCCAATAAAACAATATTCAAGATGCTCCAAGATATTTTCAATGATACTGGTCGAGACTAGCACCTGTAATTAAATCCAGCTCTTTGGGCCTACAAAACTAGCATCTGCACCCCCATAGGTGCCACACCATACTCTCAATTCTATGGTGTTGAGGTCATTCTACCTCTTGAATTTTAAATCCCATCACTGAGAGTATCATTATAGCACATAGTAGATGATGAACAATATAGAATGTCTAGACTCCATGAACTTGAAATGTTAGATGAGTAGAGACAAGCTGCCTTAGTCCATTTGCAAGCATGTCATAACCGTCTGAAAAGGATCTATAACAAGAAAGTTAGAGGTCGTCATTTTAAAATTGGAGATTTGGTTCTGAAGATGAATTACAAGACCCAGTAGCAACGAGAGAAGCCTAGAAAAATTGAACCAAACTGGGAAGGACCCTACATAGTCACTACAGCATATTGGTCTGGAGTCTATAATCTTGCAACACCGGAGGGAGAACCATTGCTAGAAGCAGTGAAAAACATGCACCTCCACAAGTATTACACATGATCCTGAAAAAATGACAAAAAATTGGAAAAATTTTCTAAAAAATGGAAAAAGAGAAAAAATAGCAAAAAAATTACAAAATTTGAAAAAGAAAAAAAAATGAAAATAAAAATGAAGAGAAAAAAATAGTTGCCTTTATGAAAACTTGGAAAACAAGCATCTTGTTAACAAAAAAAAAAGAATAAACAGAAATAATTTCATCCAATAGTGAAAACCTGGCAAACAAGTGCTTTGGGCGAGTACCATGATGAACTTGGCAAATAGGCGTCATGCATAATTTTTGAACTTCTTGCATTTGATACTTGGGGGAAGATTTTAACCATGATTCTCCTATCCATTATCCTCCATTATCCTATGTCCCTTAGTTGTTATTTCCCTTATCCTATAAACATCCATATCCCTTTTTTTCCCAAATTTTATCTTGACAAGGATACGTACCTCCCTGGAAGCATCACGTGTCTTATTTGCTTTACATTATCTCGATCCCTTTGGTCCATATTCCCTATCTTATCAAAGCCTTCAATCCATATCCCCTTGTCCATTCTTGATCTTGCTTGTCCTATTCAAATCCTATAATTTTTCCTATCCCAATCCTTTCTTTGGTATTGATATAAAATAAGGACATACAATGCAAAATATATTTTCAAAAATCTCATGACATGTCTAGTCCTATGCATCACATTCTATCCAATGTACCATTTCATTAGCATAACTTGTCATATCTAGTCCCTAAGCTTACTTAAAATATATCCTCACATTCTATGGATAGTCCTTGGAAACTCAAACAACTTCAAAGACATGCTCAGCAACCCTTTGGCCCCCATCCATTCACAATGTCCCTTCCTTGCTAGACACTGGGGGCAATTCTTGCTCATGTAAATAGTAATGACCTAAAAAAAATTCAAAAAAATCAAATATGATCCTGAAAAAATCACTAAATAAATCATATATGATGCTAAAAAAATTAGTAAGAATCATTAAAAGTCTTGAAAAAATCCTAAAAATTACAAAATGTCCTCTAGAAAAACAAAAAAAAATTAAATATTTTCAAAAATCCTAAAAAAATTAGAAAATCAAATCCCTCAAAAATATGCAATAAATTTGTACATAATCATTTTTCATAATCTTTTTCATGCTTTCAATAAATTATCCCTTGTAACGAGATAAATATTTGAGCAGACACAATCTGAAGACCTATCGAACATTGCAAGTTTAAATGAAATCATGCATTAATAGACAAACTATCTAATCACGTCAACAATCAATCAAATCAAACTAGTCCTATCAATCAATCAACATCAAAAAGTCCTTTTATCAATCATTATTTTATCTTAAATAGGGTGTGGTATAATTGAAACCAGATGCTATTAGTCTTAGACGAGGTACTTCATGCTTGAAACCAAACCCCATTATTATCATCAAACAAACTATCAACTTTGACAACAAGATCAGAATGGTTTTTGACTTGCTTGGTTTAGTGAGTCGTATCTTTTATTGATTTATCTTTTGATCATGTTCCTATGTTACTCGAGGATATCATTGAGTGATGAGAGTGGTTGGGATGGTTCCCAGTCCTTAATTATTATTATTTTATCTTATGTTTGTGGGATTTTTTTCATAAATTTATGGGGCACATATGTCATATGCTTCAAGATGGATGGAAACATTCCTTGTCTACAATTGTGTTTGTTTTCACAAAAAGGGATTACATTATTGCCTTGGATTTTTTCCATGGTATGACACACCTATTTTTCCATATTAAATAAAGGTCTCATGACAAAATAATGCTCTTATGAAAGAAACTCTCATCTTATTAACACTTCTTAGTCTAATCTCTACTTTTTGCTAGCCCTTACTTAGTCAATCCTAGCAATCATTCTCTTTTTCAAAAAATTGTCCTCGTGACAATTTCTGTCTAATTTTTTGAGGGGACATCCTACCTCCCTTCCGTAGATCCATTGGGGCATGATCTTTTAACTTTTATTCTAACCAATGCTCATAATCACATTGTCTCAAAGAGGGGAAAAATGTAGACATCTAAAAATGGTTCACACCTATGTGCCCCTTTTTAACATGTCTTCTATCTTGTTTCATTTCTCAGTTACTAATATTTCTATCATCTTGCATCATAACCTTTGTATCTTTGGTCGAATTGACCATGATTCAAATTATTATCGGAACCAATCAAGTCATTTGAAGTCTTTTTTTACATATTCAAGATCACTTTCAAACCCATCCAATCCCTTTCAAATCAATCCAGGTCATTGTCAAAGTTTATCAATGCCTGATCAAATTACCTTCACAATCAAACGAATCCTTGTTAATATCATCCTTATCAATTCAATTCATCATCAACATCATCAAATCAGTCGATGTCTTATCAATCTTATCATTTTCAAGTCAAATTAGGGCATTGTCAAAGTTCATCGATGCCTCTACATTTTCCACCTTATCTCATCATCAAACCTTATCAAAGTCTTTTTTTCAAATCAATCTAGGGAATTGTCAAATTTCATCAATGCCGCATCAGTCACTTTCATAATCAACCTAGTGCATTGTCCAAGTTCATCAATGTTGTTCCTAAACCTTTTCAAAACCATCAAAATCATTCTGAATCCTCATCAAAATCAAGTCAAATTTGCATCAAATTCATCAATTCGGTTAACAATCAACTAATTTGTCCCTTAGGGGTAAATAACCCATGCTTTATCCCTAGTTTTGAATAAATAAATTAACTTTATTTATTCCATCTTTCCCATATCTTCACAATTAATTAATTTATATTAATTAATTGATTGATTTGCCAACATGGAATTTCCTAAATTCTTATTTTACTAATTTCCATTTTAGAGGGAATAATGAGTTTTCAAAATTCAAAATTAAACTCTTACAACCTGCCCCCTAATTGTGTTTCATCTCCTACTAATTAGATTATTCATTTCTTCCACCTTTCCCTATCCATTTTCCCCGTAATTGTGCTTCCTAATTGCCTACTAATTTGCCTCCATCTTTCTTCTTCAAAATTCCCTCAATTTGTGCATTTGATTATGATTCCAATTGTGCATTCAATCATGTCATAATTGTGACATTCTTCAATTTGAACATCTCTTTCCATTTCAGCATTTTGGCTCTCAAACTCTATAAATTGAGCTTGTTTTGCCTTCATTTATAGGAACCACACTCCTATTATTCTCATGCTATCACTTTGCTTTCAAGTTGTTAGTGCATTTTAGTCAATATCAAGAGAAACATCATGTCTACTTCAATGGAGAAGAAAGGAGAACATGGAAGCTACATTTGAAGGGGGTTTTATGTTGTTTTATGTCTATGTTTTTTACCTTCTTTTGAAATAGATTTCATGATAGGATTAGATTAGGTTAGCATATTTTTTTCAGGTTGTGGTTTCCTCATTTATTCTCTCTAATTACTTTTTCTAGTCTTACACAAATTCAAGACCTTTAAGAACACCAAAATGGTTACTTGAAATTGTTGAGAACATTAAGAGAAATTTTTAAGGCAAGAGATCAACAATAAATGGCTAGTTGTGGGATTTGAAACTTTTTGATGATCATTTTAGCAAGAAGACATTAGCCAAGAAATACCAACTTTTTGTACAATTTATAAAGATGAAAAAGATGAGACCTATGCTAGTGAAATTAAAGATTCATGTGAACAGTAAAATGGAGAGAAATGTTATTAGTGTGAGAAATATTTTTAGTGCTCTCAATTCTATTGGGAATAATAGAAAGGAAAAGGATAAGAGAGATACTTGGAGGTTTATTACAACCTCCTTCGTACGTCATTATTTGAGAAAGGGTCTCTTTATGAGACAACCTTGTCTTGATTTCAACATAAATTGAAAAACTTTTGATAGAGCACTTGCAATAAGAGTAAGACTTGATGATCCTCTTCAAAATAATACGTAGACTTACGGTGGGATGCTTCCACATTTTTATAAGAAGCTAACCAATAGTTTGAAGGATGAAATTCAACTATTTTGGAACTCTAACTCAAGAGTATCACCAAATGTTAAGGATGTCTTGAAGTTAAGAATTGGTGATCGAGACCACACACCACATCCTAAAATTTATTTGGAAGTAAGTCAAACAATATTGTTCAAAAAAAATTATGAGACACGTCCATCATTGCAAATATAAAAAAGGTCTTTTGAATCCTTAAAGAAATTTTATTGTGTACCTCTTAAGATTAGAAATTATTTTTTTTGCAAATATCATGTGGATTTTTCAATGCACCATGAACTATTATGCTACATCCATTCTACTTTACATACTAACAAAATTTTGTGGGATTGTGGTGTGATTCATCTTCCAAAATCATTGAGAGACTTGATAGATCATTTTTTATGTCCTAGAGATATGGTTGTTTGTTCTATAGAAATGATTGCTTAAATGATAAGTGCTCACAATGTGGTGGCTTGTTGAATTTTGTTTCATATTTTCATAAGGGCGGTGAACACGAATTTGGAAAGAAAATTTTTCAAAAAAAGATATATGAGATGGTCAATTATACTTTGAAGAGTGGAGGTGAAGGTTCTAGATGTGATTTGGTTACAAAAGAATGTAGTGTTGCAGATTTTATTTCAGATTTCAAGGAAAGTATTTTCAACAAGTATGCAAGGCATAGTCATAGGTCTTAGTGGTTGGATCAGAATTTCAGGATGTGTAAGGAGTCTTTCCCAACTAGCACTATTATATCGGTGGTTGAATTCACAAAAAACTACACATTGTAGCTACAGAATGAGTTGCAAGCTCAGCATTACAATTCCATTTAGATTGTTATTTTTATACACAACATATAAGCATTCCCTTGATAGTACAGAAAAGGATAGAAAGATAATCGGAGATTACCACTTCTATATGAGTGATGATAGATCTCACTCTTCCGAGTATGTGCAACATTGATTTGAGAATGTTTTTTATTTCTTACAATAGAAAGATATTTCAATGAATAGACATCTTCTTTGGTTAGATAACTGCACGGGTCAATTCAAGAATGCTCGTATATTTTATTGGTCAAGTAGAATACATGTAGAGAGGAGAATACATGTAGAGAGGGGTGTACCTCGTATTTGCATTTTTTTAAGTTGGGCATGGGAAAGGGGAGCATGATGGAGTAGGTGCATGTGTGAAGAGATCTCTAGTTAAGGATCAATTGAGGATTTCAAGAGAAACACTTTGTGATGCCTGTTCTATTGTTGATTAATGTAGTTTAGCATTGTCACAAGAAGGGACACTTGATTCAACAGTGTGCAGATTCTTTTGGTTGGTTTAGGAGGGCATGGTAGGAGACAGATTGTATTGTTTGATAGTTAGATATTCTTCAAAGATGCATTTATTTCAAAGATTTGATGCAAGTACATGGACCATTTGGACATGAGATTTAGTTTTTTTTGTCTTATCTATTGGGTGATCCCACAAAAGTGTGTCCCACTTTTGGGCACGAAGAAAAATTGGGCATGGGAAAAATTTTAATTTTAGGCCCCTTCACACGAAGTGGTAAAAACACTTTGTGCAAAGACCCCTACATAAGGGTCTTCAAGCAAAAACCCCCTTCACGTGAAGACCCTTATGTAGGGGTCTTCACACAAAGACCCCCTTTGTGCAAAGGTACTTTTGATTGAATTTGAATAAATTCCAGCAAGTAGTTGTCATTTTCATTCTTACTGTTTAGTTTTTTACTAGGCCCAAGCATTAGAGCGAACCCCATGATGACCAGAGGCTAACATCAGCATCCTTTTAGCATTTTCAACCTCCATCTGATTTTCATTCATACCAGGTGCACACATTTCATCTTTTTTTGTTCATTTATGATTGAAAATTATATGTTTTTCAATTATTTTAGTTATTTTTATGTTTTCTGTAATTTTTAATTTTTAAAAAAAAATATTTTTATTAGAAAATGTTAGAAAAATAGTTTAGAAAATGTTAGAAAAAAATTAATTGTTTATTTTTTAATTATTTTGAGTTAGTTATATCAATATTTTTCATTTTCAATAACTTTTAATTATTTTTATTAGAAAATTACAAAAAAAATTAAAACCATGGGAAAATTTAGAAAATTATTAGAAAATTTTAGAAAATAAGCATAAAACTTAAACTATAGAAAAAGAGCTGAAAATTTTAGAAGAACTTTAACTCTCAAACACACACACACACATACAAGTTCACACGCATACTCTCTCTCTCTCTCTCTCACCGCTCTCTGTAAGACTCTCTCTCTCTCCTTAACACCCTCTCTCTCTCTCTCTATCTCTCTCTCTCTCTCTCTCTCTCTCTCTCTCTCTCTCTCAACACACACACACACACTCCCCTTAATACCCACTCTCTCTCTCACTATCCATCATTTAGAATTGTACATGTATAATTTTAGATTTTAATATTAGTTTATAGTAATTTCATGGTTTTATATCAAATTTGTTTCCATTTTACATGCACATATAATGTACATACTTAATTTTTAACATTTAACACATGTTACCCCTAGATAGCCACACACGATCGAGATGATGTACTCAGGATCAGGCACCTTAGGGTGATGCACTTGAGGGTCATGCACCTAATGTTAGTGCACACCTTGATTTATCTTGCATTCCAGATATTGGGAGCATATTTGAGTTTTCTAGCACAAAGATGGAGCAACTATGAGATTCCATTAGTAGATCTGAGGAGGATTTGTACTGAGATATTTGTACTACTATACTCAGGAGTCTCGAGGATTTGAGTGAATGGATCATATCCAATAGTTCATTTATATCATAGGTTATTGAGGGTTTTTTTTTAGATTTGAGATCTGAGGTCTTGGGTGATGTGTCCTTAGAGACGATCCAGAGTCGTTTCACTAAGGATATCATCAAACAAGAGGTCTTCCCATTTTATGAGGGGAAGCCCAAGGTGAGGGCATATCAAGTTACACAGTGCATCATTCCTAAGATAGCTTCTAGGATATACCCTCGATTCCTTGTAGCACATGGTCATTATCCTAATAACGACCAAATTCCTTTATATTTTGCACAGCAATTGTATGTTGAGATCTATTTGAGTCTCAACATCAACTATCTAGATCTTCCTAGTTATTTTGGTAAGGGGCACGGTAGAGCTTCCAATCACAATCAGTATCATAGGGTTGATCTAGTTGTACCTTATCACAAATATTTGGTTGGGAAGAGGACTCTGACAGTGGCACCATCAATGGTTGCTACCATCCATAGAGTTATCATTTCTTCCCAAAGGGAATCAGTTGACAGGATCGGGAAGATTGCATCTGTAGTTGCTAGCATTATGTATGACACACTCGGCAGATATATTTTGACTAGACTAAGCTAACATAGATCATCTTCTGAGGCATCATCTAATGTCGCAAGATCTAACGATGAGGCGTATATAGTTGTTAGTATTCCTATGCTAGGCAATTTACAAGCTCTTTCTAGATAATAGAGTCACTTCGATTTGGCACTTTATTTTTTGGAGGACCCTCTCCATTCATATTCCTATATTTCAAACTTGCAGAGAATATTTGTTTCTTCTATCAAAGATGTCATTGAATTCTCATAGGGTCCTATAGTTCCACCATTCCAAGACATGCCATCAAGTCGTACATAGCACAGTTCACAACACTTTGTGAAGCATAAGGCACCCATAGATCAATCTGCAGATGCAGAGGCAAAAATACAAGTTTGTGATGTTTGTATCATAGCTGAGGACATAGAGGGATTTGAGGAGAAGCTATGAGGGTTGACTCAGGTTGATGTTGGCAATGATATAGGATCATATATGGATATGATATTGCATCCTTTTGACTCTACACCACTCCCCTCTCAGCTACATACACCCCTACACTGATCATTACTAGAGAGGGTTGAGACCGGAGATGGTGCACATGATGCAACTTCAATGGATGATACGATGGTGTACGCTGATGATCCTCCTCCTGAGACACGGGTATTTAATTTGATTTATTTTTAACAGAAATGTACACTTATTTAATTTTTACTTTATAATGAAAAATTAATTGTAGTCATGTGTACTTATGCCCGTAGATGTATAATATTTTGTAGGTACATTTTTTTTAGCATATTACCTCTAGCATGGGGTCAGAGCATGTGCACAAGAGAGGTTTGTGGATGTGACACCTATGAGTGGCTAGGTAAGTTTTGAAAATACTTTTAAATGTCTGTACATGTAAGTGTATTTATATATTTTAAATACTTTACATAATTATATATAATGTACCCTTAAACAAGATGAGGAGATATAAACTTTGAATCTAAATTTGATTGTCATTGTAATGTTGAAATCAATTGTAACTCCAGATCTGGGAAACTAAGACCCGTAACTCTTTGCTCTACAATTTTTAGCCAAAAAGTACAGGGACAAGTCAGGTTTTGACTTGTTCCCAGGGACAAATCGAGAAGTTGACTTGTTCCCCATAATGCCAAAACTAATGAACTTTCCAGGATCTTGTGTCTACACCTATACTTCTCATATCCGAGACCGAAACTCTGCAACCTATTCTTGCGAATAGAGAAATGGGGAAAAGGTTGTGGAAAGGGGTTTTCCTTGGTCAAATCCATGTTTAGGAGTTAATATTGAAATTAAATTGAAATTGCATAAAGGAAAGTACATGAAAGGTAAATTGTTGATTCACCTTGTATGAAACTCTCATGAACAGATGTAATAATAGCTCAAATATATAAAGATGCTTGAAATATTCTTGGAATGAGATGTAGAATCAAGGATGCCTTCACAAAAGTATGGGTCTATGATTGCCACTCCTAGATCTTGAAGGTATGTATCCTTGATAACCACTTTAAGAAGGAGAGAGAAAGAAGAATGGATGGATGGATCTTCCTTCTTGATTTTGAATTCCTCTACTTGGCCATCATGGGAGAGAAACTTACATCAACTACAGAAGATTTCCTTTCCTAAAATGGATGGCGACTTAGAGATCTTGAATTGGATGCTTGCCTTCAAATCTTGAATCCAAATCCTCAATTGCACAACTTGATTGCTTGAATTCTTGCACTTTATTTCTTGTTATCAAATGAGGGGAGATGAGGTCCCTTTATACTAAAGTCTCTCCAATCGGGATTCAAATTTGATCAAGGCTGACCATAAATCTAAACCTTGGAGGAAAACCCCACCATCAAGCCCTGGGCCAAAATAGGGCTCAAAAATCCAAGGACAAGTCAACTCTCAACTTATACCCCAAGTACAAATGAAATCTCAACTTATACCCCAAGTACAAGTCAAATCTCAACTTGTACCCTAGGGACAAGCCAACTCTTGACTTATCCTTGGTAGAATAAGCTCAAATTTCCCTTGGATGTCAGGGAAGGTGAAAAGAATTGGGGGGAGAAAATGCAAGTTATTGTGATCAAGCATAATGGACATTCAGACCTTGAAATCACCAAAATGGGGTCTAATAGGTCCTAGAGCCTCCAATTGTGGGTGCTAACTTCTTAGGATGATACAATACCAAATCTGAAAATGAAGCTCAAAGCATATCAAGACCACCAATAAATGATCATATCAAGGTGTGACAAATAAATCAAACACGGAGTACCAAGAAAAATCACGATGATCCACACATGCAACTCAAATATTGAATATTCTCCTACAATATGACAACATCCTCTGAGATCATATAAACATAAAACTTGTGGAAGAAACCATAGAATGAAGAGAGAAAATATGTAAACCATAACCAGTCCTTCTACCAACACCTTAAAGAAGTAACACCATGTCAAGCATGATCTCCTCCAAAATACACCAAATAAAAAGCCATAGCAACACCCAAACATGTTCATCCTCTTAGGCCAAACAAACACACATCTCATTTAATCCCAACAAGTATGTAAGCCTCTCATAACTAAGAAGATCAAACTCATAATAAGCATTCTCAATGAAGGAAACAAACCCAATAAACCGCATCCTAATATCCTCATAATGATATCATAACAACAACATATGAACAAGGAGAGTTAACCAAATCCAAACATCTCTCAAACTAAATCCTCCAAAAGTAGTTCCATCTCCATAGCTCAAGATCCATATCTATGAAAGATAATCATAAACATAACACATGTCAAGGAAAGATGGGTGATACCTTAAGAAAATAGTAAACTATCGATTAGACCAAGAGTGAGGAATGATGCTCATCAAGATATCCAAGTCGCCGTGACTTACTCTAAGAACAATATCCTCTCAATTCCACACTAGGAGAAATCTCCTCGATCTTCTTATTGAAATCATCAAATTTCTCAACACATATTTCTAAACACAATAGAATTTTGGCCCCACCTAAGTATCCATGACTACCTACAACTGATCAATCCATGCCAAACTCCAAATGCAACAAAGCACCACCATGAAGTAACAAGAAAATAATCATGTACTCAATACAAAGAGAACCCAAAAAGATTAATGTTAAAGCTCCAACAGCAAAATTAGAAACATAAATGTGACAACATGATCCAAACATCTCCTTCAAAGAGATAACATGTTCCATATGAACATGTCAAATAAATATACCATGTCAAAACTCTAATGTCCAATCAAGAGAAAACCATCACATAATAGAAAACATGGTAACATGTCAAATGAAAGTATATACAACACTTCAACCAAAGACTGTTTGAGTCCTCCAAGATGTCAAAATCTCCAATCACATGAAAATAACATCTCCTACTAATGAACCAAAATATGTGAAAGACCCTTTTGCAACAATAAAATCAAGGCATCATCCAACATCTTCAATAGTAAATAAGATCATCCACCATCAAGTGGTGAACCAATATCACTACCAAACAATCCCATGGAATTGTGATATCGAATCCCACATGGCATGGTGACAACAATATCCTAAATGAACATCCTCTAAATCTACATACACAACTAAAATGTCAATAACAGAAAGTAAAACCAAGATATCCAAACCAAAAAGATAATTAGGAAGCAATCCTATGCCACCAACTCATCACTATAAAAACATCGCACTAAAAAGTGCAATCAATGAATAACTAAGCTATTGTGAATTATGATAAAACAACATGCTACAAGCACCAAAAAATTCAACTATCCAAGTACCATAAACATCATCCATTCTCTCATCTCACAAAAAACAACCAATGTATAAATGAGCACAGAAAATGCCAACTAACAAAGTCTGCATAACCACATAATCAAACCTAGTGGATATATACAGTCTACATTTGAGTAGTCCTAGTACAATCAAATAGGCTCCAAAACCTACCAATCATAAAACTTGTAGATCCAAACCTTGAACATGCAAACTCATCAACACATTAGTAAATTGTGAAATTAGATATCAAATAAAATAATACTATTAAAAAAATGACTCAAACACCAAATCAACACCCAATCTAATATGTCAAACATGTCCACAATCATGGACCATGGTCAAGGAACCAAGTAAGCATCAAGAATATAAGAACAACTTCCTAACATCAAACCAAATCACCAAAAATCTGATTATGTCATGTCAATACAAAACATGTACCTACATACCTATGAAACCAACAATCTACCTGCACCAAGCTATCACCACATGAGACTCCAATTCTCAAACCATGGCCAACTATGTCTTCTAACTGAAGACACCCTGTGTATCTTTCACCATCAAAGCCAAAAATCTAAAAACACTTGTAAACCTATACCAAAATTAGCACCAAGTCTGGTAATCAACAATAGTAGTATAACTATATCATAACATGTACTCCCTCAAGGTTTCACACCTCAACTTGTCCAGATATGCTCACACTCACACCCTGAATCGTAGGCAACTACAAGTGATCAAATAAGTTCACAACTCTTCATATTCATCAAACTAATAAAAAAACATTGCCAATGAAAATTACATTGAGCATGCTCTCTAAGGCCTATTTGAAATCAAAAATTAATCTATGTATGCAAAAGCTATGACTAAATTGTATAATGGAGAATATATGGCTTTTAGGCCCCCAAAAATATGTCAAAATAAAAAAAATAATGGAGCCAAACATATACTACCAAGTAGTGCTTGGAATCATCTTTCTAATGAGTATAAGAAGTCCAAAAGTTGACATCCCAAGTGAAAGTTATGCTCATTTGAAAAACTAGGCCTATGTGCCCATATATGCAAGGCAAGTGAATTTCAAAACATTTTCCAAATTGGCTTAATTTCCATTTTTCATTTTTTTACAAAAAAAATTAACAATTATGGGTCCCTAACCCAATTGGAAATTACAACTGGAGGATCTATGTGCCCCTACTCCAAATGTCCATAGCCCACCAAACCACATTCTTATTCTTCCATGAGAATTATCCATTCCTTTCTCCTAACTCTTACACAATGACTTTTATAACATTTCGAAGGATGGTTTCCAAACCATCACACCCTTTTAAAAAGGCTACCTTTAATTACCTTTTAGTAAATATATTAGTCCTCTCTTAACAGCATTTTTCATAAACATCCTTTATTAATCTTACTTTAAACCAATGGATTATAATATCTTTTTTATCTCCCTTTTTAATTCTAAATGGATATTTCATAACTTCATTCTCTTTTGGGAAAAAAAGTCACATAATACAAATCATAAACCTCCATGTGGCCAATACTGAATTAGGTAACAATATATTTTGTTATGAAGGTCAAATAGTTTGGTACATAGACCAATTAGGGCCTCTTTTACAATAATAACATGTCATATCTTTTAATAAATCAATAAAAACATATTTGGGCACACAAACATAATTATGGTACCCATAAGATGCTCTAGTTACAATTTGATTATTTCAAAAAAAATATGCAATCCTATATACTAGATACTTAGATATTATTGTGTACTTTGTCAAAAGATTGTAACATGACAAAAGAAATATGCAACATTAACCAAAAATTTGCACCAAGAAAACCTGCAAAAGATAGATACACATTAATAAAATTGGTAATAAAAGATTGTTCAAACATTGATATGATCTTACATTAGACACCTCAAGTAACATTGTTTGCAAGTGAGTACCTAAAATTAAGAATGTGAAGAGAAAAGATTTTCCAACTACTTTAAAATTATGTGTATTCTCTATTAATTTTCACTTTCATCTAATAAGATAGTCTGTGTATTCATTTCTCTCAATTACTTTTCTTATACATATATCTAAGGCATGCACTAATGCTTCTCAATATTTTTAGACACTTGTTGATTCCATTCAAACCTTTATAATAATGATGTGTGATTACAAACATCTTGCAATCAAAGGTAAAAATATGTATTACAAACAGTGATAACCAATCCTCTACATTATTTAATTTCATTAGCATTTCTTTTTAAAACAACCCAAAACTCCATAATGACCAAGCTTATTGGTTTTAATCTTATATGTTTCACTCGAAGTTCTTTCCTTTCTCAAGCATTCCAAGACTTCCACTCACTCTAAATTTATTTTATCTCTTCTATGTTCATTTGCACTAGCTATATACTTGGTACAACTTGTCTCCAACTATTTCCTGACCTGTGCACACATCTTTCATGTGCTATCCAAAATATTATCTTTTGTACTAGTGCACTTATCATTTATAATCTTTAATAGGTTCATAACACCTCAAAAATGGTCCCTTACATCAGCATCGTTGTGGGAAAGGTCATAATAACAGTGGAATTATTACCATACATCATAGAGGACGAGGTCACAAGCATCTATATCGTCAAATTGATTTTGTAATATGGCATAATACTTTTCTAGTAGACTTGTTTATTAAATTATTTAATGAAAATTCAATTTGTGCCAATATGGAACCCCATTGTATAGATTTGTCTCCTAGTAAAATTCTTAAGAGATTACCAAGACTCCAACTAACAACCTTAATTTGGCGATAAATTTTGAAGTCTATAATTCAATTATGTACATGTTTTCTTCCCAAGTATATACCTAAAATGACTTGAGAAATTTATATCTCTAAATTTTACAAAGACAAGTATATTTTCTTATTATAAAAGCAGCAAAACAAGGGTCTTGACCCTTTACAAAGACAAGCCAAATAGGCCACTTCTAACTTGTCAAGAACAAACCACTAACAACATAGACCAATATAGACCACTTATAGCACACTATTAGAACTAGTAACAAATCATTAGGAACACCATCACAAGGGGGAGCAAGTGGAGAAATTCGTTTAGAATGTCAGCGCAAGGAGAAAAGTGATGAGAAGGCAGTATGTCATATACCAAAGGTTGGAGTAGAATAGGAGCAACAGGAAGAGAAGGGTCTATGTGGCCATAAGGGGCCACACTAGCAGCAAGAGATGGAGTAGGCTCTACGGGGCCTAGGGAGGCCATAATAGTAGCAAAAGGCAAAACATCATCCTAGGAAGAAACATCATTAGCATGTAAAGAGTCATCAAAGGAAAATTGGGAAGCCAGGATAGTATAGTGGTCACCATTAGTGTCCTTCCCTCAAGTGGTAGCACCTCTACAATGCGAGAGAGAACAATACATGGCCAAGTGACCAATAGAGAAGCACCGACAACATTGAGAGGGAAGACTCTCATAATCCAATGATGAGTCCATAGGCTATCACCAACCATGCGAACCACATCCCTAGGAAGAGGTATGGAGATGCCAATTTCAACTAGAATGTGTGCAAAAGTAGAAAAAATCATGGAGAAAGTGGTATAATCCACCTTCAAGAGGTGGCCAATAGAGTTGCTAATGGCCAAAAAATGAGTATGTTTTTTTTTAAATGTATCTTCAAATATAAAGATAGAATCATTCCTTCTTCAGAGTTCTTAATTGGCTCAAGAGAAAAACTATGTAAAGTTCTTAACAAGTGTTCTCTAATATTGGAAATACTTTATAGAACCCTATATTTTTGGCAACTCCTTCAGCAATTTGAAAAAAGAAAAAAATAAACCAACAATTTTTTGACATCTCAATAGAAACCTAGCTACTAGTACCTTTCTTCCAAAATAACTAATGGTTTTTCTATGTTAAATTGTCCTCCAATCCTCCATTGGGACATTTTCTAATGAGATTATCTAATGAAACTATGTTTTATACATATTTAATTTCTAATTAAAATATATCTTTCATGGAAAAAATAATCTCCAAATGAAAATTTTCCTCCAACCCAAGGGTTTGCAAGTTTTCCATCTCCAAACTCTTGATCTATTACATACAAATTTTTCATCATATCCATTCCTACCATTTTTCTTCCATCCAAAGCTCATCTTATATTTTTCTGTGCTACCTACTCTATGTTTAAGAATAAAGGAACAAACAAGATAGTCTACAACCTAATAAGTCCTTGACTTTAAGTTTTCTTATATGCAGATGATCTTATTTTAATTGTGAAAAAAACTCATGATTTAATGGCCAAAAAATGAGTATGTTTTTTTTTTTAATGTATCTTCAAATATAATGATAGAATCATTCCTTCTTCAGAGTTCTTAATTGCCTCAAGCGAAAAACTATGTAAAGTTCTTAACAAGTGTTATCTAATATTGGAAATACTCTATAGAACCCTATATTTTTGGCAACTTCTTCAGCAATTTGAAAAAAGAAAAAAATAAACCAACAATTTTTTGACATCTCAATAGAAACCTGGCTACTAGTACCTTTCTTCCAAAATAACTAATGGTTTTTTTATGTTAAATTGTCCTCCGATCCTCCATGAGGACATTTTCTAATGAGATTATCTAATGAAACTATGTCTTATACATATTTAATTTCTAATTAAAATATATCTTTCATGGAAAAAATAATCTCCAAATGAAAATTTTCCTCCAACCCAAGGGTTTGCAAGTTTTCCATCTCCAAACTCTTGATCTATTACATACAAATTTTTCATCATATCCATTCCTACCATTTTTCTTCCATCCAAAGCTCATCTTATATTTTTCTGTGCTACCTACTCTATGTTTAAGAATAAAGGAACAAACAAGATAGTCTACAACCTAATAAGTCCTTGACTTTAAGTTTTCTTATATGCAGATGATCTTATTTTAATTATGAAAAAAACTCATGATTTAATGGCCAAAAAATGAGTATGTTTTTTTTTTAAATGTATCTTCAAATATAATGATAGAATCATTCCTTCTTCAGAGTTCTTAATTGCCTCAAGCGAAAAACTATGTAAAGTTCTTAACAAGTGTTATCTAATATTGGAAATACTTTATAGAACCCTATATTTTTGGCAACTTCTTCAGCAATTTGAAAAAAGAAAAAAATAAACCAACAATTTTTTGACATCTCAATAGAAACCTGGCTACTAGTACCTTTCTTCCAAAATAACTAACGGTTTTTTTATGTTAAATTGTCCTCCGATCCTTCATTAGGACATTTTCTAATGAGATTATCTAATGAAACTATGTTTTATACATATTTAATTTCTAATTAAAATATATCTTTCATGGAAAAAATAATCTCCAAATGAAAATTTTCCTCCAACCCAAGGGTTTGCAAGTTTTCCATCTCCAAACTCTTGATCTATTACATACAAATTTTTCATCATATCCATTCCTACCATTTTTCTTCCATCCAAAGCTCATCTTATATTTTTCTGTGCTACCTACTCTATGTTTAAGAATAAAGGAACAAACAAGATAGTCTACAACCTAATAAGTCCTTGACTTTAAGTTTTCTTATATGCAGATGATCTTATTTTAATTGTGAAAAAAACTCATGATTTAATGGCACTCTTAAAGCTCTTAATTTATTTTGTCAAAAGGTAAGAATGTGGGTGAACACTAGCAAAACTAAGGTCATGATCATTACCTTGAAGAGAAAGAAGATCCATAGAGAATTTATGTTTGATGGCAGCCAACTTGCAAGTGGACAATGATTACAAGTACCTTGGCCTTAATTTCCAAGGTAAACTCAACTGGGAAACATGTAGTGAAATAAGAATACAAGGGGGATGGAAAGTCTTATACTCATTACGAAATAGATGCAAAAGTGCTAAACTATGGGACTGCAAAACTAAGAAAATCCATTTTGGGCCAGGAGTGGTTACAATGGTACTATATGGGTGTGAAGTCTAGGGCAGCAACACAACAAGAAGAAAGTGGAGACAAACAAAGAGATTATAGAAACATTTAATTACACAGCCTCCAATGTTATATGAGATCATCTAGGCTAAGGTTGGGGGCTTTACGATTGAGGCATCGTCTATCATCTAGCTACTAAGTTATTTAAGATCAGAGAAAATGGAGCTGCATCATTGGCTCAAGATGGCAACAAAAGAGAAATTAAATAGAAGAAAGAGCGCGTGGATGAAACAAAAGAACAAGTGGATGAACAAGTAGAGCATTAGCATAAAAGTGTCAAATAACAAAAGAGAAATAAATAAGTACACAAGGAAAATTTAAAGAAAGCATGCGAACGGGAAAACTTGGGAGGAAAAAGCATAACACGTAAAACATTTTAATCCCACGTGACCATACACACAAGAACTACATAAGAGCAAAAATAAAATGGAAAGCAAAAATGTTAATGACTCAACTAAGAACTAGTTCACATCAACTTAGATGTGAAACCTAAAGATGGATGATACCTAAAGAAGTGCAAGTAGATAGATGTTATTGCATTGAAGAAGTGGTAGAGACGGAATGGCATTACGTCATGGAGTGCTCAGCTTAAAAGGACATTCAGATCAATTACACTGAGATGCTAAACATGAGAAACCTTGAGTAACCTGCCCCAAGAAGAAAAGATAACAAAAGTTGCTGATTTCTTGATCAAGATACACAGTAAAAGATCCAAGGTATAAAAGGAAAAAGAAATAAGTAGGCAGAATATCATAGGACTTGCTTTTCTTTATAGGTTTTTCGTGCTTATTTACTTTTCAGACTATATGTGGATCTCATAAGTTGTTTGGCCTCATGGGCATTAATAAAAAATATTGATTCATTCATTCCATAATTGTTGATTCGAACATAGTCAAAACGCATTGGTTTGTGGAGAGAACAAAGAATGTTGAGGTTATTCATAGCATCTTTGAGTAGAAGACTATGTTGGCAAACGCAAAATAACTAGAGAGTATATAGAATACAAGATTAAAGCGGCTCTATGACAATCTCCGGTCATGATGTTCCCAAAACATAGGCAAGCTTACTTGTCACGCATGAAATAAACAGAGCGAATTATCTATACCGTGTGAAAGGCTATAGGCATACCTAATACGAGCCCCGATATTCATCGCTTCACTAAACTTTGAAGACGTAGAACAGTTTCTTAAGAGGGATAATGGCATACGATCATTACATAATTGTGTAACTTCAATGATATTACTTGGATGCCAAATCTATGGGATTCTAACAAGATTTGGAAAGTTGTCTCGAGAAATATAACATGTGGATTGGTTCTACCAAGGGAAGGATCCAAAGATACCTAATACAACCTCAAGATTTATTGCAACATTCAAATTTAATGAGATAGCACAGCCCTTCAGGAGGTTAAACAAATACAGGTTATGTGTTATTTTAATTTTTAATGCCTTGTGCGACTGCAAGTTCAATAGAACTGTATTTTTAAAAATCACATGCCTAGATAATAGTTAGAAATCGCGTCTAATTATACTGTCAATCATCTCTTGGCTAAGTCATATCCCTCTAGAGCAAACAATCACCGACATTTGAGTCCCTAATTCTGCCCCTCGTCCATCATAGGCTGCACATAATTTCTACAAAAATTATAAAAAATGCTTTGTAGCGGCCAAATATTTCAGGATGAGAAAATACTAGCACTATGATATTTATTTAACCACTTAACTGTATCCACATCTTGAGTTATTAAGAAAATAGAAACCTCAATAGTAGCTCTCCAACATGGCGAACAAATAATCAGCGATTTCTTCATCCTTGCAACATAATGGGTATCTTTGAGGACCTAAAATGTGTCTTCTCGTCGAATTCCAGCTATTAACTCGTTAAGGCTTTATTTTTGTACATACGAACATAGCTAAAATTCTGTATAATATGTCATTTCCTAAATAATTTAAGGTTGTCTATTATCTTGGCTGATGCAGATGAAATAGGAGGTCGACTCCTGTAGCAGCTTCCTAAGAAGTAGATACGTATTTTCAAGGTGATCAGATATCTCAGATCTCAACTTATATCGTGCAGTTGCATTATGTGTTTGTCAAGATGCAATGCTTGCCATCTGCACAGTGAAAAGTAGCTTGACAACAAATCAGACAACGTCTTTGAAGAATTATGTTTGTCTTTTGTGCATGCTCACATGAGGCCTTGTAAAAGGATAATCAGTTACTACCTGACGTGCAATTTTATCAAAATGATACTGCAATATCTAATAATTTCGGCTGTGAAATTCTAACATTGAAGTGATAACTTTCAGCTTTGTAAGCAGTCCAACTAAGTCTTCCATGCATTGATGAAAATAAATAAGAGGCAGGGACAAGTAGTTTCCCAGGTTTCCAAAAAGAATGGCATTCTAGCAAGTTCATCAATGTTCCTTAAATGATATAATTGATATACATTTCTTTTCTAGCAAAATTTTACTCATTAATAGTACACCTATGAAGCTTTAAAAAAAGGTAAAATTTGAAATATCAGTGGTACATCTTTGATACTTGTGAAATACACACGTCATTGTGGCCAACTCCACATAAAATACAAAAAGCAAATGCAAAAATTATGTTGAGATTTTTTAAATTTTTTACTAAAATTTCTCAACCTTTTTGCATATTGCAATTACGTTAGAAGTTTGAATTATCACCGTAGCCTACGTATCCTTTTGTATCTGGTAGAAGCATGCATGCAGTGCTCATTATACAAGAACCCTTTTCAAATCATAGGGTTCCTAAATCCAAAAACACCAGACACCTATCATGATTACAAATGGCAAAAAGAAGCCTTCGCAGAGCAATTACTTCTTTCAAAACTTGCTTAAGCCTACAAATAATGGTACATGAGACCCTATCTTTGCTAAAATGTACACAACATTTTGACAGGTGTCATTCAACTGTGCTAAAATCATCCTCAGCTAACTGCTTATAAATCATTTATATTTTCATCACCCGCAGTACCTTCCTTGTTTTCCATTTTTACTTCATTCATATCATGGTCCTGTAAAGAAGAAGAATTAGGATCTTCTACACTTACAACCTGTAAGCCTTCAACCTTTTGAAGAGAAGACGACCTGGAATGAGCTTTCTTCCTCTTACATTTAGGAACAAACAAATCAAAGGGCAAGCAGATGTTTGATATGTTTTCTCCTCCTGTTTGACCAACCTCGCTTTCTATTGCCTCTGTTGTCTGCTGCTGGCATGTCCCTTTAATAAGAATGCTCTCACCTTCAAAATGTTTTGCACCTCGTAAAGGAAACTTCCGGTGCTTTTTTTCTTTTACCTCCATAAGAGCATGATGATGCTTGTAAGCTTCTTCATCTGTGACCTGACAGCCATCAGAAAAAAAGGGTCAGAATCTGAATCAATATTCTATGGCCTGAAAAGATCTAACTCAAATGGTAGCCAAGCAAAACCATGGTAAATTACCTCATCGCTGGAGTCTTCTTTCTCAGGCAGATCTAGAATTGCATCACTGGCTGACAATCGCCAGTCGGGAGTTTCAATAAAATCATGCTGAGCTAAATCAACATAAGATGATGTTGCAATATGAGGCATAACTGAGTTACAGAATTCAAAATCGGAATTCTGTTGGTAAGAAATGTTGGGCCCTGTGTTCAACTTTGAGCTTCCCCCAACTGTTGTCTTTATCCTAGATGAGTCACCTAGGGTAGGAGCAGTACTTTGCAAAACAGACTTTGAGGAGTCAGCAGTCAACAAACTGCTTGCAATGTTCCCAGGAAAGATTGTTCCAACTTTTCCAGAACAAAATTTGCTGAGCTGGTTTTTCAGTTTTAGTATTCGTGACTGTAAAGTCTCAATGTGCACCAACATATGTTCTAAGGAATTGTCTCCATTCTTATATTCTTGCCCTGTCATAGTGCCCTCATTCTCATTCTCATTTAATACTGCATCATTTACCTCACCTGCACCTGATGCAAATTGGACAAAGGGCAATAAGTAGATATTAAACTTATTAAAGTAATTGAAAATGATCAACTGGATATAAGTACATATGTAAGAAGTAAATTTCTCGCAATTGCAGGTCAAACAAAATGATAATAAAGCTTAATTTTTGACTAATACAAAATAGGGTCAAGCTTATCTCTGAAGAAATGCATCTGTTACTCTGGTGATTATGCAATCAATGATAAACAACTGATAACCATCAAATGCGTGCCTATTTGCAAGGCCAATTAATGACTTTACGCATAATGATCAGAATGTCTACAATTTCCGAGTACCAATTTTCCATGAATGCTTATTATGCAATAATACTAATAATTTATGTTTCCTCACATGCACTCCGGGTGATAGAAACAGGGTTTATCACAATCGCAGTAGAGGAACGTAGCATCCGTCTAAGCCTAAAAGGAAACACCATCTCTCAACAATTTAGACATAGTACTGTAGGATAGCTTGCCCCTTCCAAACCCCTTCAATTATTGCATAGCATCTATCTTCTCCATGTTCAGTGTAGAGTCTTCATTATGGACCTAATATCAAATATTCTTAACCTCCCCTTAATTGCATTAGATTAGCATCTATCCACAATCCATCTGTGGGTGCCAAGGTCCAGAATACCCCATCCAAAATCTACAGAAGGCATGCCTACTTTGAGAAAAGCACTGCAAAAGTAGATACCAGTTAAAACCTATGCTTATCCGTTGAATATTCTCATTTGATATTAGCGTGGATATTATAAGATGATAATATTATATATTTACAATACAGACTAACAATAAGCATTGATGTAATACATTCTCACAAAACAAAAAGCCTGGGGTAATCTGGGTTGGACAAGCACATTATAAATTATTACTTCCAAATAATCAGCACATGCTACAAGGATAATAAGGAAGATCCACAATGTCAGTATTGGCATTAGTGTGATGGTTAAGTTGTGGTGATGTTCTTGCCATCAAAGTTAAAACCCCATTGGGGTGTTGTTGTGTTTATATCGGGGATAAGGTCCCCTGTTTGTATCCTCACCGGTTAAATTGACAGAGTCAAAGTGGTTACCCATTTTACAAAAAAATCAGGAAGATCTGCAAAAATGTTCAGAAATCAACAGTCAATGAAAGAATAAGGGTGTAAAAAGGGTATTCCTAAAGTAGACTACTTGTTGAGAGGAACTCTCAAACATTATGTGCAACTACACAAGCAATACAACTTGAATGCAATTTCTGGGTTCATAGTTCTAAAAAACTTTGGATGCCGTATAAACAGAAAACAACAGTTCAAATCATTTTTACAAAAGCGAGGAAGCAAAGAAGAATTTGAAATTGTAATTTTTTCAAATAGAAATTATAATTTTTTCAAATAGAAATTATGCACCAGCAGAGAGTAAAATTTTGAGTTCAAGTAACCTAGGAACAAATAGAAATTTCCTTCCATGTTCTCTATTCTCTTCAAATAACCTAGGAACTGAGTCATAGCATCCACTTCATCTAGAAAGGTTCCAACCTTGGCTAAGACAATCTCATTAGAGACCATGGCTTTTATTTTGAAACTGCTTGTGATTAAATATCTTTGTAACCTTTCAATTTGTTGCCATTTTGAAATTGACATGCTGCTACCCCAAGCTTCAGAGCAATACAACACCACTGGTCTAAAAAGCACCCTAAATAATGTCTTTTTTGTGGTCCAATCCCATAGCTTGGTTCTACATCTGTTTTGAAGCATGTATAAAGCTTTCCCTCCCCCTTGCCTATTGTCCTACAAGCCTTCCAAATAAGGTTGATATGAAAATAAAGGCCCAAGCATTTGTGTTCGTTTGTCACTTGCAAGGGGCTTTATTCAAACTGACAATTTATTTTCTTTGTTTTTCTTCTCAAGGTAAAGATTTGTGACCTTGGTTTTGCCAATGTTCACTTGCTTACCAATCTCTTGACAAAAAAGATCTAGAGTTCTCATGTGTTCCTACAGACAATGTGCCATTCTTTCCATTAGGATGAGGTCATCTGCATAGAGCATTAGCTTTATCAAAAAATGTGGGTAGATGCACTCCGCCACCATGTGACATGTCTATCCACTCCCTAACTTGTCTATGTATAGCCTCAATAAAGTGAATGAAAGAAAGCACCCCTATTTGACTACTATGTCACCGCTAAAACATTTTCACAAACCATCCTTCGTTCTGATTTTGTCTTGAACCTAATCATAAAGCCTATGGACAGCTGTCCTCTGTTTTCTTGATATTTCCAACTCTTCCATTCTGCCCCAAAGTTAGATTCTTGGCAGTGTAAGATGCCTTTTTTAAATGACAAAAAAAAAAAAAAAAATCTTCACCTTGCTTTTGCCAAACTTTTTCAAACAAATGCTTGAGAGTGCAATCTTACACTCCACCATACTTTCCAGAAAGGGGATTAATCATTGTAGTATGATTTTGCTAGGTTGTTGATATCCTCACTATTGAAGGGAGGAATGACAACATTGAGAGTCCAATTTGAAGAAACTATCTTGAATGACCTCATTAAATATTCTCTTGATGTGTGGCACAAAAGATTCTAAGCCCCCTTTAAGAATTCAGCATGTAACCTAATTATATCCTTAGCTTTGACCAACACCAACTTTTTAATTCGTTCTTGTATGTCCACTGTGGTAAAGAGTATGGCCCTAGAGTTAATTGCCAAGAGGGGAGATCTTTATTTTAGTTTCATTCATGCAGTGTTTTTGCATAATCTGGCTATTGACCATTTATGATGCTATTCTCAGCCCTTGCTTGAGCCTGCTGCGATTCCCTACAAAAACCCCTAGGATTATGCTTCACTGGAGACATTAGCTCCTTCCTCCTTACTTTCATGTAAAAGACTTTTTTAGATCTCACAACTTTGTCATATGCTTTTTGGCTCGCTTTATCCCTTCCAAGATTTTGAACATTCTTCTTGCTGCCTTGCACTCCCACAGATTTGATAGAAAACTGTTTTCGATACTTCTTTTGGCTTATAGTTATTTTACATCCCATGAAAGCTCTGTGGATTAATGCCATCAGGTTATTGTTGTTTATTATTCTTTTACTTTTGATGCAACTGCCGGGGTCATTTATTCCCTATAGCTGTTTTCCAAGCATTGCTTTGAAAGTGTCTTGATTCTCATGAATAATAAGAATTTTGCCTTGAGGCTCTAGTTCTTTTGCATGCCATGAGAGCTTTGTGGATTAATGCCAGCATAATGTTGTTCATTATTCTTCTACTTTTGTTGAATTGACAGTGTCTTTTATTTCCTGTAGCTGTTTTTTAAGCATTGTTTAACAGTGTCTTCATTCTCACAGATCATAAGGATTTTGCCTTGGGAAACCATTTTTTTGCTTAGCTGAAACTAACCCTCAATTGGACACCATTTTGCATGCTAATAATTACGAAAATAACATTATGATCAGATTTAATTTCTATAGGGCAGCTTCCTACCTTGACCTCCATTATCCTAGGCATTATATTGTGCAAACAAATAACATGGTCCACGACACTTTGCCCACTATAGGTGAAACAAATGATGTTCCCAACTTCCCACAGCTCAGCCATGCCCTCATGCCATTACATATGATCAAATCACAGCTGCATATCCCCAACAATTCAACTTCAAATTTTGAAGTAACTAATTTTTTTGTTTTGAAAGACCCTTCCAACTTTCAATTCCATCCTTCTAACCATGGTGCATACTGCTTGGTAATTTGTTCTTGTATTAAAATTTCCTCTAACAATGAACTCAATTGTGGCACAATATTTTTTTATGTCCTGTCTGATGATTCATAAGAGTCTTCCATGTCTAAAAAAAATTTCTCATACATTTTAGAGCCGTTCAAGGCAAAGTAACAAGCGGCAATATAAATAGAAGATTCCTTATCTGTTATCCTCATCCATATGTACTAGATATTTGAGTCATTATTTTCCACTTTTATGATTCTTGCCATGTTTCCCTTACCAAGACTATCACTCTCCCGTGCCCCTTGCCACTTTTTGTTAACTCCTTCAAAACTGAGACACTTTAATTACCTTCAAATTCTAGCACCTTAAGCCCGCATGCCCATGCATTTAAACAACGACAATGATGTTCCTTCCCTCTACATTAGACCCTAAACAAGGACCCCACCTCAAGGGGTAGCCTTTAAAATTCCAAGTTACGATTGTAAGGTCATTTTCCTCTTAACCATGATTCCTTGTCATGTTTCCCCTACCAAAACTATCACTTGCCCATGCCCCTTGCCACTTTCATTAACTATTTCAAACCAAGAACTTTTTATAACCTTCAAATTCTAGCACATAGCAGCCCTCATGCCCATGCATTTAAACAAGAACTGTAATAATCTAAAAATGGTTGTCTAGACTATTAGCCCCTTGCTAGCATTATTTGCTAAATCATCAATTGTTTATTCTTGATCAAATCCTAGTTCTATCATTTATTCGATTATTTTCTATGGGCTAACCATCTTATCCTAAGTCTTATTTAATTAAAAAGAGTCTCCTCCTCTTTTATTAAATAAAAAGCCCCCCACTTTTCTTTTTATCCTAAGTTGCACAAATAAAGCATTATTCTTATTTTATAAAAAGGGAAAAAACATTTTTTGTCTCATATGGACACAAAAGTCAACTCTTATTTTCCCATTGGAGGATACTTGTGCGCATGGATTGCTCCTACTTCAAACTCCACCGTTGATTAAATCTTTTTCTTTCTTAATCTCCATGGTCTATTCCTTCTCATTTCTTATAAAAGGAGAGCTCTCATCTTCATTATGGATCCCCAACTTTTTATGCTAATGTTATGCTACGGGTTTTCTAAGTCACTTTGGAGCTTTTGAAGATTTGGAGCATTCTTGGCTTTTGCATCTACATGCTATCATAGTTTCATTTCTTGCATTGTCATGACATTCATAGCTTCATATTAGCTTGGTTTCCTTTATGCTTTAGATTATTTCATCTAGCTTAACTAGGAGGCTTTGTAATACCTATCTTTCATTTTTATAGCTTAGCTTGCATTTTCATTTCTAGCATAGTTGCATTGCGTTTGCATTTTCATTTGATTCTTGGGGATATTGGCATTCTTGCCCTTGTCTTCATTTGAATCTCCCATTGCATGGTTTACTAGCAAGGTTATTGGCTTAATAGCTCTAGCTAAGAGCATTCTTAACACCCTTGCACTCCATGCCTAGGGAGCTCTAAATCGATTTCTCAAGGTTTCCAATCCATGGATTCTCTTGGAAGCAATGATTTAGAGAAGTGCACATCTTAGTGTGTACATTTTTGGCGCCACCGTGGGGCAGAACATTATTGTTTTGTCCTTCATTTCATGTATTTTCGGAAATTTTTCGTCATAGTTTAGCGTCATTTTCGGCTCTCTGTTTTTCTGTCTCAAAGTGTCGTGCGACAGTTTTCCAGTGTCGTGTGACAGTTTCTTGTATAGCAGGGCAACACTTACCAATTAAAAGTGTCGCACTGTTTGATAGATAATATCACACTATTTAACAGATTTTGTCGCCTGTAGGTCAGCGAACTGTCGCACGGAGATAAACTGTCGCCCTCATATACAAAGAAGTGTTGTGCGATATTTTTGGCGACTATACTATCGCCCAGACCTGAAAGCGGTTGTTTTTTAGCTCTTTTTGATTTATTTTTTTTTTAAATTTTAGCATTTTCACTAGAAAACTAGCACCCATTTTTTAGAAATTTTCACATACGGTATCGAAAATTTAAGTGTGATATATCGTTGGAAAGCTCTTTCCGAGCCTAATCCAACCATGTTGGTTTCATTTTCAATTTTTTTCATTTGATCAGCTATTTTCCTTGCAAATTATCCAATTTTTGATGTGCTAACCATTGTGGGGCTAACAAGTTGTGCTTGTAGGTGCCTTCATTGCTTGATTATTTGCTTAAAAGAACACATGTCAAAGCTCCAAATGCACAAGGGCTACTAACGGTTTTTGTAGAGCTGCCCAGAGCATAAAAACAAATCAAGTGCTTGTTTAATTGCTTTCATTTTAAGTGTGGCATATACTAGTTGTTTCATTTCATAGACACTTAATATCTTGTTATAGGAATCTTTTGGTGGTAGGAAATCATGCTCTTCACCCTTGTGGTGAGCCAAAAATCCTGACCCACTTTTAGACTTTGAAAACAAGAGGGTAATTGAACTCTTTGTTTGGTGTGTTTGGGGGAGATTCTTGAGCTAGGAGATTATGCTCTTCACCCTTAAGGTGAACCAAAAATCCTGACACTCAAAAGTCAATCCACTCTTTGTTTAGCATTAGGATCTTTTAGCGGGCTTGCTCTTAAGCAATCAAGAGGAACGACCCAAGTGGGGACAAGCTAATACCGAGCTATTCCAACCCACTATAATCTCAAGGCTATCGAGGACACAAAACCTTGGTAGACATAGTACTTGTCTTCGCTTGGTGTGAGTACTTGTGGGATTGTGACCATGAAGAAAATATCAAGCAAGAATGCTTAAGGTACTCTTGTGGCCGCGAGGTCCGTTACTTGCCGCAAGGTAAGGAGTCCCTTTGGGGAGCAAAAGGGGTGCTATGAACGGAAGCCCTTACTAAGAACCATAGATAGAAGCCACCCTATTTTACCACTTAGCTTCTTGGTGCAAGGATTGATCCAAGTGGAATAACCTGGATCACCCCAAGATTACTCACCATCTGTGTTCCTTTGGTTGTGTCATTGACACCTCCATGACAAAGCCAACATCTATTGTGGGCAACCACTTTGTGTGAGACAATGGAACATCAAGTGTGGGCCAAGTTGCTAAGTAATAAGCCTTTGTCCTTCTAGGCTAGCAAGTGCTTGAATTGTTCTCGTTGTTATGTACCCGTGCAAACGTTCTTGAACATACAAACATCGCGGTAGTGCTCATAGAATTTTTCACTTTGATATCCCAACTGCTTGTCTTGGCAAGGTTGCTTTTGCTCTTGCACAAGTGTTTGATGACATGTTTGATCACCTACTGTTTGCAAACTTGTCTACTTCCTGATATTATTGCGCTTGAAATCAAAAAATTGTACTTGCAACTTACAACATTGACCAAATTGCTTTCAACACTGAATCTTCCACGTTCACTGGTCAAGAGTCGTATGATACTGAAACATCATCGCATACCTTCAACCAAGAATCCTGAGTTATTCTGTTGTCCTACTACTGTTGCAATTCGGAGCTGTTACACTTGCATTTTAACCTGCTGTAGAGTGTCTTTTTTTGTTCTTATCTGAAGCTGGTTTGTTACCTACATGCTTAGGATTGTTCTAGACTAAAACAAATGAGCTAAAACTATTGGATTTGAGCCTATCGAATGTCACTTTTGATCACTTGTCAAAACACGGTTACCTATCTAGCTACTTGCTAATCGAGCTTCTTGCTCACATCTAGGCTTGTGTCAATTGACTGCTGTAAGTTCTTGAGCACTTTGACCAATCATCTCTATTGTTCTATCTCGACAAGTGATCATCATTGGCTTTTGCTTATCTCAACATCTAAGAAACTTTGTCTCATTTTATTGGTTGAACAACTTTCTTTTTCATGCCAGTTACAACTCAGTCTCAATTTGAACAAGGGAGTCACCCTTCGTTCAATTATACACAGTTACCTTCTCCCACTAGACGCTCACGAGCGCCTATTAGCAATGCTAGTTCTAGTTCTGAGGATTCTAAGGCTACCCCATGGTACAAAGGAGGTTTCCTCTTTTCCGCATTTAAGTCTTCCAAAAACACATACAGTGTCTCACTCTCTCACTGAACAAGAAAAATTCCGCCATTTGCAAGATCATTTTAAGCATAAGGACAACCAAGCGCGCTTAGACAAAGAACACAACCAAACCATAATGGATGCTGCTAGGCACACGGCTTTTAGAGGAATGTCTCACGAGCAACCCGAGACTAGTAGTTATGAGCATAGACCACTTTTTGGTACCAATGGAAATTATGGCAACAAGGTCCCCTCCAAGACGGACTTTTGATGTACCTTCTTCACCTCCTAGACCCCCTCCCTCTCACCATGAGGAAGAAGTTGTTGATCAGATTTCTAGTGAGGAGCTTATGAGATTTGAACAAGACGAGGTCTCCCAAACAATGATGCATAAACTCTTAGAGCGTAATGGAGACCAATATTTCCAATATATGACTTCTAGAGGATACAAGCTTCCTCCCGGCTATGATGTCAGACAAATTGTCCAACAAAGAGTACCAACTGAATTGGAAGTCCTTAAGGAAGAACTACGTCGGACAAATCAATGCCTTACCCAAATGGCAATAGAAAGAGAGCCTCCAAAGGTCTCCTTTGTAGAATCTATTTGTGCTCTTCCATTTGATAGGAGTCTATACATGGTCCCATTTCCTAGGGATATTGAGGTTCCTAAATATGACGAGTATGATGGAAATGGTGATCCCCATGACCATGTGCGTCACTTTTACGCTCTTAGCATGGGCTTCCTTCACGAAGACACATTTTTGCTACGATTATTCCCTCGGAGCTTAAGAGGACAAGCTTTAGAATGGTTTGCAAAGTTGACACCTCTTTTGAAGACTTTTGATGAGTTAGCTATGCGCTTCACACAACACTATTCGTACAACATTCAACAACCTATCACTATGATAGATCTAAGTGCTCTAAGGCAAAATCAAGGTGAGCCATTTGCCACTTGCAACGTTGGAGGTCAATGTATTCTCGATATTCTCGTCAGTTACCCGAAAGAGAAAAGATTGATATTTTCGTCAACACTCTAGTGCCTGAGCTATATTATGATCTAAGGAAACAACTTTTCTCCTCTTTTAACGACATGGTTGAAAGTGCATATAGGATTGAGGATGTGGCCATAAGAAAGGGTGATATTGTTATTAATAAAGATACTAGAAACTATGGCAAAGACGAGCAAACCTTGGAATAGAAATAAGCATGTTGTCAACGATGGGGTTGTAGATGTCCCTAACGCTAAAGAGCCTACTTTCAACCTTTCTAATGCCATCTACGCAGCAAAACAACAAGAAGCTGCCAACGCTCAAAATGCTCCTAAGCCTCAGTATGCAGATAAACCAAAGAAGCAATTCCGGCGATAGGTCTATACCCCATTGGTTGAACCATATGATGTGATTCTTAAGACTTTGGTTGCCAATAATTATCTTACGCTTCCTGAGAAAACTCGTCCCTATGATCCGCCAGTTAAGCCAGATTGGTGGAGAGAGGATTATTACTGCCACTATCACAAAAACAAGGGACACAAGACTGACAATTGTTTCACGCTCAAAGATATTATACAAGATCTCATTGATGGAGGCACAATTCTCACAGATGGCTTAGTTAAAAATTCTGATCACCAGGCTTTCAAAGATCCTCTGCCTAAGTATGACAAGGGGGAGTCCTCTCAACCACATAAGAAGAATCATGATGCTAAGATCAACTATACATATACTTCTGATTCGCCTGTGATCAACATGGTAGAGCCCGTTGAGAGTGTTCTTATGATGAGACCTCAAGATGATAATAAAGTCAATCATGGTATGCCAAAGTTGGTCTTGCAAACATGAGGTAGTTCATCTTCCCGAAGTGATGCACTGAATGCTGTTACTAGGGGGCAAGCTAAACTGGTCCTTAAAACTGTGCCTAATCCTAAGCAAACCTCTTCTTCCAAACCAGCGGCTCCTTCAGCTTTGTCTAGCTATGATCTTGTCCATCAGTTGCAACAGACACCCGCACAGATATCTATTTTTGAGTTGCTTGAGCTATCCCCTTTGCACAAGGAGATCCTTGAAAAGGCTTTGCGTACAGCTAATGTCCCTAATGACATTGACCTAGATAGGTTCCAAGCTATGGTTAACCACATCTCATCACCTCATTATCTCTCCTTCTCTGAAGCAGATGACACATCTCTTAACCACCCTCACAACGTTGCCTTACACATTGAAGTTATGGTCTACCACACCCGAGTCCGTCGAGTCCTGATAGACAATGGTGCCGGGTTAAATATTGTTTCTTTCAATGTCATACAACAACTGGGTTTGTCAAAATTTGTTGTCGATCCTAAGCGGAAAATCACTATAAAAGCATATGACGAAGTTGAAAGATCTTCCAAAGGTCTTGTCACGCTGCCTGTTCGAGTGGGCCCTGTCACGAAAGATATCATGTTCCAAGTGTTGGACATCCCACTTGCTTATAACATTCTTTTGGGTCGTCCTTGGATCCATGACATGCAAGCTGTTCCTTCTACATACCATCAGTGCGTCAAATTCCCTCATAAGGAGCTGAAATTGTTATTCCAGGGGATCATTCTATTGCTATTAATGCTCTTGCTGCTGCTGAAACGTTTGTTCCTCATAACAAACCTTCTAATGATCCTACTATGTCCCTGGTTGCTGCTGAGAAAACATTTAAGATGATGAGCCTTGGTATGGGTGAATACACACTGGACTCCCTTGCTGCTATGCCTACTTCTCCTAGATCATATGGGAGACCTTCTAATAAGACAAAGCCTTCTACTTCTGCCATGACAATTTTTGGTAATTTTGTTCAAGCATCTGTACCTTTAGAGGCAAAAAGAGAAGAACAAGTTGTTCGAGAGTGGATCTATAGAGAAGAAGAGGGTAGTACGACAATTGCTACTCCTATTTCCCCTAAGCACTATGGTAAAGGCTATAATTTTTTGCAGAAAATGGGCTATCAAGGTCAAGGACCAATAAACGATAATGTGCACACCCTAGTCGAGCCTTTGAGTCACACTAATGGTCGACCCTCTAAGATTACAACAGGTCTAGGATATGGTGCCGATGATGACCTCCCTACATGTTCTAGAAATGCTCCCATGATTAGTGATTCAGACACAGATACAGATGAGTCACCACTGCACACTATAGCTCAAATGGGAGATGATCTTCCTTCTACTTCACTCCTTTGGGAAGGAGAATGTATGCCTAACAATGATTCAGCTGACGCTTCTATGTCTAGAGATAATGAATTTGATCCCAGAGCTAAACAACGTAGGAATATTTTGCGGTTAATGAAAAGAGATCTCACAAATAATGACACTGAAGCCTCTACTTCTAAAGGTCCTAAACCTTCTTGGTGCAAGCATCCTAGTAGAAGCATAACAACAGATTCAAATGAATATGAATGGGATACTCTCTTCGACGGATCTTCCACAGTGGATATGGAAGTGGATGTGGTTCATACTTATGGTGACCAACCCGACGTAGTTGATGAGTCTTGCGTAGGGTCTGATGAGTTTAATCCATGTATTGCTTTAGTGGACCACGCTAGTCCTTCTCTGACAAGTCTAGATCTTAACACTTTTGGAGCTTACCCTATAGACTCAACCTCTCTTTTCACCAGAGATGACATCCCTCGCATAAATGCTATTGAACCAGTCACTTCATTTCATCTCGCAAAATCAGATCTCATAGCTTGGTCCACCCAAAATCAACATGCCATTGAACCTATTACTTCTTCCACCAGCGAACCAGCAACAAAAAGGACTGAATCAGAAATCAAGTATCTCAATCATCAAATCAAAAGAAAAGCGCAATGGTCGGATAGCGAAAACCACATTGTGGCGGTATCTGAACCTAAAAAAAGTAAAAATAAAGATTTGGTCAAAAATGATGATTATTCAATAAAAGATGAAAAGCTGATTCTTTACAAGAACATGGTGAACTTATCTGAAAATAAAATTGCTAATGTCATGGTTACTTTGACATCCATTTTACAATTGAAAAAGCATAAATCTCGCTTCCAGTTCCTGGTGGAAGAATTACGCTATCCTGCCCACAATTCCTACAATGCCACCATCTTTTCCTATTTCTAAGATCACGTTATCCTTGAAAATCTCATCCATAACGCCTCGCACTTTACCCTCGTCTCTAGTGACTTATATAGGAAGGGTCTAGACAGAACTCTCCTTAGGTGTCTAGAAATAGAGGAGTCAGAGAAGGTGCTAGCCGTCGTTCATGACGGTATATGTGGATCACACTTTAACGACCTTGCACTAGCTTGGAAATTGCTTAGGGCCGTCTACTATTGGTTAGGACCTTATCTTATCACTGCAGCATTTGGGTCCGAGGTCTATCAGTTATGTACGCCAGAGGAAGAACTTACCAAGCTTATCAATGTTCTACATCTGAAGAAGTGCTATGTCTAAAGTTCTTGAGCTCTTTGAACATACTTATTGATCCTGAAAAAATTCCAAAAAAAAATTCATATATGATGTTGAAAAAATCCTAAAAAGCATAAAATGTCCTGAAAAAATGAGCATCCTAGTGAAAACCTAGCAATAGGCGCTTTGATGTCTCACCAAAAAAATCAAAAAATTCAAAAAAAAAAAAAATAGAAAAAGTGCCTTGGTGAAAACCTAGAAACAGGCGCCTTGGTAGCAAAAATACAAAAAAATTGAAAAAAATCCTTAAAAAATCTATCAAGTGGTGAAAACCTGGAAACAGGCGCTGCTTGAGACCCTTGCACCTATGTCTATCAGTCTTGCATGGCACTCCTTCGCTCCACTTTTCGCTTTGCCTCTCCTAGCTTGGAATTGACTTTTGTCTTAGTCTAGGGGGCATACGTTGTTCTAGCTTATCTTGGGTCTGTTTGTGCATTCGGGTTTCTTGGACCTCTTGGTTCCAATGATGTTTTTCAACACCACCCCAATTGTGTTTTTCAACACTTTCCTAGCATCGAGTGTTTCTCAACACTTATCAAATATCCTACCCGCAGTCTAGATGATGCAATATTTCTCACTAGTAGATGCGATACTCAAAGTTTGACTCTATGACCTACACACATGCACATAAACACTCGACTCGCTGAGACTTGTTTGACTTTATTTCTTTGTGTGTTGTCTATGATGATTTCTTTGATGAGTGTTCTTTCCCTAAGAATTTTTCGATGATGCATAGCTAGAAGACTGAGGGCATGAGGACATGTTTTATTGTTTTTTCTGCCTGTGGGTATATTTTGTTGATCTTGGTTGTCATGAGCATTTATGTTTGTTCCACTTGACTCTAGGATTTACAAGGTATTATCCTTGACTGTTTTTCGCAAGTGCATGCTTGTAATCATCTTGACTTTCTTGTGTCTCGATACAAGCATAATCTTGCTATATTAAACTTAGGGAATCTCACTACACTAGTCATCTTGACTTATATGTCTTTGGTGCCTAGGTGGGATTTCCACATATCTATCTGATATAGATCATATTCAAATTCACATAGTTATACTAGTGTGTATTATATGATCTTGCGACGCTACCAATAACGCTCGATGATGAATATTAGAGTCTAATAGCTTTGTGACCTTGCAAGTAAACCACTTTTCATAGTAGCTTGCATTCTTAAGTTCATGATAGATAGTTTTGCATCTTGCATATGGAGAGAGCTCTCCTTTCATCTTTCACGGACTTATTAGTCAAACTGCGCTCACCTTTCGCTTTTTCCCGATCATGTCCTTCACTTCTTGTCTTTCATATTACATCATTTTCTCTTCTTTTCGGGATCGAAACCGAAATCCGCGTTCACCTTGATCGTCCAAATTGCTTTTCTCCTTCTTTCCGCATAGTTGGCTGACCTTTTGAGGCCTGATTCTTTCGATCTTCGCTGGGGCATCTTCACCTTTTCATCTCCATCTCTCTCACCCTTCTAGTCTTCCATTTCATTTTTCGCTTCATCTTTATCCTATAGTCAAACTGGGGCATACCTTCACTGCTTGATGGTTATTCTCTTATCTTTCATCTTCGATTATGATTTCTAGTGATTTGATCATGTTGCTCTTGCTTCTGCATTCCCTCTACCTGATTTCGATTTCGATCCCGAGGGGGCAGACACATCATATCCTATTGGCTATTCTCCAAAGCATATGCTTGACCATTCCATTTGCTCTGATCGATCTATCTTTGCGCTTGACATGTTAGTTCTCGTCTCGAGTTCTGATACTGTCTATCTCTTTCCTAAGTGTTCAGTACTGTCGCTACCACGCTGACCATGCAGGATTTTCTATCTCTCTGCACTTCATTCTTTGGGGTCAGCTCTCTATCTATTGCCTTCTTGGTTGATCTATTCTTTGACGTAATGTGTTCCCAGATCGATCACACATTAGTCAAAGAGGGGCAAATGTAATCATCTAAAAATGGTCATCTAGACTATTAGCCCCTTGCTAGCATTATTTGCTAAATCATCAATTGCTTATTCTTGATCAAATCTTAGTTCTATCATTTATTCGATTATTTTCTATGGGCTAACCATCTTATCCTAAGTCTTTATTTAATTAAAAGGAGTCTCCTCCTCTTTTATTAAATAAAAAGCCCCCCACTTTTCCTCTTATCCTAAGTTGCACAAATAAAGCATTATTCTTATTTTATAAAAAGGGAAAAAACATTTTTTGTCTCATATGGATACAAAAGTCAACTCTTATTTTCCCATTGGAGGATACTTGTGCACATGGATTGCTCCTCTTTCAAGCTCCACCGTTGATTAAATCTTTTTCCTCTTAATCTCCATGGTCCATTCCTTCTCATTTCTTATAAAAGGAGAGCTCTCATCTTCATTCTGGATCCCCAACTTTTTATACTAATGTTATGCTACAGGTTTTCTAGGTCACTTTGGAGCTTTTGAAGATTTGGAGCATTCTTGGCTTTTGCATCTACATGCTATCATAGTTTCATTTCTTGCATTGTCATGACATTCATAGCTTCATATTAGCTTAGTTTCATTTATGCTTTAGATTATTTCATCTAGCTTAACTAGGAGGCTTTGTAATACTTCTATCTTTCATTTTTATAGCTTAGCTTGCATTTTCATTTCTAGCATAGTTGCATTGCATTTGCATTTGCATTTGATTCTTGGGGATATTGGCATTCTTGCCCTTGTCTTCATTTGAATCTCACATTGCATGGTTTACTAGCAAGGTTATTGGCTTAATAACTCTAGCTAAGAGCATTCTTAACACCCTTGCACTCCATGCCTAGGGAGCTCTAAATCGATTTCTCAAAGTTTCCAATCCATGGATTCTCTTGGAAGCAATGATTTAGAGAAGCGCACATCTTAGTGTGTACAAGAACAATGTTGTCCTTTCCCTCTGCTATGGTCCCTAAACCAGGACCCCTCTTCCAAGGGTAGCCTTTAAAATTCCAAGTTACCATTGTAAGATGATCTTGGGGGCACCTGTTTTCCTATTTATTGAGTCATGTATTTGTGCTCCACACCCCCCCCCCCCAACACACAAAAAAAAAAACACACAAATAGCCACACGTCATTTCTCATATTTCTTGCTGCTATAACTTTATCCCATTTTTTCTTTCTTTCTTCTAGGTGTGTTGGAGTTAGGTCTTCATCTACATAAAACTATGTGCCTTTGAGGAACCTTTTTTTCCTATTGTCGTATTCTTATCTTCCACATGTTTTAAGGTTACTCTTATGTTTTGTAATGTCCTGAATCCATAATTTAATATTACTCTAAGATCTAGAAATTAGATTCACAAATGTTATACCGAATTTCACTGAAAACACCAAAACTAGCTAGCTAGTCTTGTACATAAGAGGCCAATTTCAATGAAACCTTGGAGAATGTTATTGAAACTGATTTTTCTGATATGAGCATCATATAATCAAGTCTAAAACTGATTAATAATAGCAGCAACAAAAAAATTCCCAAACTCCAAAATATTAAACAAAATTCACAGACTATCACTCCCACAATTTAATCAAATCACTTAAAACACCACCAATGTCACTGCTTGACTTCCGAATGGAAATGTATAAAATATGTAGTCTGTTACAAACATTATAACAGCAGCATTCTGCTGTAATGCACTCGCAAATAACTCACAACAACAGAAAACACACAACTATGCTCATTAAACCACTCCAAACAACTCTATTTAATTCCTGCAAACTGAAATGAAGAAACTAACAAATCTCCTATCTTCCGTCAGCCCAAATGCAGACTCTGGATGAGATTGCCCACTATGACAAAGGATTTCCATCCTCTGACCAACTGCTGGCTCATCGGTTTTGTCCACAAGCCTTCTACTCTAACAGGGTTTCGTCCATTGAGGAATCTTCCTGCAAATTGCAAATATGAGAGAAAGAGTAATATCCAGAATACCCTCCAAAAGACCAAAATATTTGTATCCATCCTGCATGCAAGATTTTGGAGCAAAGACAAACTTCCTCCTTGGATTTTCTTGCTAATTTGGTTATGACAGTTGTCAAAAGTCATCATTCAGTTGTCCAAGATTCTTCCCCACTTGTAACAGTGGAAACTTTCTAAAATTCATCATGGAACAACTCTCCAGTCCCCTTTTGCTTCCCACATTTTCCCTTGGTAGGAAAATAATTAATTACAAATATTTCAATTTCCCACTCCACTCTTGGTGGGAAAGTCATTAATTAGAAATATTTCAAACTCCTCATTATGGCACAAAATCTAATGCCCCACCAAGAGTTTCCAAATACATAATTTAATATTAAAATGTCATGATATTGAGAATATTTAGACATTCATAAATATTAAATTATTTTTTTTCCATAAGCTTGTTCAACTAACCCACGTTAGATTAAAATGGGTTAATATTGACTAAAATCCAATTTTTAACAATAAGAGACATGACATGCTTTATTCCTTTTTCCCCTTGCCGTTTTTCCCATTATGTTTGCTTAGAGGATGTGCCTTGCCCATTCGAAATTATCTAATAAGAAGTATACTAGCCTGCTGGTATTCTCTCCTTCTCTGTGTTCTTTCATCCCTTTAAATAGTATGATTGCTGCTATAACTTGCCAGTCTTTTTCCTCCTACATTTGCAACCTGATTTGTTTCTTTATGAGCTCTCTTTGTATTTCTGTTGGTTCTTTTACCACTTGAATTGTTGACTTGGCCTTCTCGTTCTCCATGTTCTTTCATCCCTTTAAATAGTATAATTACTGCTATAACTTGCCAGTCTTTTTCCTCCTACATTTGCAACCTGATTGGTTTCTTTATGAGCTCTCTTTGTATTTCTGTTGGTTCTTTTACCACTTGCATCCATGACTTGGCCTCTTTTATGTTCTCCACTAATTTAGTTTCCTTCGTCTCCATGTTTGCTATTGCTGATTGAATCTCTTTTAAATGCAGAATACCTCTTTCTTCTCCTACTTGGGCTATGATCCTACCCTTGGCTTAGTTTAGATCATGCTTCAGTGTCAATCTTCTGCTGTCCTATTCCCATGTTTTCCAATTCATTTAGTTGAGCCTTCAGTATCTTATATTCCTGTGTTAGCTTCATGTCGATGAGCTCTCTAAGCTTCATATCTTTTTTCACTTTTTTCGTCTCTAATTTATTCAGACTCCCTTTCAGTCCCATTAACTAATTGGCATACAGCTTCAAGGACCACTATGTGACTAAATAGGTCCTGGTTGTCCAGTTTCTCAGCCTACTCCTCTACATTGGCTTCAAGGTATTTCCTGCCCCTCTGCTGCTCTGCATTCACATCCTATTGAAACATGTTCCAAGATGTTTTTCCTGCCAAAATACTAGTGGTTTTAGTTGTTCTTGCTTTATACTCACCCTTGTTGCTTATGCATTGCAGGTTGACTTTGGTAGAGTGGCTAGAAATTTTTCACCTCCCACCCATTTTGATTTTCTTGTTGTCTTGACTTGCCTTCACTGTAAGAACCGCTTTTACTATTTAGCATTCCAATAGATCAGGTTTGCACCTGACTCTGTTAACCTGGTTTGCATGTGTTTCTGATTTCACAAGTCCAACAGAATGGCTTTTAAGGCCCCTACTGTGACAAAGGAATAATTAACAAGGATCATTGAGGTATACCGTATGCAAAATGGAATGAGCCTGTTTGTTTTGGGTGTCATTTGATTCTCCCCTGCGATCCCTTCACCCCGGCTGAGTCTTTTTTCCTCTGTTGATTCATTCTATTTTATGAGGTGAAGTGTTTTATTCCATGAGACCCAAGGTAGCGCTTTGCCAGTTTACTAAAGTAAGGTTTTGAGAGATAAGTGGGGAATGTTTTACCATTGACTGTTAAGCAGCTGATGTTTATCCAAAAAGAAGCCAGACTTTGCAAAGCAAATTGTAAAATTCTTAATTTAAATATAAAACTCTTCAACACTCAAACCTATGACCCTTTGAGGTCCCACCTCTGAACCCTCCTGCTTGCTTCAGACGTACTTACCTATCTGCTTAGGAGTTCAACCTTTTGGGCTTGTGCCCTCTACCTGGACCCAAAGTCATAGCCACCAAAAGAACTCTGGGGCCCTTACTGCTACATTTTCCCTCCTCTGCAACTATTTTCCCATGTCTGCTTCTCATATCTTTTGCCGCAGATCTGCTTTCTCTGCCTGTGTACTGTGCCTGGAGGTGCAGTGCTCAAAACCCAACAGCTCCAAAATGCTGCAATTCCCATGCTCCATGTGAAAGGATATTCCAACCCATAGTTGGAAAACTTGGACTCGGCAAAAAATCGCCAGACCCTATAAACTTGACTTGGCAAAAACTCACCAGACCCAAACTTGACTCGGCAATAACTTGTGCAAAAAACTCAGCAACTTAAAATATTGCTTAAATTTCTTTAAAAACACAATTTTTTTACAAAATTCAAAGACAGAATACATCCAGAGAGTCAATAAATGGATACAAAAGTGTTTTTTGTTAAATATGATTCACTTGAATACAAATTGAATACAAAATCACATCATCATGTGAAATCTTGATACAATAATTATCTGGTAACTATTATGAATTTATGATGATTGCCTTTGAAAATATCATCATAATTCATAAATTGCATATTACAACATTTGACATCTTCCTTTTCCCTAGTCTAGTGAAAACTTGGGGAGGTTTTAATCCATCCACACGATCATAGCACCTCACTCGATATTGAAGGATGTGTTTGTGGCTATGATTCAACCGAATCAATGAACACCTCTAATTTTTTGTCTACCTTTCATGTGCAAGGCTAAAGGTTGTATTATATTTTATTATAATAATAATGGCATTTGAATTTTTGATACTCATATTGTAAGTGATTAAAGAAAATTGTCTAAGCCGTTGATTCTGGTCTCCCTCCCAGATCCCCTCATTGTAATCAAAATCTCTATATGAGAAGAAATCCCAATAAGGAGTATAGGAGTTGATATACTAACGGAGTTGAGGGGCGACACCCCTTGTGGGGGTCGAGGGGCAACCCCTCATTGGGATTCAAGAGCAATGCCCCCGATAGGATCAAGGGGCAGCACCAATTGTGGGGTCCGTGGATAGAACCCCCCACGCATTTCCTATTGCGATACAGGGTGAGGTCAAGGGGCAGCACCCCTACCACCAAGCCCAAATTAAAGCCTTTAAAACCACTCAAAACTTCTTCTTGCACACAATTTCTCAATTTTATCACTTACGAGAGAAATCAAGTATTTGGCACTTCTTTTATGAAGAATATTTGCTCTCCCAAGTGTTATGTGAGGAAGCCTGAGAGGTGTAAATGCATTTATAAGGTAAAGTCATTACTTTTTTGACTATTTTATTTTTTTCCAAGAAAAAATTGTATTATTTTTGTATTTCACATTTTAATGGTGTTTGGCAAGTTTTTTTGTCCATCTTGCCGAATTTTTGGTAAGCACTCACCAAAAAATCAGTGAGTATTTGCCAAAAACTCAAAAAGTTTTCTAGTGAGTAAATATGGGAAAGATTCTATGTTTTAATCCATTCTGCTTTGTGGTTGTCATTTAAGGTTGGTTTGTAACGTCCCCTTTTGGGATGATCCTATATCTTGCACTAAAATCACAAGTTCAATTAAAATTAGAAATGTAATATAGTTAGAATTATAACTTTACCAATAAAATGTTTTTATCAAGATTAATCCTGTTTTAGATCTAGCAATCATGTACAACAACATTTTAATATAAATCATAACACCTATTATTTCTATTAGGATTAGGGTCCAACAACAAATAAGTGCATGTATATCAATAATCATCTTAATCTGGCGTTCTCAGGGGCTGTGGAGGGATAATCTTCCTCGGGTGGCTGTTAGTGTTGGGTGGGAACCTCCTGATCGCAGTTGGGTAAAAGCAAATTTTGATGGGGCTTCAAAAGGAAACCCGGGACCGAGTGGAGCTGGCTGTATAATACCAGACAGTGATAGCAATACCTTGGCAATTGGGGCCAAGAGACTTCAAGAAGGGACGAATAATGAAGCGGAAGTGCAGGCTGCATTGTTTGCTATTCAAAAGGAGAAACAGTTTGGAGTAAGGAAGCTACATCTTGAGGGTGATTCATTGATCACGGTAATGGCAATCATGAATGCCTTATCTCAGGTATGGCACCTCAATAAATGCATCAAGATAATTCGAGCACTACTTGGGGAATTTGAGGACTATAGGATCACGCATGTTAGGAGAGAAGGAAAATCGGAGGCGGATGTTATGTCCAAGATGGGAATTCGGTTAGTAGAGTAAGGAAGGGATGAGATATTGGAGGGATTTATAGATATAGTAGGTGAATGGTTGGATTGGCAGTAAAGAGAAATAGAGTTAACTGGTTGAGCATAGTCAAGACAGAAATTAAGGTGAAGGTCTAATAATGGCTAATGATAAAATCTTATTTCAAAATGACAGAAGAGCCAACCAAGCTAAGCAAGAGAAATACATTCATTTATTTCCAAGGCTCATCGTTAAATGATGATAGCATTAGAGAGGTGGAAGGAGAATGATGACAGCCAGCGTGTGTGAGTGCCAAGAGCATCTATTGTTTGAAACGGAGCGCAGAAGACTCTAGAGGACTGTGGAAAAGGCTAGAACCGTAGAAAGGAGAGGTTTTGGTGGGAAAAACTTATTTTGCAGGAAGAAGAAATTGGTTGTAGGGAAAGGGAAGACTGGTGGCAAATTTCTCCCTCAAACATTTGCGCACTCAGAGGCCTTTCTGCGGCAATATATCCCGAAGGAGAATGAAAGGGATTTTTCATTTCAAGAAAGCAAGGTTTCTGAAGATCATAGAGACATTATTGGGTTCAGAGTTCCTGGAAACTGATTTTCAGTATAGGGTAAACGTGGACATTTCATCAGCAATGATGGAATGGGCATTGCAATTGAGGACACAAGAGGAGACAACGTGGATCATGAGAGCCATTGTGAAACCTGAATGGATGGGAGGAATGGTGCCAATGCTCTCATATGCGGAACCAAGGGGTGGCTTTCGAGTGGCAAAGGAGGGATGGCGGTTCCTCATTGATTCACAGGACGCCTTTCAACCTTTTTTGGTTTGGCGCATGTCTAGATGAAAAGAAATAAGGATTAATGAAGCACAGGATGGCTGACTTTTGCTAAAGGATTATATCAAGGAGAAAGAGCAGGAGGATGCGGAGAGGATTCGCAAGAGAGCCATGGGCAAGAGGACTGCAGGGAAGGCGGTAGGTGCGCGGCCTGCTCCTAGGCAAGGTGACAAATAGAAGGTGAAGGAGGGGATCTTCATCCTGGAGGGCTCAACTGTGGCAGCAGAGCTCAGGAAAGGCAAGCAAGCAAAGACTCATGGTGTTGGTGATGGCGGATTTGTGTGAAGTGCAGGTACCAAGTGTGGTAGGGATGACTGTAAATACATAGTTTATATGATCACTTTAGTATCAGTCCTAGCTAGCATGATCCATTCCAAATTTTGTCAATTGGACATTTTGAGATACTGTAGTGGCTGTTAATAGCCTTCTTGTAGTTGGGTAGTATGGTGTAGTATAGGTACTAAGCTATGGTAGATAGGGCAGATAGATGCAGCAAACATAGAAATTTTCTGGTCTTTAAACTGGTATGTAAGCAGACCTTTGAATTATTGATAAAATATTATAATTACCAATCAAAAAAAATAATCATCTTAATATATTTAGATAAATCATGCAATAGCTTTTGAACTTTGGAACCAAGCCATCAGTAGTTCCACCTAACATAATAGGGTTTGCGAAGGAAAAATCACAAAGGGCAGCACCTGGAGACTGTGCAGCCCAATTAAGCCCAAGAGCGTACAGTATTCAACTTAGACAACTCGCGCCCCTTGGCCCACAACTGGCAGGAATATCCAACTTAGACAATTCCATCATTTGGGGTGGCCTACTTAATTTCAGGGAACCCGGGTTATTGAGGAAGACCATTCAGCCCAATTAAGCTCAATAGCACACAAAATCCAACTAAGACAACTCACCCCTTGGCCCACAAACGGCAGGAATATCCAACTAAGACATTTCCATCATTTGGGGTGGCCTACTTAATTTGAGGGAACTGGTCTACTGCCTCTCCCTAACATATTTCCGTATGATTGCTTGTGGGAATAAACAATAGATAAACTTATTTACTAATTAAAGAAACATAATAAATTTACAAAATTTATTAACATCTTGGTAAAAGATATTAAAAAGAATAGATATATTAATATAATAACATTTAACCACATTGCATATACTAAGCATACATATCAAACATATTCTCATAGTCATGCATAACGAAATATGGCTGTATTCTGAAATGCTTCACTCAATACAGAATTTGCTTTTATCTTTCTTGATGCCCTCCTCCAACGAAGTCTTCTACATTTTTTACCTTTATGTTTCTATGAAGAGATAAAACCTTTGGAGGATGCTAACCTTTGAGAATGGTCATAACTCTTCTTAAGGATGCCTCTGTAAAACCAATCTCTTATTGCTACCTCTTCAAAACCAATCTCTTAATGCTCCCTCTTCAAAACCAATCACTGCTTCAGGTAAATTTGAATATTTTAATTGCTGGCTTAAAACATAATATGAGTGTTGTTTTTGCCTTAATACTAATAGTTGCAGGTGTTTACATTAATTGCCTTCTAAAATAATAGAATCACTGCTTAGGAGATATTGCTGCTCCTTAACATTAATCAGTCATTTAAGTGATCATTACTGCTCATTTTTCAACCTTATTAAATCGCTGCATTAGTCACTCGCTGCCTTTTATGTAAGATGATTGCTGCCTTCTCATCTTTCTTATGAAGATAATCACTGGGTTAATATATTAATAACTACAGAAAATCGTGAAATCTTAAAAATAAGACAATTTTCTCAGCATTGACACCTTTTTTAATGGTGGGGGCATGACATCGTTGCAAAACTCAATAATTACATAATCAATTAGCAGATGCATGGAAATACATAGTAGAAAAGCATGCTACACATTAGTGGAAGAATAATGTTAGGCAGTACCGAATGAATAATACAGAAGACAATAGTTTATAACATCATTGTGTCCTCTTAGGATCCTCTTTTAATGCTTATAACTAAGTTACTGGTTCGGGTTCGGGGGTGAGATCCCAGTACGTGGGTACGTGAAAAAAAAATTAGGGGTTTGGGTATGTATGGGTATGTGTGTGCATATATATATATATATATATATATATATATATATATATATATATATATATACACACAAAAAAATAAGAGAAATATACAGAATTGTAAAACTAAATCATTTTATAGTATGATGCTTGATCATTGATCAATGCCAAATGCCAAAGATATACATTAAAAATTTAAAAACTTGACCATTGATCTATGTTCATGATTCTAATGAAAATCATTACATAGGAATAAAAATTAAAATATAATAAAAAAAACTGTTTTTAACTCAAATTTGGGCCCACTTTCTAACTCTGGGCTGTGGGTTCTCACCGGTATTCAGTGGGTTCGCCTGGGTACTCAGTGGGTGCGCTTGGGCTCGTGCCAGGTACGCACAGGGTTCGTGCCGGGTACTGTGGGTGCGCACAGGTTCGTGGGTGTGCAAGCCCAGGCGCACCCACAGTGCTGTGCACGCACCCTGTGCGTACCCAGCACGAACCCGAAGCCAAACCCGTACTGGGTTCACACCCGACCCTGGTTCAAGGGCTCAGGGTGCAAACCTGGTAACTTAGGCTTAGAGATAGAATGGAAATTGCAGCAGATAGCCTCAAGAAGTTCTCAATGAATCAAGCAGATTCAAAACTCCCTTTGGACTAAACATAAAGACTCTAGACTGAAGTTTAAGGTCTGCCTTGAGCATTTTCATTTTTCAGCAATATAAATTTAGTCTTCCTTAATTCATAGATTGACTATAAATTTAGTCTTCCTTAATTCATAGATTGACTATCTAACTGCAGTTATCAGTTACTTTTTACATTTTAAATTTTATTTGTACATAAAAACATAAAAGACTCTTTAATCTAACATCCTTCTTTGTGAATAAATCATCCTCCCATTTAAATTAATAAGCAATGGATGATTACAGTAATTAGTCACATAAGACATGCTTGTATGTGAAATCAGCTAAACTATCTGATAACAGAATATTGACAAAAGGCTAGAAGCCAATCAATCCACACACTAGGTTTTCAATGAAACAAAGAAATGTCAGTACAGATTGCAAATACCATTTGGAACTGTGTTTTCTGCTATTTTCTGCTAGACATCACTCCTAGCCTCGAGAAATTCTTCCAGCAAGCGGCAAATGCCTGAATGTTTCCAGCAAGACAGAACACTTCTTAGAGAAACATTCATATGCTAGAAATGTCATTTGAGCATCTTCCTTTACTGGCTTTTGTTATTTTGCTCCTTGAATCACCTGGTAATTCTGATCCATTTTGATTGCTTATTCTATATTTACCTATATTTATCTCTTAATCTGCAGTTGCCGTTATTCATCTACATTTGGTAACATGTGCGATCACTACAGATGATTAATAAGAAAGCTAGCAACTATTTATCCAAGTTTCTTTTTATAATTTGAAATTCACCCAGATGTGTATACATTGTGATCTAAAATGTAGATCCTATCTTCTCTATAAGCTCAATAATAAAATTGTTTGTACTAAATTCCTAGTTTGATATGCAATCCTGTTTAAATTCCTGCATTTTTTATTTCAAAACCAACAAATTGAATAGCACTTAAGATGCTAACCATGATTTGCTAATGCATGCGTGTCCTGCTACTATAGTATGTTTATATCAAAGTAACGAGAATCGGAATCGGCAAGACCGAATTGAATCGCGAATCAGCCATGAATCGGAATCGAATCGGCCACAAATTGGCAAATTTAAAAAACCCTTGAAATTTAGAGATTTTAACAATTTAAAACTTATTTCATGCACCCTTTATTGAATATAACTTAAACACACTATAACATCATCGAATAGAAACTAACATACATAAACAAGGAAAATAAATGATAAATCCATCACATACATTACACGTAAAATGTAAATTGTAGCTGAAGTAAATAGAAATCATAGGATTATAATGAGTCAAATCATAAAATGTATGTAAGATGAAGATCCATAAGACATCAAATCATAACTAGGTCTTAGGTAGCCTTTGTTGGTGGTTGTTTTCAAGTTTGTCTATTGAGAAGTCATTTCTGTCTAGGATTTGGGCGAGAGCTAAGCTAAGTATGTCATAGAGATGGGGTCGAAACCAAGTGATTTGTGATAAAACAAGTTAAAACCCTTTGAGAATCCTTTTGCCAGCTTCAGTTTGACCTTAGAAATTCATGATGGATTGTGGGAGGTAACCCTGCTAAAGGCTTGCTGAATCCTGAAATTTGGCTAAGTCTGGAATTTTTTGAAAACCCCCAAAATCTAGAATCTGCATCTTAACTCCTATGAAGCTGGAACCTATCTCAAACCTCCTGAAAGTATTTATACAAATATAACTTAAAGTATAAGAAATTAAATAAATCGGACTTATACTTAAATGTTATATTTGTTTAAATCCTCCCGCCCCTTGGATCAATCTCCTCCACAGTGATCGGAGAAGGCAAAAAACAACATTAAAAAAATATGTGTGTTATTTTAAAAATTGACTTGACTTTTTCCCTAGCCGCGCGGCCGGTTTTTAACAATTTTTTCAGGCGATTCTGGTGATTTTTTCAATGAATCGCTGAATCAGTGATTCATTGCTATGAAATCGGCGATCTGGTTCACTGGTTCATAAAAAATCGGCAGGCCTGAATCGAATCGCCAAACTGGCGATTCAAGCGATTTTATGGTGATTCTTGTTACTATGGTTTATATGTACATATGCATATACATACATAAACATAAATGCCATCATCAGGATTGTGAAAATAAGCATTCTTACAAAATCAAAAAAAAAATTGAAAAATATACTTTCCATAATCTGCTTACTTAGTATGCTGTAGCAATCGTCATCCAGTGGAACTGCGTCTGCATCCAACCTTTTCTTCTCTGCAAACAAGATAAGAGAACAATTGAGATCCCCTGCAGATAAGCTTACTCAGAATTCTTTATTTTTTAATTGTAATGGAAATAACAACACCATAGTACCATAAAAAGAAAACAAGGGGTGGCGGGACATATATGCAGACAATTCCACCGTGCTTTCAACTTTCTTTCTCCGTTTGCGTTGAAAGACTTGATGTCTGTAATCCTGATCTCTTTGAGGGTATGTTATTGTTGTCATTGCATCTACAGCTTGTCCTCCTCCTTTTTGTTGCTTCTTAGCCTGCGCATCTGCCAATATGCAGTCATATTTTGAGGCTCGGGCTAGAAGCTCCTTAACCCGTAATTCCAGCCATTGGCACCGCCATTCAATACACCGCCTATTATCTTTCCACTCATCTCTTAATGCCTTTTTCCTGATGAAAGAAAAGACAACACAAACAAATGTGCATTTAAAACTTTTATTTGTAGACTGATTATCATTGAAGGTAAAAAGAACACAAAAGATCTACAAATGTGGACAGTTATAACTATTCTACCGAACCTATGCCTTCAGTTATTGTAAACCCATTCACTTAAGCAGATTTGCAAAGCATTGAATACATTTTTTGTGTGCTCTACATAGGCTTATGTTGTTAGCACATGTACATTTAAAGTCATTATAGCATATGCTGACAAATCTTAAGTTTAATATTCAACAATTCATAGACTTTCTTAGTTAACCTTATCAAACCAACTAGAGGCTAAATTGCCCTCGCTCCTTCCTTTGAGCTGAGCTTTGCTTCTATCACTACATGAATTCATCACAAATTAAATATTAAACATTGTCCATTATTATTGTTTTTGTATCAGATGGTGTGCTTCAGCTTGCTCAAATATTTTCCTACACAAAAGCCAATACGCATTTACTGTTCAGCATATTCATGATTTGAAAAATGATTTATGATTGATTTCATAATTTCCAACATAATGTTAAATGTTTTACTTTTGTTTTCTTTATAAAGAGATTATAAGCTTACTAAAGATATTTCAATATATTAAGCATAAGATACTGAAATGCTTCTCCATCTTCAACTAAATCCCCCGTTTAAAGACTGTCATCAAATTCAACCAGAACTTCCCAATTCAATTAAAAAAAATCAAACCCAAATTGAGATGGGAAGCAGCTCAAGTACCTCTTTTGGAATCCACCAGAATCATATTCTGGAGCAGTTGCTGCTCCATTCCCATTCCGCAAGTCTGACTCCACTTCAGCAGCATCATACATCTTACATCCTGAATCATCATCATCAGCATTGTCAAGCTCTGTATCTCCAAAAGAACTTGAACATTCAGTGGCCTGATTGATAGGATTGAATCTGATTCCATCTCCAGTGCAATCCAAGATTTCCACATTTAAGTCATCTACTTGAGCGTTGACTTCATTCATATCAAATGTAGGTTCAGTATTTGATCTGCATTCATCTTGCTCTTGAACGTACATCCTATTTTGTGTGCACAACAAAGTAGATCCAGGGAAATTTTGGAAACTCTCATCTAGAGGGGGATCAGTCGTGTCACTGCTTCCAAGTACATTGACAGACTTCTCAATGGGAATATTATTGCATTTCCCATGTAATACATCACCAAGTTCTTTGTTACTTTTTAAAATACCACATTGTCCCTCTTGATGAACCATATTTTTTATTTTATAATGGCCATTGTTAGAATCTCCATGACCACAAGAGCTACTATGCTCCAATTTTGTGTGGAGACCAAAAAATTGAATTGCTCTATCTGCATATTGATCTAAATACCTTTTACCTTTGTCCAATAAACTACTTGCAGCTTCCCAAATCATAGAGCCTTTCTCTTGATTATTCATTACATTGTGACAGATGTCCTCAAAATCATCCTGCATAAACATATCTATTATCAACATTTAAATGATAGAATATTGTAAAGGAAATGAGAAAAATTTAGTCAACAAATGAAGAGGAGCATACCACAAATGATCTCCATGTTTTGTAATATTTTGACTGGATTTTGTCCCGCATTGCTGAAAAGCAGGCATTGTTTCTATTATTCTTTGAACAGTCTACTGCAAAACATTTGTCCATGGGATTGGAGAAAAACCCATTCTGATCCAGACTGTTCCAAACATGCAAAATCAGCTTTACAAATTAGCCATTAACATATCCTAAATTTGCAAACTAAAAAAGTCAGTTGAACTTTAAGTGTGAAATTGCTATCAGGATTCAGCTTCAATTGTTCACGAATGGCAAAAAGGAGTCTAAAACCAAATTTACTCGGAACTTCTCAAGATTTATTTGAGCAATGCCCAAGTTTTTAAAAGCATCAATTCTTGTAAGGCTTTTATCAAGCACATCAGATGCATCTAGCCCACCCTCCTTGAATGAAAACACACTCCTCCACATTTGATATTCTATCCCATGAGGATCTACCATCTAATGCCAGTGCCCAGATATTTATACAAAAATCATATATTTGAGACACGGCGGACCCATCATCAAAAACATTGGTAAATGATGTAATGAAAAGCTGATACATCACAATTTGAACCAGTATGAGCTACAAATTACTGAAAAAAACATGGAATCTGCATTCAAATCAGAGTGGCAACTACATGTGAAAACTCCATTTTGATCCAGTTTGTTGGGGAACATAAAATCATCCCTACATCTTAGTCATGAAATATCCTAAATTTTCAAACCAAGAGCGTTTACTAAATATCCATTGTTCAAAATTTGAAAAAGGGCATACTACCAACTTATACAAGAACACTCCACAAAATATCATTGGAAAGAAACCATTTTTTCTTGTTAGATGCATTAAGCAAAGCACAAAGCCCAAGCCTTAAATAGATTCTGCCCCAAGCTAACACTAAAATAACAAACAAAAAAAGGCAGTAACCTTATTCAATTAATAAAGTAATAAACATAGTTTGGAATGTACAATGACTATTCCATTGTCTAACAGTTCCTTCAATACATTGCAATTACTAACATATGTAATATTTTGAAATTTATTTTAGAAAAATTTTGCATAACTATACCCCACTGTGACTTCATATACAAGTCATCTTAAGCACTATTGTTGCCTTAAGAAACAATAATTCTTTAAGTGACATTTTGAAATTTGTTTAAGGAAAAATCAAGAGAATTACACCTCGGCTAAGAATTTATGCACAATGGTCATTATAGCACTAGTGCTGCCTCAAGAAACAATTATTGCGCCATTGTCAATTGTTAGCCTTTCTGCTCAACCATTGCTTCATTGTATTTGGACAAAACTCACCAGTGAGCTGTATACATAATGTTATGGTGCTATCATGAAAAGATATACAAGACAGATCTAGAAATTTTAAATCAGTTGTAACAATTAAGCATTAATATTTTTTTCCTATAAAAAAATCACTTTGGAGTCAAGTAACATCATTGTTCCTGAAACTTGGAAGGGCAGTGAACAGACAAAAAGAAGGGAGAGCAAATAGATATTAAAAATAAAATTAAAATCAGTCAGGCATACTTGACCAGATTGATCAAAAATCTTATTTAGCTTCTTCCAGAAAACATAAAATTTTGTCTCTCATCTTGATGAGCTTGAAAAATTTAACCACATGCTGAGTTTATACTTCAAAAAATAGAGATAATTTTATTACCTTGCAAGCCCTTCAAGAATTTGAGTCAAATAAACTCCATTGTCACCAAACAAGCCATCTCTGGGTAACTCCTTCAACAAGATTTCATTACTATTTATTTGAGTAAAGCTTTCAGATTTTAGATTTTCAGGACTGCTGCCGGTAACAACCTTGTGAAACATATGCTTTTCTTTTTCTCTGGTCAATTCTTGCTTGGCCTTCCTCTCTGGTGTCTCTAAAGTAGAAGAAAACGGGCCTTTGCCAATAGGACATTCTTGTACAGTTGCTGCAGAAAATTCACTATGTTAGAAAAGCCACACAAGTCCTCTCACTGATTAAAATAAATGTTACAAGGTGAAAAACAAATGATTTTTGAAGCCCTCTTTATGTGTATTAAAATGTAAATCATATTAAACACGCTTCCTAAATGAATGTTTTCCCATCTATTGAAATAATTTTTTCACAATACAGCTACATGTAGCTCTAATTAAACTTTTAAAATATGCTCTAGACATATCTCTCAATCATTGCCTCTATTTAATAATCTGGCTTCCATCACCATAAGATTGATTTTTAGCTCAGGGTCAGCCTCAAATTTAGGGAGTTTTGTTCTCTAAAACAAAATTCCCACAAAGAATTGTATGCCCAATTCAAAGAGCTAAAAAAAATCATAGTTCCACAGGTATCATATTTCATACGTGCTCACTAATCCTCCCACTTCATGGCCTTGCTAATCTGTAACTAGATACGTTTGTTACCAGGCTGCTTGAATACAAACCTGGTTTAATTATTGTTATTCATATGAATAAAAAGAAACGTCATGACTGCTCACTAGTATTTAATCATGTATTTTCCATTTGATTATTCTCAACTATTTACCACCACAACGAAACTCTTAACTCCCACTCCACAAGCAGTTGACCCAACTGTTTAACACCATATAGCCACAACCCTTAAGAGTCTTTAACTCCCATTTGACAAGCAGTACCCACCACATTAGTGTGTTGTTAGCTGAAAGCTCTTCCTTGTTAATTTCAAAGTTAACAACTATTAAATTTATTAGCTTTTTATAAGACAGAGTTCTTCTTTCTCCTTGTCATCAAGTAGAAAGCTACAAACAAAACAAAACTCCATGGTTGGTAACTAGCCCTTCAACAAACATAGATTGTATGCCAATTTGACACTAATCTAGCAATCCTTCAATTTGAGCATAGCAACATGAGAAAATGAAGTTTTTTAATTTATAAAAATCTTGGTCTTACAAATGCATGTTTAAATCTTGACATTAGAACTACATGACCAAATCCTCCAGTATGGCCTCTCACAGATGCATAGTTTTCAACTCCTGGGAAGGCCAAGTATAATTAAATTAAATAAGTGATCATTTGAGGTAAAGAAAATTCAATAGGAAACACAACATGCTGATGGCAATTCTATGCAATATTGATATAACAAAGTAGACTCAATAATTTATCCACAAAAACTACTTATGGAGGTTGTCTGAAAGGAAGACATACAAGAGAGCATGAACTAGTTCAAAAAAGAAGTTTAGGGGACATTTAATAGCATTTTAGCACACATCTTAAAGTGATAACATCAACTAATCAGCCTCTGAGGCAATTTTTTCAACACAGCAATCAAACAATGTTTATTTGTGATCAGTTGTGAATCATTTTTTCTTCAATTCAAACTCATCCAACGCTTGATTGCTTACTAATTGGAAAACAGATCAAAATTCCTCGTAAAATTCAAATTAAAATACAAAAGCCACCCTAGGGCTACAATCTTAGAAAACTACAAGTCATTAGTGTCATCCTCAAGTAATGAAGCTATTGAATTAATAATCACACTGAAAATCACACTGCACAATCCGATAATGTCATTAAAGAACTTGCCTGAGCTCAGAAGAGCTGGTGGAGGTATCCTCGAAGGTTGTATGGTACTTTCCACTGGCCTAACATCGGAGGCCAAAGAGATCCTGGAGGAGGACACGAAACCAATGATACTTGTCTGCCCCTGAGATTCAGACTGAATGCAATCAAATTTGGCTGCTCCCATATCTCAGCTATGGGACTTGAGATTCCGGATAAACTTCTCGTAAGAGTCAGTAGTACACTGACTTACAGATATCCTACTCTGTGAGCCAATATTGGCTGGAGTTTGACAAACTTGAGTCACAACCCTTAGTGAGATCAGGTGAATCAAAGCTGTGCTCAACCTGATAAGGCTAGATAATCCTTGCAGCAACCCACATCTGAATGTCACGGCATCTTCTAGGAAGAGTGACTTTAATCTGTAATTGGCTCTTCTAAGAATGATTATAATTCACCGTAACAAATTCTTTTCATATATTTGAAAATAAAATTCAATTTCCTTGGCTACAAACATCTAACTTTTCTATATAAAGCAAAGCAACTACAAATCATACTAATCAGAAATCAAGAATTCTTTATTATTTTGTGTAGGAAAACAGTTAGAAAAGCCATTGAACAAAAATACATTACAGCGTCAATCTGCACAAAAAACAAAAAAATGAAATATTTAACTTTCAAGTCGTGCTCAGACAGTATATCAAATTTTCTAATGACCAGGTCAATCTTCATTGTCCCATTATTCATGAGTTAAGTTCACCAGAACCCATCTCTCACAAGTCATGACCACGATGGGTCCACTGAGCACTTATTGAATCTTGGTGATGCTCACAGGAGTGAACCACCAGTCTTCCAGAGAGGTTGTCCCTCCCAGTACTACTCCAGGTCAATGACAATTGACTTGAAACTATGCAGTTAAATCCTGATAAACCATCACATAAAGAAATATTTAGAGTTGAGAGACTCTCTTACGGTTGAAGATACCACAGGAAAATGTGAGTTTATATTTATTCCTTCTGAAATATTTACAACAGATACAGAGTTCTTTTCACATAAACAATTAAACGATGATCCCTCATTTACAGAAAATCTGAAAAATGTTATAGCCTTGGAGGATAATTTAAAATTCACTTTAATTCCTTGCCCTGTTAATGAACTACCAAATATTTTTGACAGTCGAATAAAACTCCATCTCTTTGCTGTTGGTACCAATACAGTATCCTGATTGACACCCTAAATTATTTCCAGTTTCTTGAATTATAATTACCATTTCTGCAAACACTGGGCAATGGCTTTAGTCAATTTGAGACATTTTTTCTCTTTTAGTTTATTTTCATCCATTGTGTCAACTCAACATCATCTTTCCCATTAAAAATTCCTTGTGTCCACCCAAAATCAAACATATTTCATCACTTTCCTTTTCAAATATTCACTCAGACTTTGCATGCATATATCTTGATCCCACAAGGAGCTACTGTTTCTTGATCACATTTCAGTTACAACTAGCACATGCTGAAGAAGCCTGTGAATTGAACTTCCACCCGGATCAACTTTGTTACTGTTATCCACATTGAATATCCCTTTCTATCTCTTTTTTTATTCAACCTATTTTATTCTTCTTTTTAAAATTAAATTGTCCATTTCAGATCAAATCAAGTAAGGCACCTCCGGTCAAGACATAAGAACAGTGAGGAGTTTACTAAGGAACATTTGAATAACAGTAACAGCTTTCCTTGATCTCATAATATGCTATACATCTAACAAAGAAGCACTCTTCAATTTCCAGCTCTTTGATATAAAACAGTCAACAGATCCTCTCATCCTAAGGGTATGATGGTCTGTCTCTAAGAAAAGCCTATTGAGAGAATATTGAAAGATCTCCAACTTGGCAAGATATGTTCTACATAATACCTATTTGGATGTATGAATTTAAAAGCATCTAGTTCTAAGGCTCTTAGAGGAAGTATTTTGACTCAGCGTGACCAAGATATGTGTGCAATACATACTGAACATCAAGCTTTCTGAACCCAAAAAAAAAAGATATTGTCCGACGGAAGAAGTGGTTTCAAAACTAAAATAAACTTTAATTTATTTCTTGTCTGATAGGGGTGCCATGCCACTCAAATTTATTTCACTAAACAACAAAAATGTCTAGGCATCTGCCAACTAGTCGATCACTTGGGGATGCGAGATGTTGTTCATGTTCTTACTGATTATGCTTCAAATTTTCTTGCCATCGAAGGCTTCCAGTACAACACCACTGACTGTGTGAAATTTAGATGGCTCATATCAACTGTGGACAAGGCAAAAGCAATAACTGACTGACACACTCACAACTATACACAGTTCCTCAACTTAATGAATAATATATTGAGACTGAAAGGAGCCTATTTGTCCTGCAATTGTGTGCTTTACTACACATTTGATCTCCATGTAATTGACTACGATACAAAGATGCCATATAAGAGAATGGTTATCCATGAGAGGCAAATTAGGCAATCATACCTGATTTATATTCAAAAATTTAGAATTTTATTTGATATGAATTGGTTAATAATATCAGAAAAGTGCTGGCACTTGAAAAATATAAAAGACTTCTTTTTGTAACAAGCTTTGGGCAATTGGTACCAAAAATATTGGCTTTCTCGCCAGTGTGAGTGAGTTGAGCCTATGACAAATGATGTCTAACTCATCAATGTCTACCGTTGAACCATAGCACTCAAGCAGAAAAAAAAGGCTGGTCACTGGAAAACCTAAAGCACATTCAATGTGTGTAGGAAAGTTTCATGTAAATAACAGCAATGACAAATAAGGAAAACCATGATGTACTTTTTGAATGACCCTAACAAAAGTGAAATAGTTGATGAGCCAACGCCTCAGTATCAATTCTTAGGAGATTTAAATTTGGAGCGAATGGTCTAATAAAGGCTGAATCTTCGCAAAGGAGAACTAAGGAGTCAATGACAGGAACAATGTTCATCAACTTCTTCCACTCAATACAACTTCAAGTATAGAACATCACCGTTTACTTAAAGTTAAACACAATAATTATGGTATCCAATGCAAATGAGTTATTTTCCGATCAAACTCATCTTTCTTGTGATGTTAAATAAAGAAATGCATACTACCCAGCATATCATATATGTAATATGTGGGGAGCATGCCCTCTTAGTAGATATCTTGTATGAGAAGCTCTTAGTAGGTTCGTTCTCAATATGTTAATACAGCGGCTTGTCCAAGAAGCTACCCTTTTTGTTACCTATGTGCATCAAGCTATCTCTAGTGAATCATTCTATTTCAACATTAACATATACTTTTCAACAACTCTTGGAGGAAAATACTTTCTCAAAGGCTTGCAAGTGTGAATGCAGTTGCTTTTTCTTGATGTGCAGGTGCCCCCACATTTCTATTTTTTAACTGTACTTGTGCAATTTGTGGATGCAAAAGGACTGCAAGCAATACTATAGTTTCATTCCCTCTCGATAACTCCTAAGTGGGATGAAACACACTTATATCAAAACTTCATAAATTGACATTCTAAAACAAAAACAGCAACTTACTTGAATGCTTAAGCTTAAAGTCGGGCTTTGTATAACACAGTATATTAGAGTCTACAGCATTTTAAAGGCTGATCCAAACAGAAACTTGTGGTGGCTATATGCCAATTTGAACCATCATGGGTCACCACTCATTGAAAGCACCTTTGAACCAAATTTTCAACAAAAGAACAATTCACCTTCATCAAATGCTTGAGCAATGCTTTTGCCCTCCGCACCACATACATCCTGTTCTTCCCTAAGAAATAAAGTTCACCTATATGCCATCCCTGATTGAGAGGAAGTACTCTTTTCCAAGAGATGTGTTCAAAGTTTCAAACAAAGACCTACATTGACACTGAAAGAAATTTACCTTTGATTATAACAAAATGAGTAGCTTCTGAAACAACTCACCTACATTGCCATATTGACTAGATATAATGAACTTAAGAGTAGTTCCATGAACAACCTATCTACAATGTGGGCATGTCTCCACATGACATATTCTAATTGGTGCAGCATTTACTTGGCATCATAAAAATACCTTTGTCATAAATAACTCATTTACATTGTATAACAAAACAATTTCTTTACATAATTTTAAAGATGCAACAAAGGCTCATTTGAGTTCATTAAGCATATAAAGAAAGGAATTAAAGTCAAGTCACTTAATGCAAAGTGTGAGTTCAGTATAGCTGAAATAGGTGGTAAGAGTTGTCAAAAGAAAATGCATAGAATGCACAATTAAGAAACATTAATAAATAAATATTAGTCACATCTAAAGAAAACCGGCCACAAAACATTCTACTAGTCCTAAAGCAAGATTTTGAGTTTTTTGTCTAATATGAGTAACAACCTTGAGTATTGATACCAGAACCGTGAAACATATACGGCCCATGCAACTTCATATTTTTACAAACTATAGATTGCTTTTCAATTTCAATACAAGAAAACATGCTCACTGAAGTTGTTCCAATATCTATTACACTTGCTCCTGCCATTAATCTTGCACGGGGACTCCTTAACATGATGTACTCTGTATCTAGACCATAAGAGCTTTCTTTTTTGCCTGAAATGTGACTCTCTTCTATTGGAGATTCTTCCACTCGTTCAAGGCATACAATCAACATCAGCCAAACCATGTCAGGTCTCTAACACATCAGTTACTCTTGACCCTTTCTGTACGAAACTGGATTCTTGTTGGTGCTTAGCGATTTGCAAGGATAATGAATACCATCTTTACATTACACAAAATTCTGATCAATGATTGTGCTCCAACTGCAATCCAAAATAATCTTGCCCATCTTTTAAGGTTATATTTTCGTGCTAGTGAAATTTATCCCACTCCCAAGAACAGGAGTAGTCTACAACCATTTCTCAACTGATATCAATCCCTCTTGAACTGTCAGATTTATTAAATCTCTTCTGCAATTCAAGGAACACAGATAAAAAGTCAAAACATGCCCACCTTTGCAATCACGTATACCCATTCCTTGACCATCAACCAAAATTTTGTACAGGCGACTACCACAGCTGCTCTTGGTGTTTTCTGTGGCAGTCCAGGTGAATTTAAAGCATCGTTCAGATTTTCCAATCATCAAACCATAACCTAAATGTAATTCACGCCCTACATGGCAGTCCTAAGCCTCTGTCAATCATCCCCAATCTCCATAACTAAAAAAAATAGATGGATTCGGCCACCTACCAAAGTCAACAGCCTGCAAAAATCCCAATCTCCGTTGGATGACATGCAATCTCAAATGTATTTCACCTAATTGGTGGTGTCCTTCTACCCTGGATGTTTCTAGGGGCGGGGGGGGGGGAAGGGAATAACTCGTCACGGGTAATTTCAATCTGTTCGATGCAATAAAGCAAATTGCTCCTTAAAGTTGCAGCAGCACTTCATAATTTAAAAAAACAAAAGAAACCGGTGTGATTGATATGTAACCGTCCAAACACGTGTACTGCCAATACAAGAACGCCGTGCAAGTTACGTCTCACTGATAAGTGATACATAACATTATATTTTAATTTGCCACAAATTGTCACCTCAAAGCCAAACCCCCTTGACAAGAATGTTTTTTTACTAAGTTCAACTAATTTGCGGTCCTATTTACCTTAAATGTCTAAACCCCTGTCGTAGAAAAGAAAAAAACAGATCCCAACAAATCAACGTTACTAGTTAAAAAACAGAAACTAAAATTCATGCCGTTTTCATTCAAACGGAAACTTGTAACCCTCAAAGATCAGATCACTCAAAACAACAAACAAAAGTAGCTCAACATAATATAATTACCAAGAGCAGTTTTTCAAGCTATTTCAAAATGATGCATTATATCAATATTTCGATGCATTCCCAAGATTAAAACCTCTGTTGTTGCATAGGTTGTTAGACCTAAAAACCCTCATTTTGCCCCATTTTAGCCGCCAAAAACTCCTTCGAAATTTTTAGGATGGGGAAAAAGATTCACGTACCTCGAAATGCATTCAAAGCGCCGCCGATGAGCAATCTCTGCGGAAATCCGTCGGAAAACGGCAAAATTTGATCTGCAAAACCTTGACCTCCGAAGCAAAGAGCCCCGTGAAAGGGAATTTCTGTGAAAGGATAAAACGTTAAAAAAATTGAAAAGAAGAAGATTAACTGTAGCACGTGTTAAAAGCCACCATGATGGTTGGGCGACAACAAAATGTACTTGTCTGTTTCTTGGATATCGAGTTCGATCTGGTGAAATAATTTTGTTTCTTTTACCATCAATAGATACTCTCAAACTTAAATTTTATGTGAGTGAATAAGCACCATTATAATGTTTTTTCATATAGAAAGTAGTAAAATAAAATTAGGGTGTTTTGACTATGTAAAAAATGTACTTGACTGGTTTTTGGATATTGAGTTTGATTTGGTGAAATAATTTTGTTTTTTTTATATAATCAATAGTGGAGAGGAGTCTCAATGTGTGCAGGGTTAATAGGTGAGATGTTAGTGGGCTTGTTAGGGGCCACACCCAACCTCTAGTATGTGTCAGCTAATATTTGAAAAAAGTAAAACAAATAAATTTGGATTAATATAAGGCCTGAAAATAATTAACTTTAGGTGAATATTAGTTTTCTATATATGCATTAGAAAAACCATTGAGTTCCTTTCTTGTTGGGCAATCAACCTATCCATCTCACTGATAGGTTCTGAAGCTCCTTGACTTGGTCGTTCAGAACAAAAACCCAAAAGATGTCGACTCAAACTAAAAACATGTCCAATCAAATACATATCATTTGTTTACAATTAAATGAGGCTCACCACCTCAACCAAAAAATAAAACGTTTCCACGTGGAATTCCATCGACCCAAAACAAGTTGACAACTGGCGATGCAATACAAGTATTAAGATCACTAGTGCCTACTAAGATGTGACCAGTCTAAAACATTTGACATGACCATGTCCCATCATTCTAGCCACAATGTTCCTTCATTCCACCTCAAGCGCACATCTTATGGTCACTTCAACATTAAAACACCTGCATTAACAAATAATTTGTGTAAGGCCACCATTGAACATTCAAGGGCAATCAAATCTAGAATTAAAGCAGCAATCAGATGAATTCTTGCAAGTGAAGCTAGAAATTCAAATTGATAAGAGTACATAAATCAAAGACTCCACACCAACACAACAAGCTCGAAACATACAAGTAGACTTCAAACCAACTCATTCATCTCATTCATACCATTCAATATTCATTGAAGAGCAAAAAGAAATCAGAAGACACAACAGAAAGCATTCAAGTTTATTTTCCAAGTATGTAAATGTTTATTACTGCTTCCATAGTTTGAAGTTATTTGTTTTAGTAGTTCCACGTATTTAAAACGTTTGTTTATGTTTTTTTCCCCTTTAATGTCTTATTATTATACATTTTCAGTTTTCAATTTATTGTACGTTTGTATTTTTTCCTCCATGTTCACTTCATGGTTTTTGTATTCCTTAAACCCTTGCATATTGATTCACATCCTAACATATTTACAAACTCCACATAACGCCCTTTATATTGTTTCCTTCATGTTCATTCCAATTCAACTGTCTTCAATATAATATGAAGATTATCATCCTTACAAATTTACAAACTTCACCTACTATTTTTTGTATTGTTTCTTTCGTGCTCATTTCATTTTTAATTTTCTATACCCTTACTGGATGTTTGACATCCTCATGGTTTGTTTCGATTTCTTAACATTCAATTCACTTTTCGAATTTACAAGCTTCACCTTCTTTTTTTTTATTGTTTCTTTCATGTTCATTTCATTTTCAGTTTTCTATACCCTTGCTAGTTGTTTGACATCCTCATGGTTTGTTTTGATTTCTTAACATTCAATTCACTTTCATTTTATTATTATTTCTATATTATCCTTGGTGTTCAATTTATTTCCACTTATCTTTTCTTTCTATAGATTCCTTCATGTTCATTCAAATTTAATTATCTCAGATATAATATAAAGATTCTCATCCTTACCAATTTATAAACTTCGCCTACTATTTCTTGTATTGTTCTCTTCATGTTCATTTCATTTTTAGTTTTCTATACCCTTGCTAGTTATTTGACATCCTTGTGGTTTGTTTGCATTCCTTGACATTCATTTCACTTTCATTTTTTTATTATTTGTATATTATCCTTATTGTTCAACTCATTTCTAGGTATCTATCCTTTCTACTATTTCCTTCTTGTTCATTTCCATTTCACATCCTTACATATTTATAAATTTCAATTACATTTTTTTGTATTATTTCTTTCATTTTCAGTTTTCTCTACCCTTAGTGGTTGTTTGACATCCGTATGGTTTGTTTGGATTCCTTAACATTCAATTCACTTCCACTTTTTTATTCTTTATATATTATCCTTGTTGTTCAATTCATTTCTAGGTATATATCATTTCCACTCTTTCCTTCTCGCTCATTTCTATTTCACATCCTTGCATATTTAAAAATTTTACCTACTATTTTTTTATTTTTTTCCTTCATGCTCATTTCATTTTCAGTTTTTTATACCCTTACTGGTTGTTTGACATCCTCGCGATTTATTAGGATTCCTTGGCATTCAATTCACTTTCACTTTTCTATTCTTTCTATATTATTCTTATTGTTTTCTTCATGTTCATTTCATTTTCAGTTTTCTATGTCCTTGTTGGTTGTTTGACATCCTCATGGTTTGTTTTGATTCCTTGATATTCAATTCTCTTTCACTTTTCTATTATTTATATATTATCCTTGATGTTCAATCCAATTCCCCTAATCCATTCTTTATATTATTTCCTTCATGCTCAATTCAAAATCACTTACTATTTCATATAAAAAAATTGCCCACACATAATTGTCAACAAAACAAGTGTTTTATGAATTCTAATCAAGCATCATTGTTGCCTTGTATGCATAAATTGGCATTGAATATGAAAATACATAAATATTTCTCATTAACCATCACTATTTAGATTGTTCGTCATTATTTTATGTGTTCCATTCCAAACTTCATCTTTCTTGCCATAACTTAGATTTATAATGTGAAGCATTATACAGATGATTGTGCACAACTAACCATGATACAATCCAGACAATAGACATGGATGCATATTAGCGTTGATATTAATAACACAGATCAATGTTATCAAGATTATCAAGAAGTATGAATACAATAGGGATAAATATTTGAAGACCCGTCGCAAATTGACAAGTCAAGGTCTTATTGCAACCTACTCTCCAAATGAAATAGATGAAGATATCCCAACATATCTCTATGAATCTTCCCTTTCACCTCACATGCCAATTCCGCACACAGACTAGTTGGTGGAGATCTCATATCCACAAATTATAGCATAGAAAGAATGGCTTGCGATCCATTCCCATATTATTGATCAGTTCTTTCTCACTCTACATCTTGTGATGGTCTTATCTTCCCAACCATATCATGTTTCTATTCCAAATTATTCAAGGTCATTCTTGAATCACAACAAACCAACTATCTGAATGGATATTTCTTAGAAAACTATGGTCCACAACTTAGAAGAGAATTCTCGAAAAGTCTTTCATGGCAACATGGCCTTCAAAGAGTAGTGACTAATCAAATCCCATCTTGGGTTTTTACCAAGGCATACATTAAAAATCAAACTAGTTTATTTCCTACTATGTCTTATTGTGTCTAAGATCAATAAATTATGTGGAAAGAATCCAGACCAACTACACCACCTCATATATTTGACCTAAAAGGTTTTGACCATGAATCAGTACAAGTGTAATTGTTAGCTTTGTACATCTCTTATTTTTTCACATCCTGATTATATTCTCTACACCTTATATTGTTTCCCATCCCTACTATATAATTGTCCATGAAAGTAAACAAACAACATGTCCATGCATTTGTCAATCTCTAATGCATTTTCTAAAGGGAACCATACTTCTTGTATTCAAGCATCATTGTCATATTACACTATATTGTCATTTAATCTAAAAATGCACAACAAATTCTCATAAAGCATTGTTATTAATATTGATCATCAAGCATCAATCTAAAAAATGGCATGATTAGTTGGTTCCATTTCATAGTTACACCTTTTACAGTCTGTTGTAATTTTATGCTCACATAGAAAATTAATAATCTAAATCATTGTTGTCTTAGCACTTTATCTTTAAATTATGAATGCTTTCACTACTAACACACATATTGTTGTCATTTTCTAGATATGGGGAAGTCAAATCATTTGAAGGAGCCTAGTCCAAAGAAAAGAGCACCAACAAGCTTGTCTGGCCATAAAAGAGGTGTCCACTTCCCTTGAGACCTTGAAACCTAACCTCCCATTTTGATTAATTCACGAAATGTTCAAAGAAATCCACAACCTATTGAAAGCAACCCACAACCTATTACAACAACACTAGAGGATAGTACAATAGTGAGAGCACCTAAAGTTATAAATCAATAAAAGTTGTGGTTTGCACCTGACATTTAAGGAGCACTCATAGATATCGAGGACAACAACATGTTGATAAGAGACTCATAAAATAAATGGGGTATTCCAACAACCACGACCTCAAAATGGTTGGGTGGTCTCATAACCATCTCCAAGAAAGGTCCCCCAACCATCCTCACCCCTAAAGAAAAAGAGAAAATTGTTCAGTGTTGCCAAGAGATGGTTGTAATTGGTCATGGGATTGAGGACAGTTGTGGCTCAGATAGGTGAGATTAGACCCACCCCTTTAAAGGATATCATTACTGGGAAGTTATGGTGGTCAAGGTTTAAGGCATTCCATTTGGAACTGACGTTGTAGATAGTAGAAGGTCTCGACAAAGATAGGGCACTCAATTGAAGACCAGTTGTTGTATGTACTTTCTATGATAATTTGTCAAAAGCATATGCTACAAATCTATATGAACCTACTCGCATATGGAATTATGATGAAATTTGTGTGCAAGTGAGTAGAAATGGGGCTATGACAATACAATCTAGAAGAGGAAGTTGGAATGTCTCTTACATAATTCTCAAAATTTATAAATGGATTACCATTCTTTGTTGTGTGAATGCTTTTGAGAAAACCATTATGGGATTCTACTTGTTCAAATGCAAGAAGCACTTGCAAAATTACATATCCAAATATGAACTGGGTGTTTGTATGGCAGCCCAAAAACATGCATAGATGACCAAGTAACTCTTCCTTAATTGGTTGCACCACTTTGCTCGCTCTATTCCAGGGGGTGTTTCACCCACTAATAGACAATTGCTCATATTTGATGGGCATGAAAACTATGTTGCAATCACAACCATCCAAGAGACATGGATGCTAGGTATTGAACTACTCACATTGCCAACTCACACCTCTCACAAACTAAAACCCTTGGATGTGAGTGTCTTTTCTCCATTCAAATCATGCTTCATTTTTATATTTTTTTACACATCATGGTTGGCACGGTTTCTAAATGTTGAAATCAGGAAGGCATAACTAGCAAAAATAGGTAGCAAATATTTGATAAGGGCATTGACTATATCTAACATTGTAGAAGGATCCAAAAGGATCAATATATGGCCCCTCAATCTTGATGCACTCATGGAGGACATGTGACCCAACAACACATTTGAAATTAATGGTGGAGTAGACACTTATGTAGTACAAAATATGCTTATCCTCTCTAGAGTTGATATGTTAATGGAAGATGTTACAAAAAACATAGCTCAAATCCATCAGTTTGACTCCAATTCACAAGTAGACTATGATGAGGCAACTAAAAATGAAATGGAAAGCCTTGTTGACAATGTGGATGATAGTCTTCATCTTCCATCTAAGTGAATACCACCGTAATGGTTGGTAGAAGGGGCTATTAATCTAGGTGTCAACTTGAAAGGGCAAGAAGATGAAGGATTTGTCCCTTTTCCTTCACCACACACCTCTATCATGCTAGAAGTTGTGCATTATTATGCTAATTGTAGCCTATCAAATACTGGTATAGATGTAGATTTAACACAAGAAACATGTGATGATAGGAATGAGGAAGATGAAAGTTTACTATCACAAGTAAGTGACATGTCAGGTTCTCAACCCGAAACAATAATTACCAAATTCTTAAAGTTGCTTGTTCACATTATCAACCATAAACATGGAAGGGAAATTGACAATGGGATCCACTTGAGCTGACAATCCCAGTTGTTAACATATGATGATTACATGAATTTTCTAATGGAGCAAGATTTAAAGAAGAAAGAACTAAAGGACATCAAAGAAAGAAAGATCGTATTAAAGAAAATAAGAGTCTGTGTATATTGGAAAAGGGAAAGAAGGACAAGGAGAGAAAAGAAAAGGATATTTTGCATAAGGAAAAGGAAAGGATGAAAGAAGAAGAGAATAAAGAAAAGGAGGACAAACAAAAGGGAGAGAAGGAAATGAAAGAACATGAGGTAGAGGAAAGGAGGCTTGAGGAGTAGGTTAGGGATTTGGCTAGAAAGAAAATGTTAAATAACCCACCCACTTCAACCTTGAATTGCTTGAAGGGAATGTCATAATGTGAGATATAATCAACATAAATATCCCAAATTGTTTGATAGCTTATAATTTTCCACCTACTTCACCATATCTTCCATTTTATGCTACTCATAACTACATTGTAGGGATCCTAGCATATGTTGTCAGCACTGGATATTGTAGTAAAATACAAAGTGAAGTGAGTAGCATTCAGAGAATAATAGGGGATGAGAAAATGGTTCCTACTACAGTGTCAAGGGCATCACCCACCTCACCAACAACTTTTTTTTGTATTTGCTTTAGCTAATTTTGGGAGGGTTTTGCTTTCTAATTTAGAGTGGCAGATAAAATATGGGAACATGTGTTATGAACATATGGATGTAACATACTTTTTGTTTTTCAATTATGTTAATTTGGTAAAACTTATTATGTCAATAAAATATATAACATGTAATGGGATGACTGAGCCAAGATGTCAACAACTAAATTAACCAAATTTTAATTCAAGAAGACTAGTTTTCATAATTTTGAAGGATTGGGTTTTCAATTTACATATATAGGGGAGAGGAGCTAGAACATGCATACCCTATCTTTTGGGGGTCCACATGGGTTGCCACGTGGACCCGTGACTTATTTGTTTTAATTAGCCACCTAGATTGCTAAGTTGGCAACCCCATATCTAAATTAATCACCATGGCTTAGTGGTTTGTTAAATGTTCCAATCTCATTCATCCAATGTATCTACTTACTATCATTTTGTTGTGTTAATTAAAATGTGCATAGACCCACACCCTAAACCTTCCCACCATACTATCTGATGTGGATATGATAGCTAATTGGCATTCATTCACATGGCCACCCAATCCACTACCCTATTCTCCATTTCTTGTTGCCTACACCTTACATTGCAACATTGTAGTTAGGAACTTTTTTAGCATTAAACCTTGTTGCAAAGGCTTCCTACTGACCTTCAATGGGGAAGTGCAACAAATTTTAACACTAAAAAGGGAATCATAAGACTACAATTCCTAATTGATAATAGTGAAAACTAGATGCTTAATTGTCACCTCTCCTTACTTGCACCTAAGCTCAAGTGTACTTTATGTTCCCATCAGTTAAATATCTACTTGTTATATATAAATAAAAACTCTATTCAATACGCCTAACTACTTGTAGATCCAACTATGTTTCATTCCTTTCTATCCCGCCTATTATGGATTATTCGACTAGTTGCAAACCATAAATGTATTCGGTCAGGGTGTCAACAAGTATTGAGAGTTTTTATCAAATACAATGAGAATACTCTATCATTTTAAGACATTTATCCTCATGAATTTTCTTGCATAGTCTATTTAATCTAATTGTTTGAGTGTAACATAATTCAACAGTACAAAGGTTTCAAATAGTAGCGTGTCCTCATTCTATTTGATATTGGTAGTGTTGTGTGCACTTCAGTATATATGTTTGGTATAAATGTTGCCACATTTGGGATCTTGCGGGTATTGGTTCATCTCCCCTCACCATTTGCATTTGAGGTGTCAAGTATGTTTGTATGTGATAATGACAATTGAATGTAAAAGAAACTTTGATTTAGAATAGAAAGGTAATCTGCACACATACGAGAAGCACATTAATCAGTTATTGGTTTCAAAGAATGACATATATCTACATGAATTGTTGATTGGATGACATATATAACTAGAACTAGGACAAGTATACATTATTTGAGTATTTAATACTTACGACTCTCCATTTTGTCCATGTAGTGCATGGTTGAGTGGAATAGTACATGTATTTTTATATAATGTGAATAATTTTGCATTTTAGGTGTGTAGTATGTAAGTATGTCATACTGACAATTCAAAGTAAAAGTCACTTCATTTGAATGTTAAAGTCACCTCAATTTAGATTAGAAAGGTAATTTAGACATCTAGGAGAAGCACATTAATCGCTTATTTGTTTGAAAGAATCTGATATATCTAAGAATGATTGATTGCATGACATATATAACCACGTGTAAGAAAAGTATACATTTTTTTACAATGAAATGTTAAGACTCTTCATTTTCTGCATGCAGTACATGGTTGAGTGGAGGAGTATATGTATTTTTAAACAATGTGAACAATTGTGCATTTCAGGTGTGAAGTGTGCATGTATGTCATAATGACAATTGAATGTAAAATTGACTTCAATTTAGATTAGAATGGTAATCAAGACATTTAGGAGAAGCACATTAATCACTCGTTGGTTTGAAAAAATGATATATATCTAAGAATGATTGATTGCATGATATATATATCCACATGTAGAACAAGTATACATTTGTTGGCAATGAAATGTTAAGACTCTTCATTTTTTGCATGCAGCACATGGTTGAGTGTAGGAGCATATGTATGTTTATACAATGTGAACAAATTTTCATTTTGGGTGTGAAGTATGTATGCGTGTCAAAATGAAAATCAATGTTAAACTCATATCAATTAAATGTAAAAGTGATTGCAATTTAGATCAGAAAGATGATCTAAACATCAAGGTCAAACCCATTAATCCCTTATTGGTATCAAATAATGACATGTATTTATGAATGGTTGATTGCATGACATATATAACCACATCTAGGACAAGTATACATTTTTGCATTTAAAATTAAATTAAGAAGGTTAAAATAAAACACACTAGAATGTTGAAAGCACTTATATCAAGAGTATCATTACTCCCTTAAACTATATTCTTGTTTGAATTTCTTTCAACTGTTTAGGGTTGTGTATTTGGACATAACCTATGAAATATGAAATACAAACATGTATGCCCATATTGCTTCAAAATTTTCAACACCAAGGTTACAATATGAAGCACATTGTCTTGATAAAATTGTTGACACCTTGGCCCAATCATCACTTTACAAGTAAGAGATTGCATTGCAAAAAAGGGATCTTGTAAGAAATTATATTGTATTGGCTCATATCCCTTGACCATTTTCATTTTAGGTGTGAAGTATGTATGTATGTCATAATGTCAATTGAATGTAAAAGTAACTTCAATTTAGACTAGAAAGGTAATCTACACATCTAGGACAAGCACACTTGTCAGTTATTGGTTCAAAGAATGACATATATCTATGAATGGTTGACTACATGACATGTATAACCACATGTAGGACAAGTATACCTTTTTTGCATTTCTAATTCAATGGGGAAGGTCTAAAGAAAGCAACTCAAAACTATTGAAAGCAATTTTAATAAGAACATAGTTACTACCTTGAACTATCATTCTTTTCGAAATTGCTTTCAATTGTTCGGGGTTGTTTATTTGGACCTTGCACTTGGAATATGAAATTCCATATCATCACATTACATGTCATAGATTAAATTATAAAAAAGGGTCTTAGAAGAAATTTTATTGTAAACCTTTGAAGTTAGGGTGTGCATCTTTTGGCCTCCTTCCCCTACAAAGTTATATACACAAACATAGATATATATACATACATACATACATATATACATACATAAATATAAATATGCACATGCTCATACATACATACATATATACATTTACATATATACATACACAAATATATACATACATACACATACACATACATACATACATGCATAAGAAAAGGGAAGAAGGATAGGATGATAGCCCCTTTCTTTTCGTAATGCACAAATGAAAGAAATATGACCCAATAAGCTCAAGTAGGACTACAACACTAAGTGAGTGCAATGATACTTCACTGTTGTGACTATGAATGAAATGGTTTTGGGGAATTAATCTAATGATACAATAGAAATGACTAAAATAAGATAAATTAAGTAGTTTCAAGAAAATACAGATTGACATAAACAAACATGAACATGTAATCACCAGAATTAGAAAGCCAAAGGCTATATTGACCTATACACCAAATCTGGAGTTTTTCTATTGGGAAAAAAATTCTAGAATTGAAATAGGGAGAATGTTGACACGGTTCTGAATTTCCAACTGTTGGAATTCCTTGGACACCTGTAACTAAAAATTTGTAACCTTCAAACTGGAACATGTCTGCAAGATGAATCTAAGCCTATTTTGGGAGGAACAAAATACCTTGGGTATTCTATTCCTGGGAATAAAATGCCTTAGGAATTTTGTAGCCTACTTTTTGAGCTTAAACAAACACCACAATGATGATCATATGGTAGAGTCCAATTTTTTTTTCTTCTGATAGTTATTTTCGAAGTATTTCGCACCTACAAATTTGAGAAGTGTGTATGTGGGTGGTTATAGAGGGGTTTTCCTTGGTCAACCCCCATTTTTGTGATTCCCACATCCATAAATAACTAATATAATAGAGATAAAGTATATTGTGCTCACGAGTCTAGAGAATGTCTAAATTTCTATGAGCCTAAATGCATAAATGTAATGGAGAGAGTCTACCCTAATGTGATAGTGCAAATCCATGCAATCAATGTATGATTGAGAACATGTAATAAACACAAACCTAAAGCTCAAATATATAAATATGAGAATAATAAGAAACCATACCTAGCCTAAGGGGTGAGTACAAGCCAATCATCAGTCGATGATCTCCTAACCACCATCATGATCCCTTTGAAACTCCATAATGATGTTGAATGCTTGATGTAATACTTGATAAATGTTTGATGTAGAATGATTGATATGATAATATACATGATAATTCCTTGATTTAGTCTTGATTCACAAGCTCTTACTTCATGAGATGTCTTCAAATAGGGGCTTTAACCTTGCAATTACTTTCATCTTACCAAAATGGGGCATAAGGATTTATTTTATACAAAACTAGGAGATAAACTTGGGAGAGCTTACCACAAATCTAGAAACCCAACTAAAACACTGAGACCAAGCGTCAATTCAAATTTGAACCCCATTCTTGGGGAACAAAATGCTATGGGCATTTTGTTCCAGGAACTTAAATCCCTAGCTATTTGATTCCACTCACCAATCAAACTTCAAATCAGGACTATGGGTCCTACATGATTAAGGGATCTTATATTGTGAGATAAACCTAATTCTGAGAATGAGACAAAGCACGAAGGCCAACAATGGTAAAATAGGGCCTAGGTGGTGAAATGAATTATTAGATTGGAGGAATAATTGAGGAGCACACTTATAAATAAGTGATTATCTTGATTTTAAATAAATTTGAATTGATAAACGACACATATTTGAATTTAGGTGCTCATTATTGCAACATGAAGTCCTATTATACATGCTTTAAATGAAAATACACCATGGTAGGTGCTAAAAAATCATGAAGTGCACCAATTAGGTGCTTACAATTTATGATGGTACATTTAGCCCCCACTTTAGTATCACTTTATTCATATGTAAGCTAAATTACAAGAATAGTAAAGAAAAAAGATATTCCAAAGTCATCAGATGAAAGCCCCCAACGTGCAATACCTACAAAAAAATGTTAGAAGCTACATTCTACAAAACCACTTTGCTAATTTTAAAACCATAAACCACCTAAGGCTTACTAAGAATGATGAAATTCATGAGTAGTTATATACCACCTATTTCAGCTTGCTAATTAGGAAGGTGAAATAAGGAATCATGTTTACCACAACAAATTGTGAATCAAATTTGTTGACAAATATTATTAATAGGGTTCAAGATTAACTCAAAACATACTATAAAATATTTGGATAGATAAAGAACTTAATTACAATCTCAACGTGACAAACAGTGTGAGAATCAGAGTTCTCTAGCTCAAAATATGAATGATTATGTAAAAATACTTTAGTGAAAAAGAAAAAAGGAATAAAACTAAATTAGAAAACACACACTTAAATAGTGTTTACTTACCACATAAAGTTTCATTTTCATAATTTTTCTTTTTTGATTGTTTGAAGAGGTGAAGAAGATGTTGAGGAAGAATTCAATCATTTCCATAAGGATCGATAATGTCATGCCCAAAAGTTATAGGCAAAACACACCGGTAAATATTTTTTATCGTATTAATAACTAAAGTTGTAATTAGGAAAGACTAAGTGTTTAAAGTTTGATCCTAAAGAAAAGATAGTGTCAGGATATTTAACATCCTATGGAAAAATTGGGATAATTTATCAGAAGGTCTGAGGGGAATCATGGCAAGCGAGGTCATCTTGCCAACATCCCTTGATCGACCCCAACAACTATGGCCAATCAAGATTGATAAAGGTTAAGTTTTTCTAATTAAATGAAACCTCTTTAATAATATTCATTTAATATTCTAATTTAAATTATTAACTCATAACATTAATAAAGGTATAAGAATATTTGAATAAGTAAACTTTATTAATAGTTTTTAAATATTCATCCTCTAATGATCTCTTCAAAATTATTAAAATACCCATAATTACAATGTTATACTAAAATGATGATGAAATTCAATTATAACACGTTGTTAAAATTGATAGCGAATCTGTCATTAATATACCAACGTCATATTTTAATTACTCCAATAAGGCGTTAATAAATATATTCTCTTACCAAGGGTTTAGTTATATAAACTTGGATTAATTTAAATCCCATTAATAATCTCATTTAAGTTAACCAATTAATTAAATCATAATTTAATCCTTAGAATCCTTCCAGTTAAATTTTAACTACATTAATGGTGGGTATTATGCTCCAAGAAAATTTACCATTATTTTGATTATAATTACATCTAGCAATTTTCCAATCATTAATAATCTCATTAATTTTCTTTAGTTGAAAATACTATAGTTACTTATTAGTCATTTGATTAATTTGACTATAATTGATCAATAATTTATAAATTCTACTAATTAAATCTAAAGTTACCTAAATAGACTAAATTAACAATTTAACTAAACAATATTCAAAAGTAAATCTTATCCTACAATTCCCCATTTCATGATAAAATATTTTCCAATAAAAAAATGTGAAAGAATTAATTCCCACTAAAAGTCTTCCCATTTTGAAAATCCAAACCCACTAATAATTCAATATTTCTAATTCTAACCCTAATAGTGTTTTCACAACAAGAAGGGAGCAAGGAAATGAGTTTTCTTTATTGAATCACTTCTCTCTCTTTTTTCTCACTTCCTCAACCCTAACCCTAATTCGAAATTAGGGTTTGGGGAGGATTTTGGCACTCCACACCTTCTCTCATTCTCTCTCTCTCCCCTCTTCTTCCTCTTCCCATTCTTTGTTTGTTGCAGGTTTGATGGAGATAAGTAAAAGAAGAGTGTGATCAAGATTTATTTATTTATTTATTTATTTTTATTTATTTATTTTTTTAATTTTTTTTTAAAATAAATTATATGTTATTTTTTTAATTATTAAATAACACAGTTTGGTTGGGGGTATGGCGGCCGCAACTAGCCATACCCATGGCCCGATCGCAAGGGTGGCGGCCTAGCCGGCCACACCACAATGACCAAAGTTGCTGGGTGTGGCAACGTGGCTGCCCACACACCAACAATCGAAGCCGTTTGGTGTGGGATCATGGTCGACCACACACCAGTGGCCGAAACCACTGGTGTAGGTTGTGGTCGCCACAGGGAGGAGGGGCGGCTTCGACTGTCCTCTCTTCCCAAATAAAATATGATTTGTTTTTTTTATTATTAATATTTTTTTAATATATTTTAATTATATATATACACAAATACTTTTTTTTAAAGGCATAAATATTATATATATATGTCTTTTTAAAAAAAAATTGTGTAAACTAATAAAAGTAATTTTAACAAAGGCACATATACATAAAAATACATTATTATGAAGATGAAATAAGGAACATATATATATATATATATATATATATATATATATATATATATATATATATATATATATATATATATATATAATTTTTTGAAAGGAAAAATAAATAAAAAATATGGTTTAAACTCTCAATGTAATTTTGTTTTTACATAAAGAAAAGATTGACATTCAAACTGATTTCTTTCTTGAAAAGAAAATAACTGCATTATTAAAATAGAAAAACTTCTAAGCTACACATTTCCTAGAAGGGCTGGAGGTGGAGGGCTTATAAGAGATAATGCTGGAAACTATTTAGGAGCGATTGTTGTCCCCCTGGGTATCCAAATGAACCATGTGGTAGAGGCTGAAGCTGCTCTTTACTTGGTTATGATGGCGAAAGATTTGGGCTGCATGAAATTATGGCTAGAAGGGGATTCCCTAAATATAATCAATGCTATAAAAGGGAAGTATGAGAGCTCATGGACTATAGAACACATTATTAACAAAATTAAAATTATTATGAATTCTTTTGAAGAAAACCACGTCACTCACATTTATCGTGAAGGCAACAAACCGGCAGATAGGCTAGCAAATGACGGTACCTTGAGTGATGTCACCCAAAAGTGGAGAGGGGAAGTGAATCTTAAGTTTGAGATTACAAGTCTAATCAACTATGACAAGATTAATCACTATGAAGGAAAAATCACTTAACATAATGATGATAAAGACAAATAATTTACCGAGGAGGTTTGCATGTAAGGCGAAGTGTGGGATCATTACTCTGCAATTAATAAAGCATGAACAACGGGCTAATATCGATAACCAAAAAAGCAAAGTTAACTAGAGAAGTAAGGCAGAGATCACTGGTAAGGAGCCGAACCAACACATGAAAAACTAGCAAAAAATGGGATGTGGTTTGAAGAGGGAGGAACCTTCCGACTGTGACAAATGGAGACAGGATAGAGATGTTTGGAAGAAACTGAAGAAAGGGGCGGTTACACAGTTCATGAAGAAGCTTCACGGGCACGACAAAAAGATCACTTCTTTGTTCGTAGATGGTTGAGCTAATGGTAAGGTTCATCTATGGGGCAAGTCCTTCACTCTTACTATTTCTAGCTTAGCTGATATTATTGGTTTACCATTGGATGGTACCCATTTCCATAAAGGAAATCATAGGCTAGGAACTGAAGCTTTTACTATTTTCCCTAAAACTAATGATGAGAAAGCCCTTGTGACTAAGGAGAATGGTGACTATGTGGATATTACCAATATTGATGAATTTTGGGCCAAAATTTTGAAGGCCATGATAGAATATTTTACGTTGGATGGGTGATATTCCAAAATTTATAACTTCCATTTTGTGTTTGCTAACCACTTTAGGCATAAAAGGAGAATTTCTTTCCCTTACTATCTTTTTAGTTCTCTGAACAACAACATTGCGGGACACAGGAAAAAGGCTAGTAACCCCATGTTGCATGAAGGCTTGATCCTTCTTATTTCCGACCACATAAGGGACAACATTTTGGACCCTATCCCTAAAAGGATCACTGGTAAAAGAAAGGAGAAGAATGAGGGGGAGACAAAATCTGAGACTAGTAAGAAGAGAAAGAATAATAAAGGAAAAGCTCCTGTTGATACCGGTGGCAAAGATATCAGAAGTGAGGAGTTAGAGAAAATGCCTCAAACTAGGGGAAAGGGTACCATTGAGGAAGACAATGAGGAGGAGTCCAGTGAAGAAGAGATAAACAATGAGAAAGAGGAAGCGAATGAAAAAGATCAAGAAGAGGATATGAATGATTAGCTGGCAGAGGAGAAAGATGATAAAGAGGAGAATAGCCATGAAGATGGCAAAAAAAAGGAGGAAGTAGAAGAGGAAGAGGAAGAGACCCAGGAAAATTCTTCTGAAGAAGAAATGAAAGATTCCCCTGATTATAATGGGGGTGCCGAGAAAGAGGATGAAGGTACTCAGATGTCATCCATGGAGGCTGACATTACTTCTCAGGATGCCCCTGTGGAAGAAAAAATGATCAATGTTATACGTGATACTGGGGATGGTAAAAGCAGAGAGGAGGAAGGTAATGAGGAAGAAGGGTTTCTATGGGAATTATGGATGGACAAGAGAATGAAGGTAAGGAGACTGGTAAAACCCCTTCTTCAATTGATACTGATGAGGACATCTGGAAAAATAAGAAAGAAGGTATGGATAAGATGACCATGCTGGAGAACAACAACAACAAAGAGGAACCTGTTATCCTCTTAAGGGAAGCTTCTTTGTAGGAGGAGAAGAATAATGCTAAGAATCAAGATAAGAACATGGATTGGAAAAAGGAAATGCAGGAAATGAAAATCCAGATCCAAGAAATGGAAAAAACTATGAAAAACATGACTACTAAGCAGGGAAAGATAGAAAGTAAGGTTCTTGATAAGGTTAAAAACAAAAATAAAAATGAGGATGGCATTGCTGAGATGAGCAAGATAGTTAAAGACAAGATGAAAGAATTAGAAGCCAAAATTAGCAACCATGACAGTATGATAAAAGGTGTTCTGAGACACGGCAACGAGGGTCTGAAGGTGACCATTATGAATCTGAATATGTTGCATAACTATCTGGAAAGGAACTTGCTGGAAAGAACCGCAATCACCATCGATGAGGATGCTGGTAATACTAGGCTGGGGATGAGAACTAGAGAGCGCATCCAGAGGAAGGTCCCTGAAAAACTGAAAGATCTGAAGGAGCTACAAGAAACTATCCAGAAGATGGAAAATCTCCAGAAGAAGGCTGAGGAAATGATAAGGCTGAGGAAATGATAACAGATAATTAGCTTGTTCTTGCTGGTAGTTGTTTTGTAGCTTGTTTTATCTTATAGTTTCTACTTTTGAACTGTTTGGTTGTTGGTCCCTGCTTTTTTTTTTCCAACAAGTGTTTCATTTTGTTTACTTTAATGCTCTATCTTTACACTATTTTGTACTTTGGTTTCGGGTCCATGTAAAACCTGCTTTTACCTTAATCAAAAACATTTCCTGTTTTTAAAAAAAACTTCCGACATTATATATTTTCTTGTAACAACTCAAAAATTAAGAAGAAATATATTATTCTACATATAGATTCAAGACTTGAAACAAAAATACAAGCTAACATTTTAATTCACATTTGCAATGAAGAATACAACTTTATAATCAACAACTCTCTCTTTTCAATTTTATGACCAAAACTTCAAAATCTTCATATTAAATTGGTTGTATATATAATAATTTCCTATTTAATGAAATACAAATTCTTACAATGCCCAACAATGAAATAATGCTACACTTTGAAGAACTTTACATTTATTTACTTTCAAATGGAAAACAACATTTTCTCAAAACCCATCACAAAATAAAAAAGTCACTAATTAAACTTAAACATTTGAGAATTCTTCATTTTCTTGCTTCCAATACTTCAAGCCAATACCTCCCAACCTAGGCCTCTACGAGACCACCCCCAAGCTTGGGGAATCAAGGTAAGACAGGTCACACACACACAAAGCACATAGTTTTGCAAACACAAACTCACAACAGGACACCCAGCCAAGACTCGCACAATGGATCTCCAAATGACCCAAAAACATGGGGTGAAGGTGGACCAAGTACTCATGAGGATAAGCCAAAGCATAATAAAATTTCACATGTCTCCCAAGAGCAACAACCACATTTTAACTTCTCAAACACAAACCCTCAAAATCCCTTATGACCCCCAAAAGTATACACAACAAAATGACATCATGGAGCCCATACATCCATGTTTATCCCCCTCCTCCATGAGGAAATACTCTACACTCAAGAGCTGTCCAAAAACTCTCCACCCCCAAGGTTACTCTTCCCTCCCAAGGGTGAGTGTGCCTTGAGACTCTCATACAAAAAAATCACAATACAACACAAAGGAAAACACAATACCATTCATGAAATTACATGCTCACAACAAACTTCCATTACCATACTCAACACTTAAGCAACACAACAATGTAAAACACAAAGAAAAAAAGGAGAGCATCACCAACCTAGATCCAAGATTATGAAAAGAATTTGAAGAAGAGCTTCCTTTTGTCCAAGTCTTTACTCCTTCCCAAAACTTAGCTAATTCTAGAAGTCTCTAAAGATAGAGAGTGTGTGATCAACCCAAAATTTCCCTAAACTTCCTACTAAAAGGGGTCCCTTACCAAACTCCCAACTAACCATCATTAAGAGGCATGGCTCATGGAGACTTTTTTCTCCATTCTTGTCTCCCCTCATAAATGAGATGGAGACCAAAAATGGGGAAAGGGGAATGGGCTTGTCCTCTTTTCCAAACTCTCAATTTCGAAGCTTGACTTGAGGGGTACTTTAGATGGGTCATAAATGAGTTATGAGCTCAAGATTGACCAAAATTTAACCCCCAACCCATAGTACATGAAGTGGGATAGCTAAAATTAACCCTAACTCCATCCTAGGGGCTCATTTAACCCTCCAAAAACTCACTTGAAGTTTGCATTCGGGTTCAACATGATTTGACTCAAATTAAGGCTTCCTAACCAAGGGTTTACATGGGAGCACTACAACATAACCCTAGGGTAAGAGTCACATGCTAACCTACCCTCTCCGTTCTTGTCATGCCAACACATCACATACACAAGTGTCAAATGACACTACAAAGTTTATACCTCACATGTACACATGGCATGACAATAGGATAAACACAATTACAATTAAATAGGAATCACAATCATGCAATACCACTTATAATGAATAAAATATGATACAACAAGGTTTTGTCTCTTCATTAGACACAACCTTAGCTTTCACTGATTTTCACATAGACCTAACCTTGATTCCCCGATGTGTTTCCATGGTCAATTTTACTGCATATCTAAATTTGAATATCAATTGTCCATGAAAACCATACATATAAATAATGAAATTGATTAAAAATGTTTATGCATACAAATTTTTCCATAATAGAAATCACATAATTCACCATTGATCAATCAACATTCACAAATTCAATTCCTTCCTAAACACATTTTCTCATAAGGCACATGTAGAATTCAAGAATCATAAATTTTACATGTCCATAAGGTTCAATCATAAATCCATAATTCATTTTTTATTAGAATAATAATCTAGATTAGTCTATCCTAATGCATCATCAAAATGTATATAAACCTCCATCATAGAATTCATAAACATTGAACAAGGTTCATCAAATTCACTGATAGGGATCATAAGTTAAATAATCCAAATACATCCTAAACATGAGTGAAAAAACATAACATAAGCAAAAGCATCATAATTAAAACATGGTCCAAATCTCTGTCATGTAATGTAATCATCTGAGTGCATAAAAAAAATAAAGTATAAAAAGCTATGTCCATCGAAAATATAAAATAGTGATATGACAGGTCAGAGTGGGGCCTCACAAAACCTAAGACAAGCGATGGAGGATGGGATGCCACTGGACGAGGTAGGATATTCCATAACTTTCTTTGAATTTCACCTTTTATGTTTGACTTTTTGTGATATGTTACTGTCCATCCAAAATTTGCACATGCACCTCGTAACCTCCTAGTTGTTTTGTATGCATTTGGGTATTCTATACCCAGATGGGCATTTTGTACTATCTTGAGCATTCTACATCTAGGTGAGCATTGTGTACCCTCCTTGGAATTTTGTACCCAAGTATGAGTTTTGTACCTACTAGGGCATTTTGTACCTAGAGAGGATAATATGCAAAGTTTAGAATAGTAGTCTTCTAATTTATATGAGGTGTACTAATGTTTATTTCATGTCTTGTGATTATAAGAGTTTCCTGAGATGAGAGCTCACGGGCGGGCATGTTATGTCATTGTAGACACCTAAAAATCCTTTAGAAAATAAAGTATTTTTATTTTCTGAAAAATCCCTGATGACATCATCATTTATTAATTAATTAATTAATTAATTAATTTTTATGCCATTAAATCCTTTTATCTTAATTAAAAATATTTAATTAAGAAATCCCTTCCTGAAAATGTTTAAATCTTATTTAAACATTATTCCCCTATTTATTAATTATTTAATTAATAAATTGACCAAAAATCCCAAAATAAATAATTTATTTATTTTTTGCCCAAAACTTGGCCAATTTCCTTAAGACCACTAACCTCTTCCAGAATCCTCTAATCATTCTTTAATTTCGATTAAAGACTAATCCCCTCATTTCCTAACCCTAATCCCAACTCAAAATATTTAATTAAGATTAAATATTTAATCCTCATATTTATTAAATTTATTTTTAACAAATATTCTCAAACCTAAACCATGGAAATAAATAAATCTTTATTTATTTCCTAAAATCTATGTTTATCCTAAGGAAATTCTAGACTCTTCTAGAATTTCCTAATCCTAATCCTAATCCCCCCTAACCTTGTCACATTCCCTAACCAAGGTTAGCCAACTCCTAAGCTTAACCCAAAGTCAACAAACTTCTAAAGACTTCTCTTACATGCATTAAATGCATTTAAAGCCTCCTTATCCCTCTTACATGCATTTGTGATGCATTTAAGAAGCCCCTCACCCCTTTCTTACACCCTTTGACCTTAGGCACATTTCCCAAATTGTGCACATCCCTCCCATCTTTCAACCCAATGCCCTTGTGACACTTGTCACAAGGAGGTGGCCCTGAACTAGCACAATCCATGTGCTCCCCTTTGAATGAATCTTGGCCTCTCTTAAGGATTTTGATCCTGGCCACTCATTCCCCTTAGGAAATCCTATAAATACCCTCATTTCTAAGAGCATTCATTCACCTTTTTAAAGCATTGTTATCATGCTCATTTAGCTCTAGACTTAGCATAATCAATACTAATTGTTAGTTTTTCATCATTTTCAAGCTTTCTTAAAACACATCTTAGCATAGATTTAATGGATTAACCTAGTTTCTTTCATTGTTTTGCATAAGCATAGCATCATATCACGTCTCTATTTGGTTTAAAATCAATCTTAGCATAAACATCATGTAGCCTAATCTTCATTTCAGCATCATATTTGAGTTTTGAAGCTTTAGGGGCAATTTTGGGTGTTCTACCAAATATTGTGCCACTTTTTGAGGTTTTCATGAGTCTCAAATCATCTTAGAAAGCATTAGAGTATGCTCCAAGTGCTTAGAGAGCACACCCACATCCCCTTAAGCAAGAGCAAATCAAACAGTGCTTAGGTGCACCTGTTTTAGCTCAATCTGAGGTGGCTTAGCTTAGAGTTTTCCTTGTTTTGGATTGATTTCATGTTAGGTTAAAATATAATCTTTGTTTGGCTTGAAGCTTTCAAAACAAGTATCCTCAAAAGCCTAGTCCACAGTCATATCTACAAGGATGAATGTGGTATTTGAGCATCAAGGATCTTGTTCTCCTGAGAGATGTAGGACCATACTGAGCATATTACCTTCCAATGATGAAAATCCATGATGCCATGGTAATGACACCAATGAAATAATGGGATGAGGACACATCGACATTTTATCTACCCATAAGAGATATGATTGTGACCTTAGAGGATGTATATCACATCTTGAGATTAATTATCCATGAGAAAAAAGTGAGAGCAGTAGCATCCCAATTAGAGGTAGAGATAAAGAGAGATCATATATACTATCTAGGTAGAGTTGTTGATCATGATACCTCCCATCATATCTTACTTGATTCACTTATTCACACTTATGAGGATGTAACACTAGTGTGAAAGGTTCTATTGTGTAGAGTTGTAGTAGTGGTGATGCTAGATTGTAGAGGCATCACATTTCTAGCATGTCTTACCCATGTTATCTATAGGATGGAGGAACAACATATTATATTCTTATGGGAGAGGAGTATGCTCACTCAGTTGTACTATGATTTGGGAAAATATAATTGCTATCATTGTAAGAGCCTCAATGTATGCACACTTCTACAGGTGTGGATGATGAGCACATCACACGTATATAGCCCATTGGAGTGTTCATCGAGATATGTCTTATAGATCCTTAAGTGTTAAACTATCTACTGAGCGATGCATGGCAAGGAGGAGATATATTATATAGGAAGATGACTATCGATCAATTGTAGCCAATTGATATCATATGGAGACCCTATTTTCAAATAATGTGATGGATGGACACTGTACAATAGATTAGATGCATGTAGAGAGATTTCCTCTTATAGGGACACCATATATACATTGTGGTTTCCTTTTATTTTGATAGGGTGAGGAGATATTTTGGCCTCCCATAGGGCGTACCAAGAGATGTGCTAATCTATAGATCAGGACAATGACATAGATCAAGTCTTAGAGCCATACTAATACCCACACTAGAGGATATTAAGGATACAAATTCTAATATAGAGGAGGGACGAGATGTTAGATGATATTGAGGATGCAAGTACACTCTAAGCATACTAGAGAATTTTATATTATCGCGGGATTCAGTTCATCTTTCCGACTGACTACCCCATAGATGATCCAAGTCCTTGGATAAGATTAGGAGCATGAGTAGGGAGATATGAGGGAAAAAGGAGCATTATGAGGATGAGAGGAGAGAGGACAAGGAGCCCAAAGTAGAGGATGAGCAGCCTAGAGCATATGATGAGCAACCTAGACTAGAGTATTGAGAGGGACTCATCAAAGGCGGTCATGATATAGATGAGGATGAGGAGGATATAGAGGGAACATTCCTACAATGGAGACCACAGATAAAAACCTTAGAGAATCCACCCAACAGGGGCACACATATATGAGAGAATGAGGAGAGTAGCTTGTCAATGCCCCTAGCCTCATCACATGATAGTACCATCGACTCTACCTGATTATGGTCTAGCATAGCGTGAGGGTGATATAGGTAAAGAAGTTATTAGTTATGTTTCATTATATATGTACATTTTTTATGATCTATGGATGATGAGACTGATGTGGTTATGTTTTATGTTATGTCGTTGGAAATAATTATTTGTGCAAATTTTTGGGTCATGTACTTGGAGATATGGCCATGGATGAACATATCCCATCATCCTTGTAGGTATCTTATGTACCATGGTAAGAGGTAGGGATACATGATAGTACCTTTGATCATGTTACATTATAGTTGCAAATAGAAAATAATGAGCATAATTGGAGAGAGTGTGACACAAGTTGGCCCATACTAGACATAAGATACAAGAGGTGAGGGGAGTCATATGAGGGATGGAGATGTGGAACCCCTCGAGGAGTCACTCATGGTATATGAAATCTCACCAACCCTCCTCTAGCCCACTACCTTCTCCACTTTGAGGCCCGTAGGAATCTTGCAACCATCATCTTATGGATGAGAACTCAAGATTTTATATGATGTAGATATAAACCACATTTTGGATAGTGGTGACTACGTTAGTGATGGATATATATGATGTCTTGACATTTTACATGCTTGAGTTATTTTAATGTTATAATTAATATTTTTATTATTTCTTATGATTAAAAATAAGGCAAACATGATGATAAATGCATGTCTATTTTTAATGCATTTTTTATTGAATTGAAAAACCAATGCTAGAATGATTAAAAAAGATACGCATGTGATCTAGAAAATGATGATGTAATACACCAATGTAGAGAAATTTGAATGTAATTTAGATAACTAAATACCACATAATTCTAACATAAAATGGTACGTTCAGTAGTATACTAATATAATTAAATAATATCTTAATCATATGAAAAGGATATTACAAAATGAATCCAAGACAAACAAAAATGCATATTTGTCGTGAATGAAGCAACATATGAAATAGTAAAGAATGATTCTTAACCATCTAACAAATGTGATTTTAATGAAGAAAACTATATTAATAGACTACTTAAAAGAAAGATAGAACATAAAGGATATTTAAGAAAAGACAACATGCAAAGAATATTTGGCATAATATCAATGTTAATTCATAGCATATATATATATATATATATATATATATATATATATATATATATATATATATATATATATATATATATATATATATATATATATATATATATATATATATATATATATATATATATATATGGTCTTTAAGGGGTATACCACGCACATTACTATTTTATAAGCACCCTAACCACAAACTTTTGTAATGACAAAGGGACCAAGTCAATTGGGACTAAATTTTCCTTTTTCTCTAAGTAGCGCATTAACATTACGTTGATTTTCATAAGGAACCAAAGCACCTACCAAAAAGGATTGTTCAATAACCTTATCATTTTACCTTTGTTGTAGGGATTTGTGATAAGCTTGGATACAATCAAGAGCATTAATATGTTGTTCATTAAGTATCTTAATTTTTTGAACACGTTTTTCCCTATAAGCATCATTGTCAATTAGACCCTTATAATAAATCCTAAGTTAAGTAATTTCTAACTCCAAAGGCATGATCACATCAACAACATAAACTAACTTATTAGGAGTGGTACCAATTACCATATGAATACTTGTTTTGTAGGCCCATAAACATAAGTTAATTGAGTGTGACAATCTTTACTATGTTTATTAACAATCTTACAGAGAATTTGCTCAATTACCTTATTAGAATCTTCAACTTGTCCATTATATAAAGGGCAATAAGGAATAGAGAAACATTGTTTAATGTGATATTTTTCAAGAAATTTTGTCAGATTCTTATTTTTTAAAGTTCCATTATTCATCATTATGGTCAAAGACATACCGAATCAAGAAATAATGTTATCCTATATGACATTACAAATAATGTTAGTCATAGTAAATTGAAGAGGAATAGCTTCCACCCACTTAGTAAGGTAATCAGTGGGTGTAATAATGAAAACATGTCCTAGTGAAACATGAGATATTTTTCCAATAAGATCTAAACCCCATAAGTGAAAAGGACTTGACACTACCTAAGAACAAAGTTCATGGGTGGGAGCATGGATTAAATTGTTGTGTTGTTGACATTGATGCCATCTTTTTACAAATGCAAAGGAATCTTGTTCCATAGTTTGCCAATAATATCCCTTTTGAAGTAACTTATTCACTAAAGATTTTCCACCAAAATGCCCTCAACAAGAACTTGAATGAGCTTCTTCAAATGCAACATGGATTTTAGTTTTATTAAGGCATCGAATGAGAAGACATTTCTAGCCATGTTTATAAAGAACATTAGAAAGAATGATATATTAAGAAGATAAATTTTGTATTCGAGCTCTAGTGTTCCTTGTGGTAGATTCAGGAAAAGTACCATCTCATAAATAGTGAAAGATATGAGAATACCATTCATTAGAATCAACATGAAAACAATAAATCAAACTATCAGATCTTCTAGAAACAATAAGCTTTAGAAGGTTATGTATGGTGAATTGGTATTCTATAGAAGGATTGTTGATTGTTATAAGAGATATTGTGCTATCCATAACATCTACATGTCTATTCTATTTCTATGGTAGAGAATCTATAGTATAAGAAAGGAATGTATTCAACAAGGATAAAACCAAATCATGATATTGAGATAATTTGGAGTGATTTGTTTGGTAAATGCCTTTAACTTGTTTAATGATTAATTGTGAATCACCATAGATATGTAAAATTTTCACACTAAGAGATAAAGTCTCATTTAATCCAGTAATAAGGGCTTCATATTTTGCTATATTATTAGTGCAAAGGAATTTAAGATGGTAAGAAAGAGGAATAAGATTCTTTGAAGAGGTACTAATGTAACACCAACACTTGATCCTGTTTGGCATCTAGATCTATCAAAATATAATTCCTACTTGTTATCCACATCTAAGGTTAGGAAAAATTCTTTAGGGAAATAATTTTGATTAGGCATGACATTAGGTGAAGGATCCTCAACCAAATGGTTAGTCAAGGCTTGTCCTTTGATTATTTTGTGATAAACAAATTTAAGGTCGAATTCACTAAACATCACAACCCATTTTGCAAGATGTCCTAAAAGGTTAGCTATAGAAAAAAAATGTTTCAATGGATCAAATTTACAAGGACACGAGTTTCAACATTAAGAAGGTAATGTCTTAATTTTTGTGTAGCAAACACCAAAGGAGTACACTATTTTTCAATTGGAGTATATCATGTATCATAATCAAGTAATGTATGACTTATGTAATAAAGAGGTCATTCTTTTCTATCTTTATCATGTTGAGCCAATATGGCTACAAGAACATGAGAAGAAGTAGAAGTGTAGAGAAGAAATGGTTTATTGGGTATTGCTAGTTGTAAAATAGGAGGATTGGTGAGATATTATTTCAAATCTTCAAAATCTTGTTGACAATCATCATTCTATTGAATTTTTTTATCCTTATTCAATAATGTAGTGAAATAAATTGTTTGATCTATAAGGTGTGACACAAACCTATAAATAGCTTTAATTCTTCCTTCTAAAGTCCTGAGTTGCAAGATATTTTGAGGTGGTGGAATATTAAGAATAACATTAGTATTACTTTTATCCACCTCATTACCTTTGTTGGAGATAATAAATCCCAAGAGTTTTCCACTATATACTCCAAAGACACACTTTCACGGATTCAAATGCATGTTGCACTTATGAATTTGTTTAATTTTTTTTTTAAGAACATTAACATGATCCTTGTGAGCAATAGACTTAGCCAAAATATCATCAACATAGTCTTCTAAGAGCTTATGTATGAAATCATGAAAGGTAAGTGTCACAGAACATTGGTAAGTAGAACCAGTATTCTTTAATACAAAAGGCATGACAACCTAAGTTCCCTAAGGTGTAATAAAGGCAATTTTGTATTGATCTTAAGGAGAAATAAAGATTTGATTATATCCATAAAAACCATCCATATAAGATAATAAATCATGTTCAGCTATGGATTCAACAATCATATCAATGTTTGGAAGAGGAAAATCATCTTTTAAGGAAGCCCTATTGAGATCCCAAAAATTAGTACACATTTAGATCTTAGTCTCATTGTTAGATACAACAAAAATATTTGAAATCAAAGGAGAATAATCAATACGATGAATGAAATCAACATCAAGAAGCTTTTCAATTTTAGCCTTAACAAGTAAAGAAATCTTAGGATTCATCTTTCTAATATTTTTCTTTACAAGTTTAGCATTAGGTGCTAATACATTGTTATGAGTGATGATTTTAGGATCTATTCAAGGCATATCAAAGTATGTATAGGTAAATATATTTTGAAATTCAAGAAGAAGAACAAAAGGTTCTTTTTGTTCCTCCTTATCTAGACATTTCCAATTTTAATGACCTTGTCTTTATTATAAGGATCCATTTGGACATATATGGTTTTTGTTATCAATAAATTACTTTGTTAAGGGACATCCATAGGTAAAGGGAACTCATGCATATTCAATTCATTATTTTCTTCCCAATGTAAGATTTAGTATTTAGAGAATAGGAAAAACCGCGATATGATGATAATGAAGAAGATTATCTTAGGCTCCTAAGAACTCAACCAAAGCATCATCTATACAAAATTTATCAAGAGGAGGCACAATAGAAGGAGAATCAACATCTATAAGATGAGGGTTAACAAGAGAAAGAGGTTCATAAGAGAAGATAACATTCACATTGAGGGTAGGTTTTTTATACTTCTTAGATGGTTTAAGGGGATTATATCTAAGGCCAAATGAATGTTCATTACTATCACTCTCTAGAGGCACTTGAATTCCTTGTTCATTAACACCACAACCATTACCACTAAAACTATGTTTAGCTAAAATATGGTAATCAAGACCATAATGAAAAGCCATATCAAGAAGAGATAATGGAGCCTCATAGGTATCTATGTCATGACAATCGTGTTTTGCTAAATTCTCGAGAGATTCATTGGAAGTTGAAGTACCAAAAAAGTTATTACAAAGTTGTTTTGGAAGAGATGAAGGGTTCTTAGTTTCTAAAAGAGGACCACTTTTCTTAGATTCAGTTGGAGGAATCTTGTACTCTCTTAAAAAATAGGGTGTAAAATCTAAAGACCGCCAATCATCATCCAAAAGGATGCTCTCGGGAGAAGGGGAATCTTGGGAATGGGGAGTTGGCTCTCGTTGAATCAGAATAGGAATAGATTTATCAAATTTAATATGTGAATAGTTTTATAACTTATCATCAACAATGAGGGTATACATGGTGTCATTATAGATAAAGTTCACCTTGCGATGAAGTGTTGAAGGCACAAATTGCATGACATGTAACCGTGGTCTACACATGAGGAGATTATAAGTAAGTGAGTTAGTCATAACTTGAATAAGAGTAGGTAACATAATAGGAAACCCTTTAACAAGTAAGGTAATAATACCCATAGTTTGTTTAGCCACGTTGTTAAAGCCACAAATAAGAATAGAATCAAATTTGATTAAAGAAGTATCTGTGCTTATCTTACGCAAAAATCAAATCTATAATATTAAGACTAGACCCATTATAAATTAAACTTCTTCAAATAATATTTCCATTGATAAGGACCACAAACATAAGGGAAACATGTTGTTCCTAAATCTTCTTAGAAGGAAACTCATCTTGAGTAAATAAAATCTTGGCTTAAGTATTACTTGCATTCATACAATCCAATAAAGAAGCAATATTGTTCTGCTTAAGAGGGGGAACATATAGGTTGGTTAATTCTTGTTTTATGGCTTGATGATAAGGAGGATAAGTTTAAGAAGTTCCCAAATAGATATCTTGGTAGGAGTAACATATAATTATTATACTAAATCATATTCCTTTCCCAGATTTTGAGGTAAATGGGATTCTATAGGAAGCACAAGTTGAGAAGCAGGAAGAGGATTATACATAATAGGATTAGTGGGTTGTTTATTGTTTCTTGTGTGATACATATGAGAAACTTCTTGATAGTTCTTAACAAACTCCAAAGGATTTATTTGTTTCCCTTTAACATTTACGATTGGTTTATTAGGAGTTTGAAAGGAAGTTTGATTAATACAACCTTTAACAATAATAATAGGTTTATTCATTAGTTGAGGAATGTCTTCTAAAACGTGGACAACTACCTTTAGTTTTCAACATTGTTATTATATCCATTCACATGTGTCATGTTAATTAACCTTTGGCAAAAGGATGGTTTGGGAGTTATAGAGGAAGATTGAATAGAGATGAAGTCATCAAGGGCTTCATCTGGCATATCAAAGTCATTACCACTAAATGGATCATCAAAGGTTATAAAGTATTGTTCAAAGAAATTAGACATTATAAAAAGGAAAGTAAACGTAACAAACAATCTACCATACAAAGATGCTACTTTTTGTTTTAAATGAATATGCAAATGCAATGAAAGTAAAAATTCTAGAAATAAAAGTAATTTATTTTTTTAAAAATGATTCACATGCAAGATCTAATCTAATAAAAAGGTTAAAATGCATGAAAGAGTTGGTTTCACCAAAATGTGTAATAAGAAAAGGGAAGAAGGATAGGATGATACCCCTTTCTTTTTCTAATGCACAATCAGAAGGAAGATGACCTAATAGGCTCAAGTAGGACTCAAGCGCTAAGTGAGTGTAATGATCCTTAATTATTGTGATTATGAATGAAATGGTTTTTGAGGAATTAATATAATGATGCAAGATAAATGACTAAAACAAGCTAAATTAAGTAGTTTTGAGAAAATATAGATTGACAAAAATAGATAGGAATGTGTAATGACTAGAAATAGAAAGATGGAGATTGTACTGACTAGTACACTAAATCTAAAGTTATTCTATTGAGAACACAACACTTGGAATTGAAATAGGGACAATGCTGATACATATCTAAATTTTTAACTGTCAAGAATTCTCAAACACCTATAATTGTAGATCTACAACCTCTGGACTGAAACCTATCTATAGGTTAAATTTGAGCCTATTTTGGGAGGAAACAATGCCTTAGGCATTCTATACCCTACTTCTAGAGCCAAAATAGATAGCATGGTGAATGTCATAGGGAAGAGAGTTTGTTTTTCTTCCAATAACTATTTTTTAAGTCTTCCACACATACAATTCTGAGAAGTCTCTGTGTGTGTGGCTATATAGGCATTTTCCTTGGTCAACCCCCCATTTTGGTAATTCCCAACTCCATGGATGAAAGTGATGTGAGTGTTCCAAGGCTTGCTTGCACTTCAACCAAGAGACCTAGCTGGTCTCTTCTAGAAACCTAATCTCCTCTAGGTCCTAATTGGCTTAGATGATTAACTAAGTCCAATTCTAACTCTTCCTTGAGAGTTCTATTCCTTGTGCTTCACCTTGAAAGACTAACACCCTTTAGTTAATTCAACATTCCTCCTTCACTTAGAAAGCTCTAAGTGCCAACTCTTCACAATCTTCAAATTTCCTTGCACAGATGTCCATCATGTTGAAAAATTTCACATCTTTGCCATTTTGATCCATTTTAGAAGGATCTTCAATCTTACCCTTACCGGGTTCAAGGATTCACCATTTAGAAGCCTAATTAGGCCTATTTCTTGTAGCCTTTACTAGTGACTTTTTGCTAATTCTAGCAAAAATTTTCCAAACATCCTAAAAATCTAAAACCATATTTGGATACCCATTTGGAAGTTTTAAAAGATTCAGTGGGTTTTAGGGTCTGACAACCTCTATACACTAGTTTCCTACAAACTAGGACAAATAGGGCTAATAGGCCTAATTTCTAGGATTGACTGTAACCTTGCTTGTATCTTGCTCAAACCTTAATCTAATGGATTAGTACGGACTCAATCCTCAAAGAATATTAGGATATGATAAAATCCCATCTAGAACTATACCTATTTCATATAGTACCTCTCTACCCTGCAAGTAATCTTCTTTTCTTCAATCCTAAACCTCTAACCGGGCTCTGTCTGCTCGCCTAGGGCTTAGTAGTAAAAATATCTCTCCATCTTCATAAGACTCCTAATCCTAAAAATATATACAATAATGACTCCCCTAACATATCCATCCATCCTTAGGTGTTTCCCATGGCTAGATTTCATGGGGGAGTCATGAATGCACCGACTGGTCAGAACAGGACCAGTATAGACTCTAAATAAAAAACAATGTATTCAACACACTAGAACTACTCTAATCAACTTGCCTATCAAATGAAAAACTCTTAGAACTAATCAAAGAAAACTAATAAATCACTAGTTTAGAACTTTCAATCCATTTCACATGACTGTCACCACAAAAGCTCAGGTTCTTCCTTGAAACAATGTTGTCGAGCTGTATTACTATTCACAAACTATTACAATTATAACTCTCTCCTCAAGATTCAAGTCTTAGGTAACATTAGATGTCATCTCCATGATTCTAGGGCATGTTGGCCAATCTCCCACTTCCTATAGTATAGGGGATCCAAAGTAACCGAGTTGCATGCAACATTTGCAATAATTGCAAATGTTGTCATGACAACTTCTTTACAACATCTGGCATCTTTCTCTTATGCCATCATCCTATTTCTTATGACTAATACCTCCTATATTTCAAGGATCCAATATCATTAATGACCTTATGGCATCTTGCTTAGAACACATTTAAGACTCTAATCTCACCTTAAGCTTCTAACACTAAGAAAATTAATAACAACCAACAATGGCTATTTGGGTGACCTTAGTCCTAATGACTAACTCACCTAGCCCACATTGCAATGAACTTCTAAGGTCTTAAAAAAAATCAACATCCCTGACTTGGCTAGAGTCAAGTACAAGCCAAAATAACTAGCATCATGGAGGTTAGCCTAGGCGTGCTCCTACACCATCCTCCCCAAAATAAAAAGTTCAATCCACCCTTGGATTGAGGATGCTTGGAGAAATTCCCATCTTTTTGAACTCTAATTCCTTGACCCATAGTGCTTCAGCATCCATATGACCATGCTTCTTTATGAGGTATTCTTTGTACTCCTTGGTCCTAGTCTGTTTGTAGACTCTAGTATCCAATACACTGTCAGCTCCTGTTATTGTAGCAGTGGGTAATTGGAGATCTTCCACATCTCTGATCACTTCATGAAGGCTTTGATCCATATCTTGATGTGGTCCTTTGTAATGGACTAAGTATGCAATGTTGAAGATAGGGGATAGTCCATTGTCTTCCGGTAGCTCAACTCTAAATGCATTATCACCATACTTAGCCAAGATAGGACAGGGACCTATCCTTCTCATCTGTAACTTGTGAGGGACTCCCTTTTGAAGTCTTGATTTGTTAAGATGCACCATAACTAAATCTCCCACATTGAACTGAACGTTTCTTCTACTCTCATCCACCTTAGTTTTATGTTTCATGGTGTTCTATGTCAAGGTCTTCCTCATTGTATCATATATCTCCTGCATAGCATATGCAAAATCATCAGCATATCCACTTCCCTTCACTCCATCTTTCAAATCTCTTAGTTCATATACTCCTCTAGGATGTAGTCCATAGACTATTTCAAAGGGACTCTTCCCTTTGGATCTATTTATAGTGTCATTGTAGGCATATTCAGCCTGCCCAATCAACTGATCCCATTGTTGACCATACTCCTTGGTCAAGCACCTTAGTATATTTCCAAGGCTTCTATTGACAACCTCGGTCTAACCATCAATTTGGGGATGGTAGGTTGATCCAAAGGACAAGTTAGTGCCTAACCTTTGCCAAAGAGTCTTCCAAAAGTGACTCATGAATTTATTTTCTTTGTCTGACACAATGCTAATAGGTAACCCATGGATTCTTACTATCTCCTTGAAGAAGAGAGAGGCTATTTGACTAGCATCATTAGTGGTCTTGCATGGCACAAAGTGAGCCATCTTTCTGAATCTATCCACAACCACATAAACACTATCCATACCTTGTCTTGTCTTGGGTAACCCAACTACAAAATCCATACTCAAGCATTCCCATGGCCTAGTAGGAATAGGTAGTGGTTGATAAAGGCCTACATTTAAAGAAGTGCCCTTGGCCTTTTGGCATACAACACAACTTTCTACATACCTCCTAACATCAAGATTCATCCTTGGCCAATAATAGAACCTTTGAACAAGTTCTTGAGTCTTAGTGATCCCAAAGTGACCACTCAAAGCACCATTATGCTTTTCTTGTATCAAATTCTCTCTAATAGAGCCTCTAGGAACACATAATTGATTCCCTTTAAACAAGAGATCACTTTGAAAAGTATATTCAACATACCTACTATGAAAATGATTCTTGTATTCAGCACATACCTTATAAATGTCTACAAAATCTTCATCATCAGCATATAGATCCTTGAAGTGATCTATCCCCATGCTCTTCAACTGAATTTCTTGGATTGTGAGAGCTCTTCTAGACAATGCATCTACCACTTTATTGAGTACTCCTTTCTTGTGCTTGATATTAAAGGTATAAGCTTGTAGGTATTCAACCCACTTAATGTGCTTGTGACTCAACTTTTCTTGTGAATTCAGGAAACTAAGGGCTTGGTTGTCTGAATACACTATGAATTCCTTGGGAAGCAAGTAGTGCCTCCATTTCCTTAGAGCTTGGACCAATGCATACATTTCAAGGTCATAAGAAGAGTACTTCTTCTTGGCTTCACTTAAGTTTTCTAAATGAAAAGCCACCGGTCTACCCTCTTGGCTTAGAACAGCCCCAATAGCTACATTGCTAGCATCACACTCAATGGTGAAAAGCTTCTCAAAGCTTGGAAGCACTAAAACAAGTTGGGTAGCTATTTTTTCCTTCAACAACTCAAAGCTCTTATTAGCATGCTCATTCCATACAAATTTGGTCTTCATGCCTCCCTTAATAGTATCCAACATAGGAGCACAAATTGCACTAAATTGCCTTATGAATTTCCTATAATATTGTGCAAGGCCATGAAAAATCCTTACCTCTGTTGATGTCCTTGGAGTAGGCCAATTCATGATAGCCTCCACTTTGCTCTTGTCCATTTTCAGATTGCCATGTGATAGAACAAATCCAAGGTACACTAGCTCTATTTTGATGAACTCACACTTCTCCAAGTTGATCATCAACTTCTCCTCATGTAGCTTCTTGAAAACAATCTCAAGATGTTCTAAATGTTCACTCCTTGTCTTGCTATAAATTAGTATATCATCTAGATATACTACTACAAACTTGACTATGTAGTCTTTGATAACTTCATTCATGAGCCTCATGAATGTGGAGGGGGCATTGGATAATCCAAATGGCATGACAAGCCATTCATACAAACCTTCATTGGTCTTGAAGGCTATTTTCCACTCATCTCCTTCATGTATTATTATTTGGTGATAGCCACTCTCAAAGTCTATCTTACTATAGTACTTAGCTTCACCTAGACAATCCATTAGGTCTTCAATCCTAGGGACAAGGAACCTATACCTTATGGTTATCCTATTGATAGCCCTTGAATGAGTACAAAGCCTCCAAGTTCCTCCTTTCTTAGGTGCAAGTATAGTGGGAATGACACATGGACTAATGCTCTTTCTAATTAGGCCTTGGTTTAGGAGTTCTTGTATTTGTCTTGCAATTTCCTCATTTTGTTGAGGTGTCATCTTGTAGGCTGCTTTATTGGGAAGGGTGGCTCCTAGGATAAGGTCTATCCTATGACTTATGGCTCTTTTAGGGGGTAAGGTTGATGGTTGTCCATCATTCACTATACCTTGGTAAGTCTGCAACATGCTTTGTAACTCCCTGGGTAACTTTGTCTCTTTAATCACCTTGCCTTCATCTCCCTCTCTTGGTCTTAGCACCAATGCAAAGCCTACACCTTCACTCTCTTCCATGGCTTGTAATAACTCTTTTTCACCCACCATAAGTACATTTGGACCTGCTATCTTCACTTCAGTATCCTCTAGTAATGACTTAATTTTGAAAGTCACATTGTCTTTCTTGAATGTATAGGAGTTCTTTCCTCCATCATGGATAGCTTGGCTGTCAAATTGCCATGGTCTACCTAGGAGAAAATGACATGCATCCATAGGCAACACATCACACAAAACTTTGTCTTTGTACCTTCCAATGGAGAACTCCACCCATGCTTGTTCATTTACCAGCACATGTTGGCCTTTAGTGAGCCAAGTGACCTTGTAAGGATTGGTGTGGGGTATCATTGTCAACTTTAGCTTGCTGACTGCTTCCTCTAGCACAATATTGTCAATAGACCCTGAGTCAATGATGACTCTACACACTTTCCCCATCATCTTACACTTTATCCTAAACAAAGACCTCCTTTGGCTTGGCTCTTCCTTCATCGGCTCCTTGATCAAAGTTCTCCTCATCATGAGGTTCTCACCTTCCTCTGAATTCAATGGTACTTCAACATGTTTTTTTTCTGCATTAGACTCATCTTGAACAAGATTAGTTCTCTTGTCACCTCCTTGAGATTAACTTCCTTTCTCTGGACACCTATAAGTAGGGTGCCCCATTTGATTGTAATGGTAGCATTTCATATTGGCAAAATAGTTGCCTCTTCCTCCTTGTCCACCACTTCTTCCTCTAGAGCTAGAGCTTCTTCCTCTACCAGCTCTACTAGAACTTCCCTCTTGCTGCTCATTGAATTTTATGTCTCCTTGAGTCCTTGATTCAGAACTTCTCCCACCATAGCCACCTCTTGGTCCTCTACTATCCTTGCCTTTACCTTTACCTTTGGAGGTTTCTTATTTCCTTTTGCTTTTCTCTTCTATCTTAAAGGCCATTTGATAGCATTGGCAGATGGTTTTGAAGTTCACAAGACTCATTTCCTCTTGAATTGACCATTTGAGGCCATTCAAGTACCTTGCAAGCTTAATGCTATCATCTTCAACTACCTTTGATCTCAAACATAGCTTTTGAAATTCCTCGACGTATGCTTGGACATCTAGATCTCTTTGTCTAAGATTGTGTCTCCTCCTATGAAGCTGAACTTCATAATCATCAGGAAGGTAGGTCTACTTCACTTTAGTTACCATGCCCTTCCATGTAACTATAGGACCTTTTCCATCCTTCTCTGTGATGACCCCTTTTCCTATCGCTTGACTTGAGTTCTTTAAATTAGTACAAGTTAGGCGTAAATTAGGAAATCATCTTAAAAACTATTAAAATACTCTATGTTAACCATTACCATTCATAAGAAACACAACTATTAAAGCTCATAGATTAGATTTGATATTTAGATCTCTAGGATATAGGGATCTTCCTCCTTCTTTACTAAGGTCACTATGGGGTGGAAGACTTATCGTGCTCTGGGCACGTGAAACAGGCTACAAACGGCTTCCCTCAAGGCTTAACCCTAGTGTTGGGACAACTTGACATGTGTTCGAAATTACTCCGCCTCTCCCTTCCACAAGCTCCCTACCCTAAAGTATTATAGTAGAAGAAAGGGGGATAGACCCTATATTCTATAATTTAAATACTTAAAATTCAATAGCATCTTTATTTCTATAATTTCTTATACATTTGGATTTTATGAATATATATATATATATATATATATATATATATATATATATATATATATATATATATATATATATATATATAAACTAATCATTTATATCTTTAATAAATTATACATGTATATGGTTTATAAATGAATCATTTGGAATATTCCATTCCCCACGGTTATAGATAAATGACATGTATGTAGTGCTTATCAAATGAATATAATATGGCAACATTAATAAGTATTACCATCGGTAATGTACCAACTGCAAATCATGCTACGTACCTTCCAAGGTACTCAGGGGATGTGACTGTGCACGCGGTATACACTGATCCGCCGTTGCCTTGTCCTCCTTTTTTCGATTTTACTGCTGTGTATATTCTTCCTTAAAAAAGACATCGGGGGAAGACAATGAGTTGCAACCCTTACCTCAAGAGGGTGTCTTCTCCCAACTAACCGTCACCTTCTCTAATCGCATGACTCTTTGTTAGCACTGCAGTTGTGCTTAAGGATTAGTCAAGGTTAAAGGATTGAATATTGTCGAATCCCTTAGTTCGCAACACAGGACAGAATATCGAGCCTCGTAGAAAATCAAATTGTAATATATATCTACCACCTTCATAACCTTGCTTTCTACATTGATGAAGTTTGATCAGCATTCGTAGGTGTGAGCAATGACGGAGGCTTCATTTTCTGATAACACCAATTTAGATTGCAATTATGGTTTTAGATTATTCATGGGAATGTGAGGACATATTTCATTATGTCAAAAATTGTGGATCCAAATCGCATCTTCTTCTTTTTGATCCTGTTTACTCTTCCCATACTATCTTCACGTCAACCATCATTATAATATGTAATCATATGTTTGTAGCCTCATATGTTAATTGTACGTGGTGGCTTGTTCTTTTGGGTTGTTATCTAATTGTCTCATTTGATTGCTAATATAATCATACGCGAGTCTATCTTTGTTTATTCATCGAATGCTATAATCACTCTCTCATTTGGTATAATTCGATAGGGATTGATTATACCTAAAGAATTCCTAATCAAGATTCCAAAGGAGTTTATTTGACATTATATTATTTTGATTAATATTAATATGATTTAATATTAGTAATCTATTAATAATTCATTAATAGACTTAGATGATTGATTATATATATTATAATGATTATTCTATTTAGTTGACTTGTGATGGATTTAATTAATTAGTAATATTAATTATATACTTGATTAATAGGTTATGATAATCAATTATTGTTAATATTATTATTAATATTGTATTATTGTTATTATTATTTATTATTAATCGGTAACACTAATAAATATTAATCGACACTAATTAATATCAACATTATCTTTAACAACTACTAATTTTATTAGTGTAAATGATCTTATATTAATACCATAATTTGATAATATTAGTTAATATTATATTGATCAATCATATTTTGCTTAATAATATTATATTGACATATCATTTGTATACTTATTAATATTAATATATTAACATCAATATTAGTGATTAATATCATATTAATTAAGACTATTATGTATTTAGGAATATATTTGTATTCCCTACACTGATTAGGGCTCATGACATTCTCCCTCTTGATTTGCACAAACTTCCACCAAGTAAGAGCTGAACCTCTTAGCCCAGACTTGGCCACCACAACTTTTTGTGCCTCAAAGATACTATCACATTAAAAATGGTTCTCAATGCTATCTATCCAATCCACAACTGAATCTGTATCCATTTGTCCACTAAATAGTGACACACCTTCCAAAGCTTTGCCACTCAATGCCTTTAGTGCCTTTAAGAATGGCTCTTCAGGAAGAATAGGGTCAAGTGTTGGAGCTTCCTCCTCCAAGTCTAATTCCTTCTCCCTTGCTTCTTTTTCTTCCTTTTGGTCAATTTTGTCTTTGACCTTATCTTCTTTGTCTTGGACTTCACCCAAGAGATGCTCCATTTGAGCTAGTCTTTCCCTTAGCAAATTGTTATCTTCTTCTTGTTCCTCAACCTTCTTAGCTAACTTAGCATTAGTCACCATGGTTTTATCTTCCACTGATCCAACTGGTGTATTTTCTCCCATTGATTCAGTAGGCTGCAACATCCACCACAAGCCTGATCAATTCAAGCTCTGATACCAATATGATGTGAGTGTTCCAAGGCTTGCTTGCACTTCAACCAAGAGATCTAGCTTGTCTCTTCTAGGAACCTAATATCCTCTAGGTCTTGATTGGCTTAGATGATTAAATAAGTCTAATTCTAACTATTCCCTAAGAGTTCTATTCCTTGTGCTTCACCTTGAAAGACTAACACCCTTTAGTTAATTCAATATTCCTCCTTCACTTAGAAAGCTCTAAGTGCCAACTCTTCACAATCTTCAAATTTCCTTGCAGGGATGTTCATCATGTTGTAAACTTTCACATCTTTTCCATTTTGACCCATTTTAGAAGGATCTTCAATATTACCCTTACCGGGTTCAAGGATTCACCATTTAGAAGCCTAATTAGGCCTATTTCTTGTAGCCTTTACCAGTGACTTTTTGCCAATTCTAGCAAAAAAATTCCAAACACCCTAAAAATATAAAACCATATTTGGATACCCATTTGGAAGTTTTAAAATATTCAGTGGGTTTTAGGGTTTGAAAACCTCTGTACACTGGTTTCCTACAAACTAGGACAAATAGGGCTAATAGGCCTAATTTCTAGGACTGACTGTAATCTTGCTTGTATCTTGCTCGAACCTTGATCTAATGGATTGGTATGGACTCAATCCTCAAAGAATATTAGGATATGATAAAATCCCACTTGGAACTGTACCTGTGCCATACAATACCTCTCTACCCTGCAAGTAATCTTCTTTTCTTCAATCCTAAACCTCTAACCGGGCTCTGTTTGCTCGCCTAGGGCTTAGTAGTAAAAATAGCTCTCCATCTTCCTAAGAATCCTAATCCTAAACATATATACACTAATGAATCCCCTAACATATCCATCCATCCTTAGGTGTTTCCCATGGCTAGATTTCATGGGGGAGTCATGAATGCACTGACTGGTCAAAACAAGACCAATGTAGACTCTAAATAAAAAACAATGTATTCAACACACTAGAACTACTCTAATCAAATTGCCTATCAAATTGCAAACTTGTAGAACTAATCAAATAACACTAATCAATCACTATTTTAGAACTTTCAATCCATTTCACTTGACTGTCACCACAAAAGCTTAGGTTCTTCCTTGAAACAGTGTTGTCGAGCTATATTACTATTCACAAACTATTACAATTATAACTCTCTCCTCGAGATTCAAGTCTTAGGTAATATTAGATGCCATCTCCATGATTCTAGGGCCTGTTGGCCAATCTCCCACTTCTTATAGTTTAGCGGATCCAAAGTAACCGAGTTGCATGCAACATTTGCAATAATTGCAAATGTTGTCATGACAACTTCTTTACAACATTTGGCATCTTTCTCTTATGCCATCATCCTATTTCTTAGGACTACTAAATTGTGATATTTCTATTAGGATTTAACTGTGTAGTTTTTTTGAGTCAAACTCATTGACCCATGATTCATGAGTAGTGGTTCACCAAACCCATCTCTCATGAGAATGAAATGGAACACTTAGCACTCATTGGATCTAGGTGATGCTCAAAGAGGTGAAGCACAGGGACTACTAAACTCCTATATTTTGAGGATCCAAGATCATTAATGACCTTATGACATCTTTCTTAGAACACATTTAAGACTCTAATCTCACCTTAAGCTTCTAACACTAAGAAAATTAATAACAACTAACAATGGCTATTTGGGTGACCTTAGTCCTAATGACTAACTCACCTAGCCCACATTGCAATGACCTTCTAAGGTCTTAAAAAAAATCAAAATCCCTAACTTGGCTAGAGTCAAGTACAAGCCAAAACAACTAGCATCATGGAGGTTAGCTTAGGTGTGCTCCTGCACTATAAAGTATAACAGAGATGAAGTGCGTTGTTTTCATGAATCTAGAGTATGTATAAATTTCTATGACCCTAAATACATAAATATACTATAAATATTATATCCTAATGTGATAGTGAAAACCATACATGAAAATGCAATCAATGTATGATTGAGAGAATGTAATAAACATAAATTTGAATCTCAAATGTATAGATGCAAGAATAAAAAGAAATCATACCCAACCTAATATGTAGAAGATAAGTCAATCATCAGTTGGTGATCTCCTAGCCATTGTCATGATCCTTTTGAAACTAATACTTGATAAATGCTTGATGTAGATTTCTTAATATGATAATATACTTGATAATTGATTAATGTAGTCCTGATTCAAAAGTTCTTAATTCATGGGATGTCTTCAAATTGGGGCTTCAACCTTGCAATTATTTTCATATTACCAAAATGAGGCATAAGGCTTACTTTTATACAAAATTAGGAGATAAACTTGGGAGAGCCATCCAAAAATCTAAAAACCCAACTAAAACATTGAAACAAGGCCTGATTCAAATTTGAACCACATTCTTAGGGAATAAAAAGCCCCAAGCATTTTGGTACACCCAATCAAAGTTCAAATCAGTACCGTGGGTCCTAGCTAATTGAGGGATTCTAGATTGAGAGAGATAACAAATTATGAGATCAGGATAGAGCACGAAGACCACAAATGGTAAAATAGGACTTAGGTGGTGAAATAAATTATTAGATTGGAGGAATAATAGAGGAAAACACTTAGAAATAAGGGCTTACCTCTATTTTAAATAAAGTTGAATTAATAGAGGACCCATATTTGAATTTAGGTGTTTATTAATGTAACATCTAGTCCTATTATGCATGATTAACATGAAAAAAACACCAAGGTAGGTAATAAAAAATCATGAAATTGTACACACTAATTAGGTGCTTACAATTTACGACAGTATTATATATATGCCACATAGTATAACTAGACAGTCAGTGGGTGGGAGAAATTAATCACTTTATCAACAAGACCCAAGTTTGATTAGTACCCTGACTTACTGATGAACATTATATTGCCAGTGATTGGTGGCTTATTTAATACCTCAAATTTTATAAAGTTTGGGTAGTTATAGATTCTTCTCGACCATCTAACAACAATAATTGGTAAAGTCAGGGGGGTTCTAAACTTAGGGTGGATGAAGTTTGACATTGGGTGCTTAACAAGTTTGGAAGAATAGATGTTTAGAAAGAGCAAAGGGGACCAACAATGAAGAGTTGGACCAAATGAGGGTTTTAAATCTTAAGAAGCAAGGAGACCAAAAATTTCAAATTTTGGGGTAACAACAGGCTTTGATTGGGGACAAGGACCAAAATAATAAATAGAATCCCATAACTCTTAAATAAAGTTTAGTGCCTTATTCATTGGGCTACAGACTAAAGGAGTGACAAAAACAATGGAGCTACTTGTAGAAGGGTGGAGGGGAACTGGGAACACACCAAAAATGGAAAGCTAAAATTGACTAAAACCTACAACACACCAAAAATTATTTACAAATATGTATAGGGTAGAGAGCCCCTCACCTCAAGGAATACCCTGAGTTACTCATGCAAAACCATTGATAGGTTGAGAGAAGTATCTGTTAGTGAAAAAAAGTGTTTGGTGAGCAAAACACATTATTTCCAACTACCATCTCATGAGCACTATGAGAAAAAATCCAACAATAATGTCTCACAAAGCTTTTCAAGTAAAACATTGAACCCAAAAAGCCACTTTTCATTATTAATTTTTGAAACAAATTGTATTGCATTAACACTATGTTGTGTAAGTTGGTCTAAATCTACACTAAGAATACTAATGTAAAGCCTTGCCCGGGAACCCATGAGAATAAGGTCTAACTAGTCTTAGGGTGATGCAATATTTTATATATATATAAGATACATACATGCATAATAAAATGTTACATTAAAAATAAAAACATGCAAAAACAATTTAATTTTTATGTTTGACATCAATACCATTAATAAATTTCAATCATTTAGCAATGACACTCTAGACTTAATTACATTCTGTAGGGTTCCCATGACATCGCCACTTAAATGAAATAATCTAATCTAACAATTTAACTAAGGACATAATTATGTGAATTAAGTTAAATTTATTTTAACCCAAATTGAAATGTTCTTAGTGATTTAATTTGTCATAATGGAAAGTACATTTATTATAAAGAAAATAAAGTAAACATTAAATTTATCTAATAACATGGAATTTATGAAAGCATCCTAAACTATTACATTAATATCATCTATAAGTTTACAACTTGTCTGTACGTATTTACAGGAATTATAGTTATGAATGATAATTACAAATCACATATATGCATTTACATATTTTCCTATAGGAATACCTCAATGCAACACATAATACAATATACAATTATAGCTCCAAGTACCACATAATGAAGTGACTCCAAGAAGAAGATATGACAACAACAAAAATGATCTATCCAAGTGCATAAATATGAACATCGTACCTAAATGGTAGAAGAATTGACTGGACAGAATAATATCCTAGTAAATCAAGGATTGGACATCCTTTGACAGTGATTCATTGCTTAAAATTATCACATATCTACTTAGAACATCATGTTAGACTTCATTAAATGTATCAATCTGGGAACGTGAACTTGAGATGATGGCTGCAAAGTTTAAGCTTTAGTTCTTTTCAAGAGTCATCACTACTAAAGTAAAAGCTATTGCTACAAGAGATTTATACTTAGAAACTGAAACTACAGATTGACTCACAACTTAAAGGAAAAACTTAGCAGTAAATAGATAATGCTTCAAAAGTAAACCTATGCTACAGAAAACAGTCAGTGGTTCTATTACCAGTGGCTGTAGGAGCAACAATGCTTATCAACTTCAAAGAAACTTAACTGAATCCTACTTGAACATAAATAGGGAATTCACCTCCCGCATGGGCCCCCACGGAAGTGTGAATGATTAACAACTCAGAGATGGAAATCTGGAACTATCATATATTCATTAAACAAAACATAAGTACGATATGGAATATCAAAGTATTTCACTTTGTTGCTAGATTATAGTATGAATTCCTCAAAACATCTAACTAACTCAGAATCATAAGTTCCAGCTTATTTAAAAGCAACTGAGAAAAACAAAACACCTAAAAACTAGGTCCTTCATTACATAGCATAACAAATTCAGCTATAAGAATGAAAACATCATTTATGCAAGAGGATAAGCCATATTTAGTGCTTCAAGAATATAGGAACACTCGGTAACCAAATTGACTTGGTCTAAACTAGCAACCGCGAAGTTATGGAAGTAGTGGAGCCATGATAAAATCTGAAACAGTTACTCACCTTAAAAGACCCACTCATTCTTGAGTCTGTGCTCCTTGCTGACTTATTCTTCTCCTGCAAAAGGTTAGCATACCAAAATCCGCAATACAAACCAAGGCAAAGATTATAACAAGTTTTCCTATTTTAACATATCCTTGTCACACGACTACAGGAACACTACCCATTAAAACTAGAAAAGAGAAATACCAGATTTTATCATAATATCCATTACTCTATATATATTCAGTCTTGTCCTTAGTTTCAAAAGTATCAAATATACATATGGTTTAAAGCATAGAAACATAAAAGTCTGCATAATGTTTATGAAAAACCATAAGATATTTAAGTGTGGACTCAGAAAATCATAAACAAAACATCCCATAAACTAGACTCATCATTCCCCCTAGCTTAGCTATTTGCTGGTCCTGCAACAAATAAATTCTTCAACCTGGTTGTCAATCTGTAATCATCATCTGTCCTCTACCCAGTACCTCCTTTTGCAAGACTCCAATAGAATCCATTTTTCTCTATGTGTTTTTTCCACTTGTCCTTCTCTTTCTTCATATCAAAGCTATCCAAATTTTTTGAGTTTTCAAGGAGAGGAGACATCAGTAATGGAGGCTAAAAGGTTAGTGGGATCCAAAAACTTTCCCGCTCTCTTCCAAAGGAAATATACCAAGGTGCATGCTAATTTTCCATAGCAAAGTTGAGAGGTGAATGTGGTTCTCTATTTCTCAGCTCCCTAGATAAACTGTTCCAGTGCCACTGAATGGCATTTCTAGCCTCAGGCAATTTAGAATCTACCAACTATTCATATGCATTAAATGCTTCATTTCTAAGTGGATAGATGACTTTGCTACTTGATTCAGAGGGGGCAATTCTTAACTAATTATAATAGTAAGTTCTAGGATCTTTGGCTTCAGGTCTTAGATATAGGGGAATTTCTGGCTCTAAATCCCTATACACTTTGGCTTGAGTGTCCCAACTAATCTCATTCTGTACCCAAGACATAAGGGCTCTAAGTTGAATATCCCCAACATAAAGTAAGGGATTCCAAACTTGGTCATTTGGGACTGCAAGGTTGTGGAGATAGAGTTCACATAATAGATTCTGAATGGCTGTAGGAGAGTTATGGAAGGCTTGAGAAAACTGAGTAGGATCTTGTAATGAGGGAGATTTGTCTTGCATAATGCAGGTCATCTGATAGTTTAACAACTATTCTTTGAGAAACAAGGCATAGATAAGTGATGGGGATCTACAGCCCATCAGGTCAGGAATTAGAGATATGATTTTGTTAAGTTTCACACTCAGTTGTTCTACTTTTTCCTCCTAAACAAGTGTCTCTTGATAATGATAGTCTATTACCCTATTTAGTTCTTTTCATTGTTGTTTCCACTGCTCTCTCTCAGAAACTAATTGCTTAGACAATTGAAAGATAACATATAACAAAGAAGCTGAACCAGATTGATCTGACATTGAACTAATGCAAGAGTTGTCTGCTATTTTAGGAACAGATGACTTACCATTGTTGGCACTTGCCTTCTTCAAAGGATCTGTTTAGATGATCATAGAACGCTCGTTATTAGAGCATTATTGAGCCACTGAGGCTAATGTATCTAATCCTTCATTCAAAATTATCTCTACTACCTTATTAACAAGTTCTGCATCAATATCGGGGTTCTCTTCATAGGGACTCCTTTCTACTGTAGGAGAAAACATTGTGTCATCTTCTTCCCTAATGTAACTCTCTAAGTCATTTTTCTAAGGGCTCCTAGAAGTTGAACCTCTTCTCTGAAACACATAAGCTTGCTCTTCTGAGCTGGAGTCATCACCGATTATAATGACTTCTTCATTTGCTGGCTTATTAGGAACCTACTCTGTTTCAAAATCAGGAAACCCCTCAAATGTTTCCTACTGCATAATCTTAGTCCCCTATTCTTCTTACCCAGAGATTTCAGGTTGTATTTCAGCTTCTTGCTGAATGTTTCTAACCTCTTCTTCCTTCCATCCAGAATCTTGTTCTACATTTGGCTCATCAACCGAAATCTCTACAGTTGTGTTTGACTTCCTCCTATTACTTCTCCTTAACGGAGTTTCTTCCTTCTTTTCTAAAAATTTCCTTTTTCTGGAAGTGCTTGTGGCTGCAGGAGATGCCTTAGCCTGCCGACCAATACTAGGGTTGTTTTTCTTTTTCCTGTTCTTCGAGGAAACCGATTCTGTTGTAGGAGCAACTTCAGCCTTTTCTGTAGAAGTCTCTAATTCCTCTTCATGAACTGACCTTGAAGTAGAGGAATGAGGGGAATTAGGGGTCTTAACCCTAGATTTCTTCTTGGATGAAGAACATTGTCCAAGTTCAATAAAAAATTTCCTTACCCCTTTATCGGTTTGAATCCTCTGTCCCACTCTCCACCTAATTGGTTCTAGGGTTGGTTCCTTAAACCCTTGCAGCAGAAATTCATCCCAGGAGAATTTTGACTGCTCCCTTAAGGCTTTCTCAACTATCAATTTGATTAAACAATGATGTGAGACAGAATTATGTTTACCCTCCTGAACTAGAGTGGCCTGTTTCGACAAGATGCTAAACACAAAACTAGGAACATTGATAGGCCTATTGTCATGCCTTAGATAGCTCAAAAATTTAAAGTGAATGGAATGCAGGAATGAATGCCGCCCTTTTCAAGTAAAATATCTAATGACATGAACCGCACATTACCTAAATGGCTCTGAAAGAGATAGTCTAAATGTACCTTATTTCTGGTTGACTTCAAGCAGTGGGTCTGAATGCAGAGTGAACTGAGCTCTGGACGTGGTTGGATCAAGATTTTTTGCAAATTCCTCACCTTCCTATAGTAACCCCATAACTTCTGCCAAAATTGCCTACGAAAATGGCACCCTCAGTCCTTTGACTATAGCCACTCCATCTTTTAATGAGTTCAGAAACTGTAGTGCAACTTCATCATCCCAGTTGGTTAGCTTCTGAATATAATCCAACCAACCCCTTGCCTGAAAAATATGGTCTGCATGCTTGGTCTTCTAGAAAAACATTATGCATAGTGGGCTCCCTACGAATGAGGTCACCTCCCATCTCAGGTTGCCGAGATACCCAAAATGGAGTTGCAGGAGATAAAAACAAACAAGAACAATTTCAAACAAGGAGGCTTGAAAAGGCAAGTTACAGGAAGATTTCAAATTTGGAAATTTCAAGCAATAAAGCTCAGAAAATGAGCTCATAAGTAATATAAATGCAAATTATCTCTTAACTTCTCATAATTACTCATAATCACTCTCCACAGAACTCATACTTGACATAACTTGCCACCTTTACTTCATATGTGCGAAATAACAACGCAGCACAATGATTTTCAAAAAGTGTCAAATCATGACAAGAAATGCAAGTACGATAGGATCCAAGAATAAATATAAAGATTTCATAAACATAATGACAAAAAAAAGATATAACTTCCCCCCCAGCTAAATTAGGCAAGTGGTCCCACACTTACACAGGTGACAAGGCATACGAGAAAATAATTGGAAAACAAATTAAACTTGCATACCTTGGAAAGTGTAATAACCAAAATTGCTGCTGAGGTGGCAGTCATTGTTATCCACGAATGAAGAATAAATGAGGTGGATGGGTGATAGACAAGAAATGAAATGGAATTTTATTATGGAGAAGTGACTTTCATTAAGAAAGTGTTTATTATGAAAGTGACAAGATCTTCTAGAGTGAGGTAGGCAAATGAGCAAAAAGCTCATTACGAGTTGCTGCAGGAATGGTGTCACCAACGGCAAAAGAGAATTGCTGCACGAACTCATCCTTACTCTGGGGTCTGTGATATAACTTCAATCTGTGACCATTGACCAATAATTTGAAATGAACTAGATCAATTATGGAAAGCTGAATTGCTCCATTTGGAAAGACTACAATAATCTCATATGGTCCGAGCCACCTAGTTTGGAATTTTCCTAGGTTATGTTGATAGCGGGAGTCATAGAGGAGTGCCTAGTCACCAACAGAAAAAAATTTGTCCTTAACATACTTGTCATGCCATTGCTTGCATTGGTGTTGTATCAATTCTGTGTTGTGCAGGGCAGATTTTTGCCACTCATCAAGGCCATTCAAAATCAGTATCCATTCTTGCTGTGCTATAGTGAGATCCATCCCAAGATCAAGAGCTTTCCTAAGTGTTTTATGTTCAAACTCTATAGGCATGACTGCAGAGCGACCATATACAAGCTCAAATGGTGTGAAATCGGTTGTAGACTTCCATGTAGTTCGATAAGCCCAAAGTGTTTCAGGAAGTCGGATAGCCCAATCTTTCTTATGGATGGCTACTATTTTAGTGAGAATAGACTCCAACTCCCAATTGGTAACTTCTACCTGCCCATTAGCTTAGGGGTGATAGGGTGAATATTTATCATGCCTAATGTTATATTCTTCCATCAGAGCAACAATCAAATTGGAAGTAAACTGAGGACCTTGATCAGATTGAATCTCCCTCGGTACTCCAAATTGGGTGAAGATGAATTCATAAAGGAACTTTGCAACATTTTTATCCCTTGGGTGCTTCATAGGTTTAGCCTTAGCCCACTTTGTAACATCGTCAGTGCATACAAGGATATAGGATTTTCCTTGTGAAGAGGGCTCAATTGGACCGACAAAGTCAATCCCCCATTTATCAAAGGGTGTGACAACTACCTGTGGCTGCAGGGGCATTTCATCATTCTTTGTAGGTCATCCCATGCATTGGCATTTGTCACACTTTTTGGTGTATTGAGCAGCATCTTTGTATAAACTGGGCCAATAGTAACCTGTAGTCAAAATCTTCAATGTTGTTCTTTTGGCAGCAAAATGCCCACCACAAGGTTCATCATGATATGCCTTGAGGATATCATATGTTTCATCCTCTCTTATGCATCTTCTAGTTACTTGATCAGGACCAGTATAAAACATGAATCCAGATATCCATGAATAATTAAAGCTTTTCAGTCAACAATCTTCTTTCTTTAGTAGAGAAATGAGCTGGTGTCTTACCAGTGGTGGGATAATTGGAAATATCGGCATACTAGGGATTGTGTGCAGATAGCAGCTAGAGATGTTCATCAGGAAAACTATCATCAGTGGCTGCAGGATCATTAGGTACATGCAACCTAGAAAGCAAATTAGCTACCACATTGGTCTTACCAGGTTTATCTAGTATGGTAATGCCAAATTCCTGCATAAGAAGCAACCAGCGAGCCAGTCTTCCAGAGATTGTAGGCTTGTTCATGAGATACTTAATAGAAGAATGGTCGGTATGCACATAGATCTCATATCCAGTAATGTAGTGTCTAAATTTATTCAGGGCATAGATGACTGCAAGAAGTTCTTTTTCAGTGACAGTGTACTTAAACTCAACTCCTTGTAAATTTTTACTGATAAAGTAAATTGCATGCTCAACTAGGTCCACCTTCTAACCATGCAAAACAATAATAGCATAGTCTGAGGCATCAATATGAATGTGAAAAGGTAAGCTCCAATTAGGTCCTCTAAAAACTGGTGCTATGGTGAGAACTTCTTTAAGCTGCACGAAAGACTTTGCACAGTCAGAGTCCCAAGCGAAATCAACATCCTTTTTGAGCAGATTATAAAGTGGTGCTGCAAGCTAACTGAAATCCTTTATAAACCTTCTATAATACCTGGCATGTCCAAGAAAACTTTGCACATCTTTTTTTTTTGCTGGAGTAGGTAATGTGCTAATCACTTTAATCTTGGTAGGGTCCACTTGAATACCTTTTGAAGATATGAAATGTTCTAAGACAACCCCTTCTTCCATCATCATGAAACACTTTTCACTATTTAGAGAGATATTATAATCATGACATCTCTAAAGAACTTTCTCTAAATTTGCCTTTGCCTCATCAAAAGTATGCCCATATGTGGTAAAGTCATCCATGTAAATCTCCATGCAATCAACAGATATATCAGATAATATACTTATCATAGCTTGCTGGAAAGTGGCAGGAGCATTGCACAACCCAAAAGGCAGCACTGAATAGGCAAATGTGCCCCATGGGCATGTGAATGTTGTCTTCTCCTGGTCTTCAGGGGCTATTTGTATCTGATTATAACCACTAAATCCATCTAGAAAAGAGAATTATTTCTTACCAGCCAGATTATCAAGAACTTGATCTATGAATGACAATGGAAAGTGATCCTTCTTAGTGGCTATGTTAAGCTCCCTATAGTCAACACAAACTCTCCACTTCCCTCCTTTATTTGGTACTATAACAAGAGGGGAGACCCACTGACTATTAGAAATGGGATAAATGAATCTATCATTTAACAACTTCTGCAACTCATTCTTAACTATATCCCTTAATGCTGGATTAACCCTTCATTGAGGCTAGCGGATAGGTCTGTAGTCAAGACTGATATAGATTTTATGAGTGCAGAGTTTAGGATCTAGACCTTTCATGTCAGTATAATCCCAAGCAAAAGCTTGTTGATGTTCTTTTAGAAGTTGCAGGACAACTTTCTGTTAAGAGAGTGTTAAAGCACTGTTTATATTTAACTCCCATCCTGGGCTGACTTCTAGCTTAATAACCTTTTCTACCATGGATAGCTGAGAAATTAGAGAAGACTCCATTTCATGAAGCAATAATGTATGAAGGAATTGTGAAATTTATGAATACTATGGAGCATTTGAAGGTGGTAACAAAGTTTCAAGAACACAGTCTTCTTGGGAACACATTGAGGATTGCACTCCATATTCATTCATGATAATGGAGGAAATTATATCATCTTCTCCCCTAAAGGCTACAAATGGTTCCTTGGAGATCATTATTAACTAGCGAATGAAATTGACCTCAGGTTCAATATCACCCAAGTTTGGCCAGATTATCTGGTCATCTTGCAACAGAGGTTGAGCTGGGGAATATAGAGTCAGATTTTTAGTGTTGACTCCATTGGATATAGTCATTTTTCCTAATCAAAAAGCTATATAGGCATCTGTGGTAGCTAGCCAAGGTCTGCCTAGAATTATTAGATACCTTCCCATGTTAGCCTTTGGAGAAAGGACAACAAAGTCAACCGGATATTCCCAAGAATTCAAGGTGACTATTACATCCTCTACCATCCCATCAGGTGTAATGGTGGAACTATCAGCAAGCTGAAGGATGGTTGGGGTTTCCCTAAGACTGATGATATGCAACTGAGACATTACTTCCTTGGTCATGACATTTATGGATGCACCTAAGTCAACTAGAGCATTTTGGACTTGTATTCCTTGAATAGTGACTGTGACCACAGGGCTACCAGGATCAAAATACTTTGGAACTCTTAATTTCTCCAACATCAAATCAGATAATTGGCCTAGGACATGTATGGTTTTAAGATCCTTTTTCTTCCTCCCGGGCTATTTGATACAAGCTTCCTTGATGGCTTTAGTATATGCAGGCACTTCCTTTATGGCATCTAGTAGTGGTATTTTAACTGTCATTTGCTTTAGTTGGGCAAGCAAGTCCAACACTGCTTGATTTTCCACTGGCATAGCTTGTTCCTCCAACCTATGAGAAAATGGGGGCTCTTGAGCTGCAAGAGCAATAGGTTTGACTGGTACCTTAGTTGGCTCTGCCGAGGCATCCTCAACTTCGGTGATGATAGGCTATTGTAGAGGAGAAAGGGTTGTGCTAGACCTTAAATGAATATTATTCAGGGAAATAGCATAGCTCTGTTGCTGTGTTGTTGGTTTAGCATTGTTGGGATTAGGAGTAGGCTGAGCAGACAATTGAGTCTATTTAGGGGAAGTAGTGTTGGTTGTAGGAGGAGGCATTAGAGCCTACTGCTGAGGTGGGGGTATCAAAGCTTGCTGGCTTGATTGGTTCATCCAATTGTGTGGTTTTTGCCACCCCTGCTGGGGTTATTGCCAGGGTTACTGAGGTTGTGACCAACCCTGTTGAGATTGCTGCCATCGTGGCTGATGCTGCTGCCAGCCTTGCTAAGGTTGTTGCCAACCTTGCTGAGGTTGCTGCCAACTTGGCTGATGCTGTTGCCAGCCTTGCTGAGGTTGTTGCCAACCTTGCTGAGGCTGCTGCCAACTATTATACCCACTAAATCCCCTATGCTGTTGATTTTTCCATGTATTATTACTATTAAAATTTTGAAGAGGATCTTGGGGAATACTTGGTCTCTAAGCCCACGACCTTCGCTGGGCAATGTAGAGAACCTCTCCATTCTCATCAATGGATTTGAACTTGGTAGGCATAGGTTGGGACTCCAATCTTGCAACAGACATACACCGATAATTCTTTTTCTTCTCCCTACAGTGTGGACAATACTCTGCTAACATTGCATCAACTTCATCTTTCTTTCTCCTTGCCTGCATTGTGTCCAACTGAGTAGCGACATCATTAATGATGTCTTGTTTGAAATTTGACAATAGATTGGATAGCTCCATTTTGGACACACCTGCGCCATTAGACTTGTGAGGCAAGGCTCTTAAGCCTCTTCCCTTTTTGATAGTAGATCTAAAATAGTTCAGACATATACTCTTTATGTCATCCCAATTCTTCTAAGTAATGTCCCCCCCTGCCATAAGGTCAAGGGCCTCAATGCTTTCATCATTCACGCCTCTAAAAAATAGATGCTTTTGAGATTCTTCATTCAGCTCATGTTGTGTATTACGTTGTAGGCTGAACATGAACCTGGCGACATAGTCTTCCAAGGTTTCATCTTCCTTCTGTGACATTTTAAATATGTCATCTCCTTAAATAATTCCCCTCCTCTACAATAATCTTTATACTTAGCAAGAAATAGGCTACACATTACATTCCAATCTGCTACAATATCAGCACCCAAACTCATAAACCATCTTAGAGGAGCCTCATTTAAAGTGGAGGGAAATAATTTGAGCTTATGGTCATTAGTGGTGTAGTCATAGCTTTGAAAGAGGACATCAAACTCAAAGAGGAAAGTCTCTGGATCTTCTGTGATGAGTCCATAGAATTTAGGAAGCACAGTAGCAGGAATGTTCTTCAAATTCTGATTACCTTGCTGAGTAGGAATAGGAAAAGGGAAGGTAGGCTGAGCAATTACGTTATCTAGATATGCTGGGTTAGCAAAAAGAGCATTTAAATGGTAGGACTCTTTAGATGACTGTGGTGAAGGCAATTGGTCATAGGCATCAACAAATGCATTCTCAAACACTTCTTCTTGTGGGTTCTCTAATTGGGGTTCCTCAAGTGCTGGATTGAAAACCTCAAATGGTTCTTCTTGATTAAGATTAGGTAGGAATCACCCAAGATGATCCCTACGTCTATGCAGACAAATAATGTAGAATACAAACTAACTTAATTACTTCTGGGTCGAACTAAATTAACACCATCCCCAGAAGCGGTGCCAAAAATGACTAGACAAAATAATATCCTAGTAACTCAAGGATTGGACATCCTTTGACAGTGATTCATTGCTTAAAATTATCACATATCTACTTAGAACATCATGCTAGACTTCATTAAATGTATCAATCCGAGAACGTAAACTTGAGATGATGGCTGCAAAGTTTATGCTTTAGTTCTTTTCAAGAGTCATCACTACTAAAGTAAAAGCTATTGCTACAGGAGATTTATACTTAGAAACTGAAACTATAGATGGACTCACAACTTAAAGGAAAAACTTAGCAGTAAATAGATAATGATTCAAAAGTAAACCTATGCTACAGGAAATAGTTAGTGGTTTTGTTACCAGTGGCTGTAGGAGCAACAATGCTTATCAACTTCAAAGAAACTTAACTAAATCCTACTTGAACATAAACAGGGAATTCACCTCCCGCATGGGCCCCCACAGAAGTGTGAATGATTAAAAAATTAGAGATGGAAATCTGGAACTACCATATATTCATTTAACAAAACATAAGTACAATATGGAATATCAAAGCATTTCACTTTGTTGCTGGATTACAGTATGAATTCCTCAAAACATCTAACTAACTTGGAATCATAAGTTCCAGCTTATTTAAAAGCAACTGAGAAAAAAAAAACACCTAAAAACTAGGTCCTTCATTACATAGCATAACAACTTCAGTTATAAGAATGACAACATCATTTATGCAAGAGGATAAGCCATATTTAGTGCTTCAAGAATATAGGAACACTTGGTAACCAGATTGACTTGGTCTGAACTAGCAACCATGAAGTTATGGAAGTAGTGGAGCCATGATAAAATCTAAAATAGTTACTCACCTTAAAAGACCCACTCATCCTTGAGTCCGTGCTCCTTGCTGAATTATTCTTCTCCTGTAAAAGGTTAGCATACCAGAATCTGCAACACAAATCCAAGGTAAAGATTATAACAAGTTTTCCTATTTTAACGTATCCTTGTCACATGGCTGTAGGAACACTACCCATTAAAACTAGAGAAGACAACTACTAGATTTTATCATAATATCCATTAGTCTATATATATATTTAGTCTTGTCCTTAGTTTCAAAAGTATCAAATATACATATGGTTTAAAGCATAGAAACATAAAAGTCTGCATAATGTTTATGAAAAACCATAAGATATTTAAGTGTGGACTCAGAAAATCATAAACAAAACATCCCATAAACTAGACTCATCAAGAATCACTACCACTCGACCATGTAGAACCCATAGGCCCACAACACCATGTTGAGGAGATATACATCAAGCCCCATACACAAATACAAGAACATATGGGTACACAGATAGTATAAAGCCCAAATCACATGGTAACACAAGTGTTTATGGAAACAAAAGTAGAAAAGAAATCAATAGATATTAGAGACATACACAACATCTATAGAGGAGACCTAGACTACATACAAGGGGAGTGTCATCGCATGGTATTCTACTTGAGTTACCTTGGAATGGTTGCTCTAGGACCCGGACCCTTAAGAAAGACTCATGCAAAACTAGAATATCCTCTCATGAAGATGAGGAACTCTAATCACACCTACTGAGAGCCCACATATTGCATTGAGAAAGAGAGTAGAAAGGGAGATATTTGGTTTGAATTGCAATGTGATTTGATTGATTTATTATTTATACATTTCAATTATTTATCTTTATCTCTTGATGTTTAGGGATACTAATTTCAATGATTAGATCTTTGTGGTTGGATCTTACTATGTTGTTGTGGGTTCTAGGACAAATTTTCCCCTAATACAAAATGGTGAACCCGATGTGAAGCACCAGATGCTTCTAATTTTCTAAATTTTTCATTTTTGTGCAGTTACAGGTCAATATGATGTAATTGATATTTGTACGATGCATTCATATGATCTAAGCGATGCACTTATACCATATAAATGATGTCTGCATCACATTAAGGATTTTACAAATCTACATATTGGATGCATCACCCCAGTCTTTTATTTATTGCATTCATTCTATCAATTGTTACTCTTTTTGGGTTATTCTATTTGCTTCTAACAGGGTTATTTGCTCTTATTGATAATTATCCTATGCAAATTTATGTTTATCATATGTAGATTTTTGTCTTTGATGCTCTTATTTTTACAATTCTTACTTTGATTTATTTTTGTGTGTGTAGTCTACACATTCATCGCATCTGATTTTGAAGTGATGTATCTAATAATCATTAGTTGCAACCAATATACTCATTCGATGTATCTGTGATTTTCAAAGCTACATGTGCATATGAAGTGATGCAATTGACTGTCAAAATTGAAACATACAAAAACAAAGTTGAATCAACCATCAAAATATAGGAAAAAAAGGGAGCAAATTAGAGTCAATCAAGATTTTACAAACAAAGCAGGAACATAAGAATTGTCAATTGATATCAAGTATCAAGAAACATTTAACAATTATTTGCAAAAGATATATGTAGGTATTGTCACAAATATGGTTTCATTAACATTAGTGTCAAATTTCTTCATGATTATGGGCTTTAAATCTTAGATCTAGGGATTTTTGGATATTGATGTCTAGTTTTAAACTTGTGGCAAGGGAGCAACACTTATATGTTTAAAATGAACAATCATTTTACATTTGCAATTGGTGCTCTAAAAATAACCTTGTTTGGAATAAATAATTAATTCACACCTGGTTTTAATGCTCTAAAAAGAATCTTGGTTAAACTAAACAAACAATCTACATTTAGTTTTTGTACTCTAAAAAGAACCCTTGTGCATTGCTACCTATTTCTTAGATTACCAATCATTTGGATTTGTATTAATTCAATTAACCATGAAATGTTTTGCATGTCTTGTACACTTTCACATTCTTTTTAAATTAGATCCCCTTTTTAAATAGAGAGACATCTCCGGGGGAAGTGATCACCACCAGAGGACAACCTCAAATTGACAAATCCCCCTATCTGATGTATAAATAAGACGCGGAGTAAAATATTGAATGTCTTATACCTAAATAAGCTTGGGAAGATGTATGGTTGGTATCTCGAACTAGGCCAAAGTGCCTAAGGAGCTGACATGACCCATTAGAGACTTTGGTGTCTCACTTCTTCTATCTAATTGGGCAGGTGCCATAGATATGATTAAAAACCTTAATATAGAGGCCACCCATTTCACCTCTGAACATTATCTTATTTTAGTGTGAGGGGAGGGAGTAATCTCCCCCCAAGATCCCCATCATATGTTTCCCAAGAAATTTTCTCAATTTTGGAGAAATCCTATTTGAATCAAGATCTAGACAAAGGAAAAAATATGGGCACACTCAAAAGAACTCACGTTCTAGGGTTTGACAAGGCTCTATGAGATGACAAAAATCCAAGCAATGGGCCTAAAATATTTTTAAAGCCTTTTTACCCTAGGATAATACCTTCTTGTATCTTTTTTTATTGTTATTTGACTAGTGAAAATATTGTGGCTTGAAAAAGTCACTGAATACACACATATCATACAAAGTCTAGTTTGTCAAATAGCCATAATTTTCACGTGTTTTCAAAATCTATCAAAAAAATTTATCATAGAGAAAAAACACAACCCACAAAACCATTATACACATCTAAGAATAATTTGACGCAATCTTTATATGCATGCGACATAATGTATTGTTCATCATACATAGTTGTTGATCATAAGTCACATATGTAACTATTCTATTATGCATTTACTGTGACCTTGATGCATAAATACTAGATTCATGCTACATAACCTCTATAACCCTTCAACGCAATTGAATGGTAAAATTGAAAAACTATATTAGACTGACATTAGGGTTTCTAGATTTGTCATTTGTCTTTACCCATATTTCCTTCTTCTATGATTGGCATCTGAGTATGCATCCTTGCATTTAGCTAGTCATACCTTGCATACTTAGTTATATCCTTGCATTTAGGAAGTCAAAACCTTTCCTATATTCTTTACATATTGCATACCTCATATTTAGGGTCCTCATTTTAATTTCCAAAAAATAAAATAAAATAAAATAAACACAATAAAAGTAGTTGCATTTCTTAAGGTAAAACATTACACATTTAGGGTCACTATTTAAAATTAAAAAGCATAGTCCTATAGTGATCTTAAGAACAAACTTGACCTCCTTGAATTAAATTAATGTCTTGTACTAAATTGAATTTTCATAAACACCCCACCAATTTATCAATTTAGTCTCAAATTTGAGGTCAATATAATTGTTAGAGTAGTCGAGTATTGCTAATAATTAAATTAGTTAATTATTAGTTTATCTACTCTTTGCTTAAGTTAGACTTAGGAAAGTTTCCATTTCTTAGAAGTTTCCCTTTTAGGGTTTCGGTATCCTTTATAAGGATTCACCGCTTTGTAATTCATAAGGAGATTGTATTGTAATTTCATTTGGTTAATAGAAGCTTTTTCTATCACAATGATTTTCCTGTCTCTGGCCTTTTGGCCGCCATAGTTTCTGCCTTCTCTTCTGTCTTCATTCTTGTAGCAGTCTTTGCATGCAGATGTTCTTGGGAGATTAGTATTTCACCTAATCTAACATGGTATCAGAGCTGATCTGCGGTTCACTGTTCCTGTTTTATTGAAGCACAGAGGGTTTCAGAAGCTTTTTTGGCTTCTTTTAGTGGTTCTGGGGGGTCTCTATTTTTGGAGGCATTTTGGGCCCAAACGGACACTTCCATTGCGTCCAGAAGGCCCAAAAACTTCAGAATCCATATAAAGCTCGTCCGATTTGGACACCGGGGCCTCTGGAGAATTTTTTCGGCCTCCTAGGGCCGTACGACACGAAATCCGAGGCGAAAAATTAAAAAAATAATAATTTTTTTTTATTGTTTTTTGCGTTAAAATTAACGCATACTATGCAAATTTGTTGGCGCCACCACCGCGCCACCGCGGCCCGCCCCCGCCACCCCTCCGTCGAGTGCGCCCACCATCGGCACCGCCGCCCGGCTCCTCCACCGCCGCGCCGCCCGACAGGTTTTAAGCCCCGCCGGCCCCTTTTGTTCTCAGCGGCGGTCACATGAGTGACCAAGGGTTCCGGCTTCAGTCCCCTGTGCGTGCCATGCGCTCAGGGGCCTTATTTTTTTTTAGCCCCAGGGGCTTAAAACCTGATTTTAGTGCCTTTTTGGGGGTACCTGTCTATTTTTCGCTCTACAGGGAGCATCCGAGGGTCTTTTTCTGACTTCCATATACCGTCGGAAAGCTCTTTCCGAGTACTTTTCGATGGTGGAGGTTAAGATTTTTGGTTCCACCGTTTCAAAAGTGTTTTTTGCTGTTGAAGTCTGATATCTCTTTTTGCCTTCCGGGAGTCATATCTGGCTCATCCGGACTCCTTTTTTGGCAAACAAGATATCGTTGGAAAGCTGGTTCAGTGTGCTATTCAGTGGCAAAGGTTATTTTTCTAGATTCTACTCCAAGTTTTCACTCTTCCGCGTTTGGCAGTTTATGCCCTCTGGTGGAGTGCTTGGTTCTACAGGTCTGGGGATCTCTTCTTCTGAGTTCATAGCTCACTCTTCTTTCTGTCTTTTGAGCTTGCATGCTCTTCTATTGCATCTTTGTTCTGCAAAACGCACTAAGATAAAGTGCCTACTTCTACATTCTTGGATCTTGTACACCTTGTTCGGTTGATGTACTCGCACTCTATTATAAAGTGCCATGGGAGGGTTATGATGTTTATGCCGCTTTAGGCACATCCACCTTTGTCAAGTGAGTGTACCTTCCATGACATTAGCCCATGCTGTATGTCCAGAAGATCTATTCTTCTTCTTCGACACCGCCCTTTATCCTGTGCGTGTACTTCTGTTGCACTGTTGGTGTTCCTGATTCTTCTTCTGCAGTTGTTTCTGGCATCGCATTTCAGTGTTCCTGTCACCTCTCCCAGTTTAGCATTATGGGGGGGTTCACCTGTTGGTTCTATTGCTTCCTGGTTCGATTGATCAGCTCTTCAGACGTTTGTCTTCTCTACCTGGTCATGCACTTCAGTGGGGGTTCCAGCAGTATCTTCTGACAGAGTTTTCAGACATGCTTCGGAGTTGCTTCTTGCTCTTTTCTTGTTCCTTTCTCTGGGACATCTTTTTCTTTGTTTTGGGTACCTGATCAGGCCTTGTTGCTGGGACCCATCTTTCCTGCTTTCTGCAGTAGTTTAGCTTTTTTGCTTCTCCCTAAGTTACACTTAAGGGGGGGTGTTAGAGTAGTCGAGTATTGCTAATAATTAAATTAGTTAATTATTAGTTTATCTACTCTTTGCTTAAGTTAGACTTAGGAAAGTTTCCATTTCTTAGAAGTTTCCCTTTTAGGGTTTCGGTATCCTTTATAAGGATTCACCGCTTTGTAATTCATAAGGAGATTGTATTGTAATTTTATTTGGTTAATAGAAGCTTTTTCTATCACAATGATTTTCCTGTCTTTGGCCTTTTGGCTGCCATAGTTTTTGCCTTCTCTTCTGTCTTCATTCTTGTAGCAGTCTTTGCATGCAGGTGTTCTTGGGAGATTAGTATTTCACCTAATCTAACAATAATTACCGCAATCACTTGGTTCTTTCTTAGAAATATTGCATTCAAATTTTCCAAAGCTTCTCTTAGGTTTAGCTTGTTTACACCTTATAATTCATTTTAGTCTCATACCTAGATTGTATAATCTACATTTATATTCCCAAAGTTTTAAAAAAACCAAAAATTGGTCTCACATAACTATCATTTCCCTTATTGCATTTGCATTCCCAAAATTCAAAAACACAAAAAAAAGAGTCATAATCTAGCTGTTGTTATTATCTTAGATAGATCTCATTCTTAGATTGCCTTCCCTTGGCGTCATTTTTCACATGCGAATCACAAGGTCATAGAAGATAACAGGCAAAATGAACTATAACCGTTGCCCAAAATTTCCCTATCATTCCCTTTTTGGCCGCATCCTGTTTGTTCCAAGAAATGCTCAAGTGTCAAAACCCTATGTGTTTTCTGCCTTTTAGTGTTGAAAGTCCAGTGTGTTTTCTACCTTTTGGCCTAAAAACCCAGAGTGTTTTCGACCTTCTCTCTAAAGGCTCAGGATGTTTTTGACTTTCAGTCCAAAAATTCTCTGTGTTTTCAACCTCCAATTTGAAAACCCTCTATGTTTTCGACCTTCAAGTGCGCAACTTTGACCAGGTGGGTCCCAGTTCCTCATAGCCCTACAAGTGCAGTGGAGATCCGACGACTGTCGCATAATCTCATGGAATCTTTCGAGCCCATGAGATCATGTGACAATGGTCAAATTAGAATCTCAGTGGGTCTACATTTTTTGAGTGAGGTGGCATATTTCCTAAGCGTGCTATCGCGACTAGGCAGGTCCCAGTTTCTAACGTCACCGTAGGGCCAGTCAACAGTCTAGCAAACAACAAGCCGCCAATGGTCAGTGGTTAACATCTTACGATTGGTCGCATGATCACATGGGCTCTTTTGAGTCCATGCAACCATGTGACAAACTGTTAGCGGTCACAGTTAAGGCAGTTCACAATGGTTTCGGTGGTGCGGTTTCATGCTTGTCGCATGATCGCATGCGGCTTCCTAACCGCATGCGACCATGCGACAAGCCTCTAGTGGTCAACATGGACTTTGACTCTAGTGGTGGGTCTGTGGATGGTGATGTATCCATTTGGACTGAGGTGGTGAAGGTTCTTGCAGGCCTGGGTGTCTATGTGGTAGTAGGGTGAGATCTCAAAGGCTTGTCGCATGATCGCATGAAGCCTTTCAAGCTCATGCGATCATGCAACCGTTGACTTTTTCAAATGCAGTGCAACCAATTTTCGCGGGGCTTTCTTCTGGAGATGTTGCAAGTGCGGGTAGCTAGGGATTTATGATTTTTTAGAGGCAGTGGCAGTTGAAAGAGATTTTGCAGAGATTTAGACTGCCGTTTTGGGATCCTTTCGAGGATATGAGATCGAATTTGAACAGTAATGATAGATTCCAATTGCAAGGAGGTAGATGGATCATGGTAGTCTGATTTTTTTTTGTAGACTCATTACAGAGATGGATACACGGATCATATTAGATTGGATTGGCATGGATATTTTCAAAGATTCATTTATGATCAGAAGTGACTATTTTAGGGTTGGATTATTTTATGCATATCTATGTAGCCCTAAAATTTTGATTCCTGCCTGCGTGCAAGGGATGTATATATTGTTTTTTGGAGCCTTTAGGGCTCAGAATCCAACAATTGTAAAAAGAAGGTTTCTTTCTCAGAGAGCAATTTGTGGCATTTTCCTGTCGCCCTTTTGGCTTTCTGCAATTGTTAAATTTTCATTGTGTCATGACCCCTTATTGGATAGAACCTAGTAATAATAAATAATGATCATAGAAGTAAAATATTATAATATAAAATAATAAGTTAAAGAAAATAATCATAACTCAAATGTTAATAAAGTAATAATAGTAAATATACTATTAATAATATATTATTCAAATATTAATATAATATATAATAATATATTATTGAGATAATGATATTGATATTGTTAAATATTGTGAATATAGTAATATTACTTAGATAATATTAATTTCCCTTATTGATAATATCTAAGTAATAATATTATTATATTAATCAATTAATAATCAACTATTAATTTAATCAATATAATAGTTAATAATACTAATCTACATATAATATTAATCTATGAATAGTATTAAAGAAGCCTATTAATAATAATACCACCCGTAAAGAGTTTTATAATAATCAAATGTAAATTATTAATACTAATACTATATTTCAAAAGATGTGACTATTCATATTTATATATATATTGAGTGGGAAAAGACATTATATCACGGAGGGAAAAAAGAAGAAATATTAAAGAGGAATTTGGAAAACTTGGGAGAAAATAATAGAGGAGAAATTGAAGGAGAAAATATAGGAGAAAATATAGGAGAAAATAAAGGAGAAAATAAAGGAGAAAAATAAGGAAGTAATCGGAGCATTCTAAAAGATATATAAAGAAAATGGAATAAGAATCTCCATTTCTAAAATAAGAGATAATTCAGCAAAAGATTAAGGAAATAAGGAAAAGAGTAAGCCCACGTGGAAAGTAGGGCATTCGGTCAAATAAATTAGAATAGAGGAATCTTCCCTCTTATAAAAGGTATGTAACTTTATTTTTGTTTATTTAATCAATGATATATTTATTTATATTTTGAAATGTACTAATATTATTATGAAATTAATTCATATTAGATAGTTAAACAAATGTAACTTAAATATGTTAGTAAATAAGTAATTCTATATATATAATTGGTATAAAATAAATATATGTAATTAATATATATCTAAGAATTATATTAATGTTAATTAATTAATAAGTAATTATAATAATGAAAATTATATCAAATTAATATGTATTCTCACTGGTTAAGACAAGAATATATGGTTCAACTTTGTCATAATTAATTATGTACTAATATCATTATGGAATATAAATATTTATTTTTTATCATAGAATAATATGAACTATATATGTAAGATATCTATTTGGAATATAAATATAATATATTTCTAAAGGATCTAATCTAATCTTTCTATATATATATATATTAGTAACAATAAAATCAGAATTATATATATATATATATATATATATATATATATATATATATATATATATATATATATATATATATATATATATATATATATATATATATATATATATATATGAGATTGTTCTTAATATAATTGGATTTAAATGCAAAAGTGTCATATGCTAATCATTGGGAATTGATATTTCTGATTGCAATCTTAATTGTGAATTCTAGGGCAAATCTAGTAAACTACCAATTGAGAACATTACAAGGGATATATAGATATATGAATCTTAAATGATATATACCGATATATGAATCTTATATATATATGGAAATAATAATGATTTAGGAATATGATCTAGATTACTCTAATTATAGTACATAGGGATATATCTCGTCTCATACTACAATATCTTAGGATAGGGAGTTTGTGGAGGGAGAGGCGGAGTAATTTCGGGCACATGACGGATATCCTAAAAGGAGCCGCTTGTAGTCTGTTTCACGCGCCCTTTGGCACTGTAAGTCTTCCATCTTATGATGATCATAGTAAGGGAAGGAGAAAGATTCATGTGCCCTATATGAAGAGATCTTCTATATGACTACGTTCATTAGCTTATCACTCAATAGTTTCCTCTAACTTTAATGATAGTGATGGTTATATGTTGTTAATTATTCGATGATTCCCTAATTTATGCCTAACTGATGGAATTTCGGTCTAGTGGTAAAAAGGGTTCATTACACATTGATTGTTCAGATATTGCAAAGCATTATGTGACATTTTTTATGTCCCTATGCTTTCTTGTGTGGATTATCTCTTATTGGATCAAAGTGTATGCATGTTTTCAATGATATCTCAGGTTTCCTGATTCCTCTTGCTTTCTGTAACTGTGTGTGTTATTGGTTTGATCTAATTTAGATGTTTTGAGGGTATATTTCAACCCCTAACAGTCTTGTCTCAATCCTACACCGAGCTATAGGAGTGAATGTTTGTTTGCAGGTCATGGATTGATGTCTAATCCTAAGAGTCTTGTTGTTGTGAAAGAATCTTTCTCTTTCCCTGAACACCCTCTTTTGTTTGTAGACCCTTCCATGAAACACTTATGCAAGCCTATTCAGTAAGTTGTGATCTCCCAGACCTAGGTCTTTCACTGATTTCATCCCTCTATACTGAGATCCAAACCATCTTTTCGGTGCATCACCTAGTAGGATAGATTTTCTTTCAGTCATTTCCCTTTTCATATACTCCTTCTAACCCTTTCCCTCAAAAGATTTACTTTCCTGTCTAAGAAGCAAACTAAGGTGACTATCCAAGAGGAACCAGCCTAGAACCTAGAGGTCTCATCTCGGTTAGCAAAGGTCCCACAACCTTGAGATGATTCCCTTATTATACTAGATTATCAAGACCAAGAGAGCTTGAGATCAGAGGCACAAATTCAGTGTATAACAATAACAACAAGCCAATCTTTAACCCAACTAGTAACATGGATCTTACCACATCAAGGACATTAAGATGCAACTATAAGGAGAAAATTATGGTACCACCATTGCCTCCTATACCTCAACCAAGAGATAAATTTTTAGTTGAAAAAATTAGGGAAAAATGGACTACACCCTTTAAGACCCTAGGATTGTGGCCATCATGGATGTACTATTTTATTTAGATCCCAAAATATATTTTCATGTGCTTGCTCAAAATGGAGCTAAACTTCCTTCTGGATTTGACACATCTACGAATGTGAAAAATACACCCCAAACCTAAACCCAAATGATGCCTATAGGAATTGTCCAAAATTCATCTTCACAAATTTCCTTAACCTTACATTCCATCAACAAGTCTCATAACACCACATAGGTCACAACATCCTCCACTATATTTGGAGTACAGTACACCAACCTCCTATATGCCAATAATCCTCTGATGACTGCACCTCCTACTATATCACAATCAATTCCAATAGTCAATTCTTAAGCCATTGTAGCAAGCTCATCCAACATAGTCCCACCATCTAGTAAAAAAAATAAAAAAAATCCTATGGCAACACACAACATGATTTCCCAAGGTCCAACACAAAATCCTAGTTCCATTCAATAAGGTTTTCTCCCTAACTAAGGTCCATGTATAATTCTTCAAGGAACACTCCTACAACACCTCTAGCTAATAATAACCCTATAAATCAAGGGATACTATCGAGTCTCCTAGGAAAACACACAGAAACTAGGCATAATCCTTTCAAATACTTTGTGCCACCCCATGTTTCAACACCATCCTACATGCCATGTCCAGTAAAAACCTTGGATATACTTACAATAAGATGTCATCATATCACAGTGGGAATCCCTTTATCGATCCAAACATAATGAAACCCCACTAACACCTATTGAAATCCTAACACATCAAGTGTAGACCATCCAAAAACAAATAATGAACCTACAAACAGGGGCATCCAAGAGTACATACACATTGGAAGATCTTTGTCCTTATCCTTTTGATAAGACACTATACATGTCACCTTTTCCAACAAACTTTAAAACACTTAATTTTGATAAATACAAGGAAAAGGGCAACCCCCATGATCACATCAGAGAATTTTTCATGGTATGTATAGAGGTATCTTGCGATGAAACTTACTTAATGAGACTATTTGCACAAAGTCTTAGTGGGTTTTCCATGGAGTGGTTCTCTCGACTCCCTCTAGGTGTAAGATCTTGGAATGAGCTTTGTAAAAAGTTCATCTGCCACTACTCAAATAACATCGTCACTGAATTCACACTAATGGATATTTGTAACACCAAGAAAAGGAATAATGAAAACTTGTCCACCTTCCTACAATTTTGGAGGAAGATAACATCTAAGGAATCCTTTCACATACCAACCAAAGAAATGATCCATATGTTTATTGAGAGTTTCCAACTAGACATGATGTGTTCCTTGAATTCATAATACATTGAGAACTTTGAGGAAATTTTTGAGCAGTGACTTAAGGTTGAGAGATAGCTCACATTGAAAGGTGTCATTAAGAAAGATACCATAACAACTCCATCCTATGACAAATCCAAATACTAGTCTAAGATATAAAAAAATATCACAAATAATGGCATAGTTGATGCCAAGGTTGTACAATCAGTTTTGTATGTCCAAGAAACAATAAGTGTCCCAAACACCAACAAAAATGTCATTCCTATGCATAATCCTTTGATAATAAAGACCAACAACCAACAAAGTTCTACAAAATAACAAAATCCAAGAATAAATTATACTCCACTTTTTTAACCTCGAGACTATTTTGAGAAAACTTATATAGTCAAATTCAATAAACCTACTAGAAATTAAATCCTATGAGTTAGGTCCCTTTAAATCTACATGATGGGATGACAATGATTTCTATGATTATCACCATACCAAAGGACACAAAACAACAAACTATTGCCAACTGAAGAACATTGTCCAAGGTTTGTGTTGGTGTGTTTTCTTGCTACCCTTGATTTTAAAAGATTATTAATATTCATTATGACTGTCAAAGAACACAATGAAATCAATCATTACTTTATCCACAAACTAAAGACAAGAGAATCTCAATAGTGACAAGGCCACTAAACCTTCTACACTTTAAGCTCCATTAAAATCAAGCAGGTGCACCTTTAACTCATCTACTTATTCAAATAATTCTCTAAAACTTTCCTAGCAGATGAAAATATGGATACTTAAGCTAAACTCAAATAATTTATCAGACAAAAAAAGTATATGACAATTTTATATTTTGATTTATTTCACCATAAATTTCATGCATCATATATGACCAATGCCTAATCCATCTAGGTTACAGAGTCACTTAAAAACAAAAAATATTTGATAGCAAAGTTCTTTAACCGCATAACACAAAACTTGAAGAAAATATGCCCTACATATAACTTCTCTTTTCTATGGACAACTATCATCAAATTTGAAATAAATCATAAAATCTCATAGTTAATCATCTCAACATATTAATTCTTTCCTTGAAAGATAGCAAAAGATAACAAACTCATTTCCAATAAATCAGAAAGATAAATTGAGACAAATATTTAATTTGCATTCAATTCATAAAGAGTTCAAATTCAATACAAAGACATATTATCAAACTTTACTTGTTCATTTACTATCAAACACCATATATGCTTATGAGAAAATGCATAACTTCAAATTCACTATATTGTATTGACTAAATTGACATTATATAGAAATATGGGAACCCCTCTCAAGTGACCTTGGAATTCCTTTTATAGGCTAAGGAATGCAACAAGCTTCAGATCACTTGAGGACAAAAATTGAAAAGATAAAAAAACAAAAAACAAAAGAAAACTCCAACTCCAAAGTGAAGTGGCAGCAACAACAACCTTGAGTAGAAACTGGAAATAGGTACATGGGCGCAACAACTTTTAAAATATTCAAATCAATTTATCTTTGCAAAAGTGTAAGTCATCTGTAACTTTTGACAATAAATTCAAGATTCTTATAAATAAAACTAATCTCCCTCTTACTCAACACAAAAGCCCTACTATCATAACAAAAAATAATAGGACAAAAAACAAGTCAACAATCATTCTGTTTGGGATTTCTTTCTCTTCAGGAACATTTCCCATTTGCTAACTTCCTTGTCGCATGATCAATTGAAACTCTTCAATTCTTCAAATTGTTTAACTGATTATGTCCACTTGGCATCCATGATTTCCCTTGCATCATCAATGAATTTTAAAAAATCCACTTCAGTCCTATACATTGCATCCAATATTTCATTAAACCCTAGAATATCTACATCATTTTCCATATTAAGCATTATTTCAGTATTCACCATTATAAGCTCAAATTTATTGCTCCACACCTTAACTGGTTTTAACTCATTTTCCTTAATGTAAATAGATGACAATAAAGAATAATAACCATCAACAAACAACTACAATTTTCCCATAACCAACTGCTTCTTCCCTTTGAAAAGTGAAAATAAAGAATTAACAACAGTCACCTTGTTCTTTGTCTCTGAAATCTTTTCAAGCATGTCATCTCTATATATCATTGTTCTTTCTAACTTTTTTATTAACAAGTTTACACCACACCAAATGTTAAACAAGGGCTTAAGAAAAGAGACAACCTCATTAAAGAATTTTTCTATTTTCAATAAGGACACATGGTGTCCATGGACAACACTCAATTTTTCATCAAAATGTTAACTCTGCATTGCATTAGCTCCATCAGGACAAAAACTCCCTTTGCTCTTACAATTTCCTCCAAGTTTTCAATTCTACTTGCATACTCCTGTAATTTTAAATTAAAATCATTGGGAAAAGATAGATATGTGGAAACAAGTGGCACATCAACCTCAGGCACCTTAAAAACCTTCTCAGATAGTTCCTGCACATGGTTCTCTAAATCAACATTATACCTTAAAACCTCTTCATACTTCTTGGCTAGAGAAATCATGTTTTTATACATTTTTACATTTCTTTTCTCAAAATCCTCTACTTTAGTCTTATTTAAGAAATAAGCATGAACCATCAAATTAGCAACCTCAATGTTGCTAGTGTTAAGCATGTTTAAAATTATTCTATCTCCCTGCATTTTTACCTCAATATTTACCATAGGTGGTTTTTGAGTTGCAGGATCCAAAGACCACAATGCTAATGTTTTTAATTTTGGATCAAAACCTGATCCTCTCGTAAAATCACCATACTCAAATTCTAATTTAAATAGGGGATCTGGTTTTCTTCTAATTTGATCAATAATAAATGTGGACTGAATGTCCCACCCTGGAAGCAACAACATACCACTGTCTTGAACAATTTCTTTGGCCTATTCCACAATTAATTCTATAGTTGTTGGGTTAAATTATTGTAAAGCAACAAGAATCTCCTCATTCTATCCAATGCCATCACCACTTAAATCTATTATGTTTTTCAACTCATTCTTCTTCATTTTTACAGGGAAACTTTTGAATTCATCAATGTGGCTAAAATTGTCATCACTCATAAAATTTTGGGAAATAATGACTCTATCATCAGTTGGATTTACCAAAGGCAAATTATTCTCTTCTCCTATTTCCTCTTTTCTTTCTTCTCTCAATTTCTTCTTAATCTCGTGGAAATATTTTATTGTTTCCTGAAAAAATGCCTTTGCAATATCCTTTGGAACATGCGAACATGCTCCTTAGGTGAGATAAGTTTTTGTTTCTTCATAGGGGGTTCATGTGCTGACGACACCCCATCACTAGATTCTTCTTCTTCTAGTTCTTCACCCTCTTCCTCACCACTAGAAGACACAACCTTAACTGGAATCTACTATTGAGAAGCCATAATTCTTTGAGGAAACTTTTCCATAATATCATTGTAACTATCAATCATTTGATTAATTCTATCCAAATAATCCATATCATAATAAAAACCAAGAAAATCACTATCAAATTCTTTGAACTCTTTTTTACTCTCATCAAATCTCCCCATTTCCTCCTTCTCTCTTGTACCTCACTTCTCTCCATCAAATTTCTTACTACATCCTCTTCATCCATGGGTTCATGGTCAGGAACCACATTCCAAGAAGTCATTTGTGAGAGTGTAGTTTTGATAAACTTTTTAGGATCACAAAATCTTGTTGGAGCTGTCACCATCCCACATTTCTTCAAAAAGGTATTCAACTCTTCCAAACATTTCTTACCGATAGAGAATTCAGAAACATTCCAAAGCCTACGCAAAAAGGTACCCCTCTTATGAGTAGCAAGGTATTCTTTTTCAACTAAAAATAATTTCCAAAGAAACTCAATTACAACAATCCTTGGTGAAACAAAATTTGGTATAATATAGGGGGTTGTGGACAACCATAAACTCTAAATACACTGACATTGTCAAAGAAGAAAAAATCACCCCAATTATGTGATACAAGCCAATTATGAATAAATTAAAATGGCCTCAATAATTTCCCAATCCTAAGAAACAATCTCTCTCTGCTAACACCAAGCAAATCAAGAACAGGGGAAACAATCCAGTTTTCAAAATATAAGAAACATGAAGTAGGAAAGCTACTATCCCACACACGGGTCCACAATTGAACAGGAAATGAAACACCAAACTCTTCCATTTCTAGTTTTAATTCCTTATCCATCTCATTGAAATTGTGATACAAAATTAAATGGCATAGGATCAAATAGAACTTAAAATCAACATGTGCAAGATTCTTTTGAATTTCTACTAATCCTTCATGAATATTTTTTACCAAATAGACCACAAAATCATAATCAGTGTTTACCTCTAGATTTTGTATCACCATAACCATCATCAATAAATCTTTAGGCACCATCTTGTCACCATACAAACCTAACACATTACACAAACATAAACCATAAAGGCCATGTAGTTGTGAAATGTACATAGATCATAGGGATCATTGACATTCTTAGGAATTTTAATGATTTTTCTCTCAACCCTAGGCATATATCTTGAAATTCTAGATTTCTTTAGCATTTATTTATGTGCATGGTAACTAATTTTTTCCTCTGTTAAAATCTTTATTATTGCATGTAGTAATTGAAACCTAAAAAACATCTACAATCTCCTTCTGTCAATAGTGATTAGGGAACACTTATCTTTTCTCTGGATAACCATGATGATAGGACAATAGGCTTTGGCCAATTCCCTCAAGAAATTGACATCAACAAACACATCAGGAACTATCAATTTTGCAAGGTTCAACTCCTAAGGGTTATACATTGGTGCCCCTCTAACTTGGTTATTATAAAAATAAGAAAAAAGGGAATAACCAGATGATGATAGTTTGTATGGATTCCTACATAGACTACAAACATCCTTCCATTCATATTCATTCATGGCTTGAATATTTGTAGACTTTGGCAACAACTCGATAAACTCTTGCTAGTACAACTTTTTTTCAGTACCATTTCCCTTAGTAGACACCTTAGAACTAGTCTACATACTTTGATGCATGATTGAAACTATCTCGCAAACAATTTTTAACATAGAAAAAATAATATCTTCACCAAAAAGAGGGGACTTATCAACTTACAATTTCTCTTTGCCACTTAAACTCAATAATACTTTTGTCATTCTCTGCATAAATGTCCAGCTCCGTACCTTACCTTTTTTGCTTGAACCTTGTGTCGAATGTATCTACAACCATGCATTTATAGATTCAATCTCATCATTATCAAAACTGTCTCTTCAGTCATTAAGTCACATGCTTTTGCATTTAGTTCAACTAGTTGTGGCGAGTCTTTTTTTTGTTCTGAGCTATCAATTAGACTCAAATATGCAATTGTGAAATATAAATCCACATCCTCAAAATTAGGTGCCAAGAATGTCAAATTTCATAATCCAATTTGAAGAAACCCATTTTCTTTTTGTAATCTAGCAGTCAATCCCAAATTACATTGCCACATGTTGACTCCTCGCTAGCTTGTAGTTTCACACTCTTCATCTTCACTAATCAGTGCGATGCTGGGACTAACCACCAAGTTCTCTATCATGTCATCGCAACTACCAACATTATTCCCTTTAAACCACATCAAGGCTTTGATCTATATGTTCTTTAACCCTCTCATCCTTGGTCGCGGCCTTGCAACCATTTTGTGTCACTTAAACTAAACTACTATGAACATGCAACAACTATTTCCTTTACCCGTCACAAGCTTGGTTGCGGCCTCACAATCATCACACAAACCTTTCATTAATTGTTGTGATCATGCAATCATTAAAAAAACTTAACCATGATATCCCCCATTGTGGCCTCACAACATCAAACTATTAATAGATCTAACCATGATGAGGCTACGATCATTGTCAACTTTACCCTTCATCATCTATTTCCTTTCCACATGGTAGCTTATCGCATGCTCACACCCATAAAGACTTACCACCAGGAAACCTTGTGAGGTTGCGATAATATGAAACCTTAACCATTACATCAACACCAAACAACCACATGTCTTCCCCTCGCTCATTTGCAACCCGAATCTTTTACTTTCCCTCAACAACTATAATGGTATGAATAAAGAACCTCATTAACTTACTACATCTTGAATCACATTCTTCTTGGGGGGTTTCTTGTCTAATTTCTCTAGGAATGAATATTCTAGGCTCATCTCTTCTTCTATGCATATAGAAAATGCAAAACTAGACTAAGTAAAAAGCTGAACTTTTAAGATAAAGACTAATTGCAAATTTAGACTTACAACTACCATGCATGTTATAGATTCTTAGTTTGACACCATCCCCAACAATGATGCCAAAAATGTAGTGCTCTTAATTGGATTTGTTAACTACGAAAGAACATTCCCCTACTTAGTGATTGGACATCATATCTGGTAGCCAAAAATCCCTCTAAAAGCATCATTTAATTATCAACTCGGGGTTGTATAACTTGAAATGGGTGAGCACAATAAATGCAATAGTCTTCTATGATAAACATGTATCTTGTTTCTAAGAACATGACATTGGAAATGAATGTACAATAATTTTTTAAAACTCAAACTGAAGCAACACTTCAGCTATAGGACATAAAAACTACTCGGTGGCTGCAGGAATAGTCAATAGTTCAATATATCTATTGGTTGCAAGAATAGTCATTGAACTTCTACAGAAAATAAAAGTACAACTATCCTATTTTTTAAAAAGGAAAGATTAGACACTTTCCTGAGTGGGTCCCCTCAGTCAGCGTCCTTAAGAGAAAACACAGGCTAAACTTCAAACTTTAGAATTATATTATTGAATTAGCATTGAAAAGTGCATTGCTAGTAAATGATTAACTCTGATAACTAGTAATACTTCTTACTTCTTCTCTCTTCTATTTTATCCTATCTTTCTTCATCTTCATCTATCTCACTTTGACCAAAGGCCAAATCTATTTATTTACAACTAAAATCAACTAACTTCTAGCTGACTTATCCACTTAAGGTGGAAAGATTTTATTACAAACATAACTCTCACAACTGATAGAGAGTGGGTAGAGGAAGGGTGAGTCAAATAGACCAAGAAACATTAATGACCATCATACTAGATTTGTAGATCATAAAGACATTTTCCACTAGATTCTTAGAGCACCTTCCCCTCATGGTGGATGAATATTTTAAGTACTCCTTCCATTGCTCCATGCTTTTGCAACCTAATCGGTCTTTACTGGAACCATTGGGCAATGGCCTAGTGGAGTGTAAATTCACTCCTAGATCTTTGGGATCTATAGAAACAACTTCTATTCCTAGGGAAAGAGGTTAGCTCGACACAAAATATATCAAATGCTCGTTATCCATATTCAATGTATCCATAGTTCATTAAATAAAAGCAAACAACATTTCTCATATGGCTACAGGAAAAAATATAGTAATGGTTGCAGGAAGATAAAGTCTCAAAGGCACACATCACTTAACAAAATAGCAAGTAGTAGTTATGAAAACTATAGCAAGGATTATTATAATAAATATATTCCATTATAAATAACTAAGTATCATAATCCATGAAAAGGTTTTATAGTTACTACTTAAAGTCTATAAAACTATATGAAAATATTACTAAGATATAGTTTAAAACATGCCAAAATTAGGGCTCATCAATCATCAAGAGTATCTTCCATATCAAGATTAATAGAATCTAAAATACGAACAAAATCATCATGTTTATCCATTTGCATATTGCTATTTTGATTAATTTCCTTCAAAGGGTCAAGCATGGGTTGATTGAAGGAAGACAAAGGTTGAGATGAAGAAGTTGTTTAAGAAGAAAGAGCGTGGGCCTTAGCCTTAGCTTGGCAGTTCTTGCGATGCTGATGAGCATGTTGGTTACAAATGGTTTTACAAGATAAAATTGGAGGATTAGATTCAATAATAATAGGTTCCAAGGAGGGAATGACTATGGGTTGAGGAATGATAGGCAAAGGAATAGGTTGGGTAGGTAAGATAGCTACAATAGTATAAACCTTAGGAAGGCTAAGCTCAATAATATTTTATACCTTGTATTGTTGATAGGATCGATAAAGATGATCAAGATGATTAGGCAGTATTTGAGGGAGAGATGGCCAAAATAAATCTATCTTGGGACAATCTTGAGGACGTGATAGTTTATAAAGATAATGATTAATGGTGACAACTTCTCCTTTATGAGGAATTTTTATGCACTTATGAATAGGAGAGGATACAAATTGCATGGAAGAGAGCCACACAATACCAAGCTTAACTTGAAATTGATCAGAAGTAAGAATGACAACAAAGGTAGTATGGTCAACCTTACCTGAAAGGGTCATAGGAAGATTGATAGAATCTTGATAATGATAAATAAAACCATTATAAGTTTGAATCCAAACACTATATGTATCGTACGTATCCTTATGCAATACTTTATTAAAAATATGTTCTTCAGTGATAACATTCACGGAGGAAGAGGGATCAATCAAAACACAATGAGAAGGGATATGAGCAACCCTACAAGTAATGTAAAGAGGACCATTAGGTACTTTAAAAATATTAGAATGATCAAAGGTGATAGGAGGTGAATATTTAGGTTCATGCGAAGGTAAAATAGAAGGTTTAGATTGATACTCAACATGATTAATCAAATGATTAGATTCTTCTACCATGTTATCATAACCAATGTTAGTAATAGGAGAAGAAGGTTGATTAATAACATTTTTTGAATGTGAAGGTAAAGGGTTGGTGTAAATTTGCAAATTCTGATTATGAGGTGCTATAGATTTATTCATACTATTAACCTCAACATCAACATATATAGTATTGGAATCAATAAGATCTTGAATAACATTCTTCAAAGCATAAAAAATTTGAGTATCATGACCAGGTAGACAATGGTATTGACAAAAATCATTTTGATCAAATGACTTAAACATTGGTTTTCTAGTGTCAATAGGATAGATAGGAGGAAGTTTAAGAATGTTAGCATTAATCAACTTCATCATCACCATAGTTAAAGGTTTTGATAAAGGAGTGTATTTACGATTAGTATGATACACATAAGAAAAAGTAGTTATACCTTTGGATGTAGTAGCCACTTGATCATCAACTGTGTTGGTTGACTTGTGAATCTTGATGTAGTTGTTAAAATTATAGAATTTGTTTTGATGAACAATGACATCACTCTTATCAACAGTAAAATGAGCCATTGGAGTAGATCTCTCAAGTTGGATCACTTGTAACTGATAATGGTGAAGCACTACACAAAGGTGTGAAAAGGAAGTATACTTAGTAAGAAAAATATTATCTCTAATGTATTTTTGCAAATTAGAAATAAAAATATGTTGAATATCATGATCAGGCAAAGGATAAGAAATTTGAGCATACAAGTGTTTGAATCTATAAATAAAGTCACTAAATTTTTCTTTAACATTGTGCTTATAGTGCATTAAATCAGTCAAAGAAATCTAAGGAGCAATATTATTTTGAAATTGTTGAATGAAAGCATTAGTGAGCATTTGAAATGAATTAATGTAATAAGGAGGTAAAGAGAAATACCATTGCAAATCTTTATCTCTAAAAGTACGTTTGAACAACTTAGCCATGACCCTATAGTCATGAGAAAAATCACTACATATAGTTTGGAAATTCCTAGCATGAATCATAGGATCACCCTTACCATTATAAGTCTCAAGACAAGGTATCTCAATATGTTTTGGGATAACAACATAAAGAATATCTAAGGAAAGTGGATTAGCAATGTCACATGTAGGGATGTTATACTTAGATTGAGTGAACTAGGCTACTTGTTGTTGCAAAGTGATGATGGTTTGAACCAAGATACTAATGGTAGGACTCGAAGACACAATAGCAGGCATAGACACATTAGATGTACTAGAAAATTCATAGGAGGTAGAAGGAAAATATAAGGATGTTGGTGGAGGATTAGAAGGAATGACAAGAGGATTAAAATATGTAAAAGGAATGGCCTTGTATGAAGGTAATGAAGAGGGTATGGAGGTAGGAGGAACACTTGAAGGAAGTGAAGAGTTAGGAAGACCAACACTTATAGGATTAGAAACTTATGTAGAAGTTGTCATGATAGGTGGCACATATAGGAATGCGAGGAGTAGTAGTGGAAATAGGAATAGATGGTTCAATGGTTGTGGAAGGAGGAATGTATCCTAACTCTTAAGAAATTTTTGTCAAAGGCTTAGAATGAGTGTTAATAAGGTGTGATATACCATGAAAAATGGAGATGCTATTATCATCATGAGTGATAAGCTTCTTAATAGCCTCAATAGCAGCAACAGTATCAGGATTTGTGTTCTCTTGCACAAGCCAATTTTCCAATTTATCAAACTCATAAGAGAGATTATCAACTTGGGAAGGAGGATCTCTTAAGACTTAATCTTCATCATGGAAAGAGTGAGAAGAGTTATACTCCATGATAGGATTGGGATCTTGAGGGAAAATATTAGTATCATCATGGGTCCTAGGAAGAAAAGAGGAATAGTGATCAAAAAATCCCATGAGTCTATGGCTTCTCCTAATGAGAATGCTAGAGGTTGGACTTAGTGTAATAAAGATCATAAAAGAGAAGATCACAAAAGGAAACTCTAATGAGATCTATCTATCCAATTATCAATGTAATAAAGAGCATGAAAGAAAGATCTAACCACACAAATATAGCTAAATATAACTCCAAAATCAATAAGGAAAGGGGGAATGCATTGGGTTCACCAAAATAAGGTAAAAAACCATTGAAAAAAGGGAGATCAAGGGATCTAATTCCAAAATCAAAAAGTGGAGATGCATTAGGTTCACCAAAATGTTTAGTGAAGGTGAACATACAAGATAATGCACCAAGATCAAAAGGAAGTTGTAACACATTGATCTCACCAAAATGTTTAGGTGTGAAATGGATACTAATGAGTCTGAAAATATAAACTATGTGAGATGAGTTCATTAATTAACCATTCCAACACTAAACATTTGAAATACAAGAGAAAGAGGGGCTTCCAAACATAACTCTCAATATAACCCAAGTTAGATTAGAAAAACCCAAGAAGATGAAGGGATGCCAATGCTAAACCCAAATTATATAAATAAAGTATGCAAGAAATTCCTCTTTCGTGCAATGTAGGATTTGATTAAAGATGTGTAAATGTAAATATGAAATTAAACTAATTGATTTAATGAGAAAAGTAAGATAGATCTAGATGTTAAGTGTATGCAATAAACCCAATTAAGATATGAAAATAGGTCAAGACTAAGAAATGAAATGAATGATTGAGTACTTACCTTGAAATGTGTAGAGGAATATGCCTTTTTTCTATGAAAATTGTAGATTTGAACCTGTGATAGAACTTCCAACTGTGGATTCACAATCACAACAGAATACCCATAAAATGTTATTTTTCTCAGACCTATAGGAATAGGTTGACCTGGTGCAACATGTTCCAAAAAATTTTCCATGAAGTCACTATGTTCCTGGGACACTATAGAAAATTTGACCTAACTTCTTCATAAATGTCTCAACAAGAAGTTTCCAAATCTATGGATGTAATTCTGATATTCTGCTCCTGCACATAGAAAAGCTTGTTTTAGAGTTTGGGTGGAAAAGGGCTTGCCTTGGTCAAGCCCTAGATTGAGGAATCAACCTTCAAATTGAAATGTAAATATGTAAATGAAAACAAGAAAAATGTAAGTATTCACCTTGCTTCTCTAAACCCTTGTCAATAAGGATTTTGTAATGTGTGTATGTTGTAGATGTTGAATTTGCAATGATGGATGTAGGAAATCTCCACAAATGCAATGGATCTACCAAAAATACATCATGGAGCCATGGATGTAAATGTGCATCAATGAAGAATATGATGAATTCCTCAAATGTATCTCTCCTCCCTTGATGGCCAACAAAATGCTAGATCTTGAAGAGGCAATACTCACAAAGGATCCTTGAAATCTTGAATGCTTGAACTTGCTTGCGTGATTGATGGAAATGGATGTCAATATGAAGTTGATGGATGATAATGGATATTAATGGATGTCAAAATTATGCCTAGGCTTCCTTTTATAATAGTTTTTAGGAAGGAAAACAAAGAAAGCCAACGGGGTCACCCAATTTTGCAATTTAATTCTCTGAGACAACATTGGCCCTGGGATTTAAAATCCTTGAAGAACAGGTTGACCTGGCCAACCTATTCTAGGGGTTGGCTCAAAGGGAGCCATCCTTGAGGTCTTAAGACTACACAATTGAAAATGGAAGATATGGGACAAAATAAGAGAAAAGGGGGATCGAGCATAAATCCATCCATGGTTCATAAAGTTAGTAAAAAGGGATGGGAGCTAAAAGGTCTTAAATAATGAGTGCATCCATTTTAAGATGGTACAATAGAATAGTTAGAATCTCACCCTTCAGTAATGATAATATTTATGGTTAAATTAAGATTAGGTTTAACACAGGTAAAAATAGCTTTGTTATTCTATCTAGATAAGGATGCCTTTCCTTTGTCATGATCCATTAATGGTTTCTTGAATATCACATTATCTTTATTAGTGGTGCTAGAATTATTGATAAATTCAATCTTACCATGTTCGATCAAACTCATGGTACTACAATTTTTTTGGCTAACTCTCGTGCTTGTTATGTGTTATATGTCAGGTTAGTGATAGGGTCTAGTCTTGGTTTCAAATTTTCCTATGTCCTAGTTTCAAAATTTTCCCATGGTTGTCCAAGTCTGTATTTTTTAGGATGCCTTTGAAAGTTTGGTTGTATTTGGTCAATTCCTATATGTCTTGTTTTTATTCATCCACATCTTCTGGTCAAATAGGTCAAGTGTCGGTTAAATCTTATATTAGTCGCGCAGTCGCAGCTCAGTTTATGTTTTAACACTTAGCGGTTACAAGCTCATGAGGGGTCTAGGTTTTGTGTTATCGCAAACCCGCTGTAGATAAATGTCTAAGTTCTTAGTGGTTGTGAAGAATCTTATGTTGATGCTAACCAGAATCTAGCCCTTCTTCTTCTTCCTCAGACCTAGATTCACACTTGTTTGACAAGATAATTGACGTTAACTAGAACCAAGACAACACCCAACTAGCCCTTGTAGTTTTTTAACCAAGGAGAAACCCAAGAACTCAGGCAAGAATTGTAGTTCCACCCACTTTTCTCTTTCCAAGCCCTAAACAACATGACAATCATAATCTCAAGAACATACCTGCTTCAACACTTCCCAAGTTCTATGGGTTGATCACATAGGATCCTGATACCTTTCTATTTGAATTTGATATCCTTTGTAGAAGTTCTGATTATTCCATAAATGCTCATAGGATAAAAGTGTTCCCTTATACCCTTAAAGTGTTAGCCTTGAGGTGGTTCATGGGATTGGGAGTAGATGCAATAACTAGTTGGGATGGTCTCAAGACCTTGTTCTTGGACAAATATAAAGAATATTGCAGAGGTAATGATATGACAAGGGATGATATCTTTAAAATATCTCAAAAGGAGGATGAAACTTTAGAAGACTATGTCTCAAGGTTCCTGTTCAGCCTACAGAAGAATACTCAACATCAAATGAATGAAGAGTCCCAAAAAATTCTCTTTTTAAGAGGAGTTAGTGAAAATTTCATGGAGGCATTAGACCTCATGGCAAGAGGAGACATTACCTAGAGAGAGGAATGATATCAATAAAATCTATCTCAATTACTCAAGGGAACGTGTGAAGAAAGGAACAGGGTTCTAGTCTTCTGTTTCTAAAGCCAATGGTTATGGAGTGTCCAAGGTAGAGATTTCTAATCTCTTGTTAGACTTCAAGAAGGACATTATTAATAATTTCGCTACCCAACTAAATACCATGCAAGCTCAGAGGAAGCAAGATGAAGTAGAGGCAATGCTGGCTGAATTTTATCCTCATTGCAGACAAAATAAGAAGGATTGTAGATGCAAGCTATTGGCCAACCTGGAGGCACTCCATATTCCCACTTAATTTAAGCTGATTAAAGGAGATGATGAGAAAGTGTTCTTTGTTTCTCAACATAGGCCATGGGCCCCTAGACAAGGTATGCCTCAGGATCCATTGCATCTTTTGGTTCATATAATAATCAATGGAAAAACTAGTATCCTTCATACTTTCAGCCTTATGGAAATAACCCTTGGCCTATTCCCCATAAAAACTAGTGGATACCTCCACAACCAAATTAATGGCAACAACCTCCATCTGAAAACTAATGGCAGCAACCCCAAAACTAACGACAACCCCCTCAAGGGAATTGGTAACAACCTATCAGTGGAAGGGAGGACAATAATGGTCTAATCAACCTATTGGTTACCTTTAAGAACCCCAACAAGAGGCCATTATGCCACCTCTTGCAACCATGCATAATTCAAATCCTAAACCAACTCAGCCAACACCTAATCCTAATAGCAAGCCTTAACAACACCAAGTTTACTCTACTGATCCTAATCAACAACCTACCTATGTCCTTAACAATATTAATTTGAGATCAGGGAAAGTCTTGTCGAACCCAACTCCTCCTGTAATTACATAAATTCCATTTGAGGAAAGTGAGCAAGAAATCTTAAATGACCATACCCTAGCTAAGGAGTCATCACCTAATCAGCCCTTGCCTACAATCTTCAATAGAGCACCTCCTTTTCCGAAGAGGTTAGCAAAGGAAATTATTTAGTTATAAGAAGAACCTATATTGACATTATTGAGAAATTGAAGCATATATGTGTGAAGATACCCTTGTTCCAAGCCATAAAGGAAGTTCCCATTTATAGCAAGGCTTTAAAGGAGCTATGTTTAAAGAAGCTAGGTAGTTAGAAGAGATACCCTTCAAACTATTCATGTTTTAGGCCAACTTTATGATTAAATGTTGGGAAATCTTACCATCCCAAAATACTCAAACCCTGGTAGTCCTGTTGTGGAGATAATTATTAATGGAATTCAGGTTAAGAATGCTCTAGTTGATCTTGGTGCTGCTGTAAATATGATGACCAAATAATTTATGGTGCAATTAAATATCTTAGACTTAAGAGATACACCTATTGTCCTACAACTTGCTAACAGTTCCATTTTCAAACCCGATGGAGTTATAAAAGACCTTGTAGTCACATTGGATTCATGGGAATACCTTGCAGATTTCATGGTGTTGTCCCCAAAAACAACATTAGGGGATATCTAGTCATATTAGGAAGACCTTGGTTGGTAACTGAAAATGCCTATATAGGTTGCAAGTCTAGAAATATGACCATCTCTAATGGTTATAGCACCAAAAAGCTCACTCTATGCTCCAGCCCAACCTCAACTTGAGACTAAGCAAGTAGTTTGGCTTGATTTAGGGGAAGATATTGATGAGGAAGTTAATTATGTAGTGAACCTAATGATGATTAAAATGGGACCTTTTATTGAAAAATAAGAAGATGACATAATTTTGGATAATGTCATCCAAAATAATTATGGTATTGAATATCCTCTATGTGGAGAAAGTCCATGTTCACTGCAAACTATTCTTCCCTCTTCTACTTCTGCACACTTTCCTATAGAAACATATTGCTTACATACATTATTACCTCATGAGATAAGGATGCCCATTTTTTCTGATGTCTCCATGTTAGAGTTAACCTCACAAGTAGAGATTTTTGTAGGAAAAGTTTTGAATGGCAACAACAACCTTATTGTTGAGCAACTAGAGTCCATAATTCAGATCATCACTAATCACAAGGCAAATTTTGCTTGGGACTATAGTGATATGAAAAGGTTGGATCCTAAATTATGTACACATAGAATCTTCATTGATAATGAATTAAATCCTGTCAAATAACCCCAAAGAAGAGTTAACCCATCTCTCAAAGAGATAGTAAAAGAGGAGCTGCAAAAGTTGTTGAATACAATGTTTATCCACCCAAGTTTAGATAGTCAATGGGTTTCTCCATTAGTTATTGTGCCTAAGAAAGGGGGAAAGTGGAGAGTGTGCATGGATTATAGGGAGATTAACATTGCAACAAAGAAATATCATTTTCCTCTACCTTTTATTGATCAAGTGCTGGATAACCTATTAGGTAAAGTGTACTTCTTTCTCCTTGATGATTTCAGTGGCTTAATCAAATTAGGATTTCTCCAGAAGATCAGGAGAAGACCACCTTCACCTATCCTTGGGGAACATTTTATTATTTAGTGCTTCCCTTTAGCCTTTGTAATGCTCCTACAACCTTCCAAAGAGTTGTGATTAGTATATTTTTTGACATCTCATATTACTGCATGGAAATTTATATGGATAACTTCATTGTGTACGGTGCAACTTTTGAAGAAGCTAAAGATAACTTGGAAAAAGTACTCCATAGGTAAAAAGATCATAGTCTTTCACTTAATAGTCATAAATGTTTCATGATGATGTAGGAGGGAATAGTTCTCAAACATTATATCTTTGCTGCAGGAATACAAGTGGATCCTTATAAAATTGAAGTTATCTCTAGTTTACCCTTTCCTTCTAAACAAAAGAAACTCAAAAGTTTCCTAGGTCATGCTGGGTACTACATGAGATTCATTGAGGATTTCTATCAAATAGCAGGGCCTTTATATGTTTTGTCAAAGAAAGATACAAAGATTAAATGGACAAAAGAATATGAGAAAACATTTCTTGCATTTAAGATGTCCCTCACACAAGAACCTATTCTGAAAGGGCTAGATTTGTCACTTCCATTCCACATTCACATAGATGCATCAGATTATGTTGTCGGTGATGTTATGGGACATAAAGATGGGTTAACTAAGCATTCCATATACTATGTTAGCAAAAATTTGTAGGGAACTGAATTCAACTATACTGTCATAGAGAAGGAAATGCTGGAAATCATTTATGCACTTAACAAATTTAGGCATTACATTTCAAGTTATAATATATTTGTCCATACTGATCATGCAACAATAAAGCACCTCATGAATAAGAGTTTTATCACATGAAGGTTAGCCAAGTGGTTGTTGATGATGTAGGAATTTGATATTATCATTGTGGATAAACCAGGTAAAGCCAATGTGGTTGCTGATTTATTATCTAAACTGTAAAGGCAATATAATCATGCACATATAGAAGATTCATTCCCTGATGAAAATTTATTTTCAATCCAAGTTATCCATCCATGGTATGCAGATATAGATAATTACTTAGCTATAGGAAGGACTCCTCATTTCTCACAAAAGGAGAAAAGACTGGTAGTTGAAAAGAGTTTTAACTTCTCTCGGATTGTAGATTGCATCTTTTAAATAGGGCCAAACCAATTAATGAGGAGATGTGTGAGGGAAGAGGAAACTTATGACGTATTGCATTCCTTACATGATGAGCCTTGTGGAGGACATTTTGCTACAAAAAGGACAGCCATGAAAATATTGAATACTGGTTATTATTGGCCCACACTTCACAAGGATGCAACCAAGTACACAAAGAAATGTGATAGGTGCTAGAGGATGGGGAGACCAACTAGATTAGATGAGATTCCCTTGTATACTCAAGAGGTAGTTACCCCTTTTGACACATGGGGCCTTGATTTTGTAGGCCCAATTGATCCTCCATCAAATGGTAAGTCTTACATCCTTATTTGTACTGATTATGTAACCAAGTGGGTTGAAGAAAAGCATGTGAAATATGCTAGGGATAATAAAGTTGAAGAATTCCTTTATGAGGAATTTTTCACCAAATTTGGGGTTCCTAGAGAGATTGTAACATACCAAGGGGCTCAACTCACTTCTGCCCTAATAGCAGCTTTGGTTAATGAGTATAATCTCAGGCATAGTAAGTCAACCCCATATCACCCTCAATCCAATGGCTAAGAAGAGGTCACCACTAGGGATATTGAGGCAATTTTGACAAAAAGGTGAACCTACATAATAAGGATTTAACTGCAAGACTACTAGAAGCTATTTGGGCTTATAGGACCACTTGGAAAACTACAACATGTTACACACCTTTTGAGATGGTGTATGGAAAGAAGGTTGTAATTCCTTTAGAGTTTGAACATAAGACTCATAGGACACCATTGAAACTTGATCTAGATCTAACCATAGCACATAAAGAAAGAATCATGCAACTCAATGCCTTGGATGAGCTTAGAAAAGATTTCCTACAACACACAAAGTTGATCCAGAATCAATGTATTAGATAGAATGATTGGTATATAAAGAAAAATAAGTTTTGTAGGAGTTTGGGCTCTATTATATGACTCTAGATATAAGGACAATTTGGAAAAGTTACAATCCACATGGTTGGGTCCATATGAGATCACTGAAGTATTTGAAAATGGTATTGTAAAGTTTCATATAATAGATGATGTTAGGTTCAAATTGTTGGTCAATGGAAATCGACTAAAGCCCTATCTTAAACCCATTGATAAGGCAGAGTTCTTAACTCAATTCTAGTATGAGAAACAGGGTGTATATCCTGCAATTGAAGGAATTGAGTCTCAACTCAATTCTCTAAGTGCTACATGATAGTGCATCGGCCTTCATAATAAATGATTCACTTAGTGAGTCCCATTATGTTCCACACACCCATCCACCATCTGTACCATATTCTTCTTCTTCCACCTCATCCATCCACCATTCATCTTTTTCTCCATCATGTCCTTGGAATAATTTGTAATAAAGAGGGAGTGGTCACATCAATTGGTTAAGTATTCATTATGCCAGGTACACTCCACATAATCTCAAGTGGTTAATTATTTTATTTAGTTGTATTTATGAGTTAATTAAAGAAAGTACATTTATATTTTGAATATGGTTGCAAATTGGCAGTATTTTCTACATGCTTGAATTGCCACATCTATGTATTTCTGCTGCCAACTACTCAAATATAGTTAACACCTTGTCCTTTCTATCAGTACTTCAAATTTTTTATTTGATTCACTTGCTGTATAGTTTTATCTCTTGCACTTAATACCCATTACACCTTACATTCCATCCTAAACTTGTCTACAACTTTGAAGTTTGAATTGATGAGCCAATTTATGCATCTCTAAAATTTCTTGAAACAATGGTTTAATATTTTAAGTTGAGGGGAGGAAAGGGAAGTGGTTAACATTGCAGGAATTTTAGTAAGAAAGGAAAGAGGTTAATTTGTTGCAAAGTTTTGGTAAATTGTGTTGATTTTTGCAACTATATGGGAAGCTAAAGTTAACAATAGGAGGACAATCAGTTAGACATGAGCCAATATACCATCGCATTTTGTTGCAGGATGCCCATAATTTGCCTACATTTTGACAATGTGGTTGGCTTGATTATTTCATGAATCTCACCACATTTGATGAGTGGGTGGTAGAGGAATTCATGAGGAATTTTAAGAATGGAAAGGCCAAGGTAAAATATCTCAAGGTCATTGCTACAAAGGAACAAATTTATGAAGTAACTAGGTTACCTCAGACCAGTGAGTTATTTCCACAAGAAAAGGATGGAAGAACTGCTCAAGATGAATTCACTTGACTTGATGGCCCTCTATTATGCATAACCAAATAAGGTACTCAATGACTAAGCTTACCATAGAAATGGGTTCTAGAGGCCACCTATATTATCAAGTATTTGACATGAGAAGGTAGGTTCTCAATCCTTCATTCCCATCATTTTAAGTTATCTCATATGCGTCATGGGAAGATATCAATGTCCCTAATTTTCTTTACAACTTACTTGTCAATAGTGCCTCTATATACTGAAAGGGTCAGGTCAATTATATTTCTAATCACTTCCTAATAAAATTACTCGTAGAGAGGTCTGTAAGAGACCATTCTCATATGCCCTAGGAAGAATTTTTTAGTCTCATGAGGTTTAGGGTAGAATTCTAGGATGTCAAACCCATATGACAACCTCTTACCCATAAGAATCATTCAAAAATAACCAAAGCTTCCACAAATACACCTCATAATACTTCTTCCCCTAAATTTTCTACCTCAAATGATTCTAAGGATAACGTTCCCTTGTCTGAAAGAATGTCCAAAATTTATCAACCAAACCCCGTTACTCCTTCTAGGGTTTCTTCTAGACATGATAAAGGGACGTATCTAACTCCAATTTCTCAATCAGACACCCCATAATTCATTCCTAAACCTCTTAAAAGGATTCATCCTAGTGAAAGTTTCACTCTTGCAGCCAAAACCAACAAGAAAGCAACACCTATTTCCACTCCTACTCAGAAAAATAGTAGATTACAGGGAAAATCAACTCCTCCTATTTTTAATGTTGATTCCTCTCCACCTTATCCTTCTCATTCACTATATTCACCTCACATATCTGATATCCCCACTTTACCACTGCATCCTTCCAGTCCACCTACAAATGTCATATAATTTTCTCCTACAATGCGACTGTAGGAAGAAATTGGGTTGGGGGAGTTAGCGACTACTATGGAGAAGTTTTAAGGATTGAGGAGGAAGGATAGGAAGTAAGAGATGTATCTGATAAAATTGAGGAAGTGGGAATTTTAAGGGAAGTACCACATGTTTATATGATAATGCCACTGAATATGCCATCTCTGCATCGACCACCTGAACATCTTAGAAACTTTGCTGTAGGGATGGTTTGTTATAAGGAAATTCAGGATCAAAGTACCACTTATGAGCTAGAGATCAAGAGGTTAAAATGAAATATCAGCAAAAAAGATATAGAGATTGAAAACATTAAGGTAAATCTCAATGAAATAGTGCAACCAGTTCCTGAAATTGTCCAGTGTAGGAGTCCTTCTCCAATTTATGCACTTGACTTGAAGGAATTATATTTGAATTTTCAATTACTCAGAATTTGGAAAGGGAAGAACCCTTCTTTGAAAACACCCCATGAATTTTATGAAGCATACAAGGAGTCTCTTGAATATTTGAGGCACCTCCTATGTGAATTTTATCTTCACAACATGGCAGTCTCTGATGATGTGAATTGACATCCTCTCCCATACATCGGGGATGTCCACATTTCTACATTAGATTCTTGGATTAAAAATGAGATCAATAGGGGAGAACAATTTGATAGTTATAAGTATGAAGAAGCTACTCTTCTTCTTGAAATTTAGAGAGAGTCCTCCAAGCGTAGGTGAATTTACTTTGACTGGAAGAAATTGTGGGCTCATAGGTGGTCCAAGCCCTTAATAGAGCCTCTTAAAGAAGCCACTTTTTCTTAATATTCTGAGATTGTGAATCGAGATCTTTACATTGCCACTCAACATTTCCAAACAAGATGGTTAGAGCTCACATCGCAGATGCAATTTTCTGAATGCCATGCTCCTAAAAATTTATATGTAGCTACTAGGTGAGCCACTTCATTTATGGAGAAAGCAAGATCAATGAAATAAAATTGGTTGCCTCTAGTAATGCAACCACCAATTCTCATGTGGCCACTATTAACAATGCGAGGGATGAATAATGTCTACAACAATGAATTAGAGATTGGTAAGTGGTAGAGGTTGGAGGAAATAAAATATTTCTACTGGAGCTTTGTAGAAGGAGAACATGGCTAGCTGTTCCCAAATGATTTGAGAAAGAAGGAAAATGAAGAGAATACAGCCATGGCTAATGGGTCCAACCATTCTTAGGTTGAGGAGAATGATGAGCCCTAATTTGGCATATTTTAAATTATGTCTTAACAACATTTTCATATGGTTTTAAAGACTTTAAGTAGTAACTATAGAGCCTTTTCATGGATTATGATACTTAGTTATTTATAATGGAGCATATCTATTATAATAATCCTTAATATAGTTTTCATAACTACTACTTTTTGTTTTGTTCAGTGATGTGTGCCTTTGAGACTTTATCTTTCTGCAACCATTATTGTCTATTTTCCTACAACCATATGAGAAATGTTGTTTGTTTTTATTTAATGAACTATGGATGCATTGAATATGGATAATGACCATTTAATAGATTTCATGTGTTGAGCTAATCCCTTTCTATAGGAATAGAATTTTTTTCTGCAAAACCCAAAGACCGGGAGTGAATTTACACTCCACTAGGCCGCTGTCCAATAGTTCTAGTAAAGATCGATTTAGTCGTAGAAGCGCAGAGAAATGGAAGGAGAAATTAAAAGATCCATCTACCATGAGGAGAAGGTTCTCCAAGAATCTAGTGGAAAATGTCTTTATGATATAAAAATCCAACGTGATGGTCATTAGTATTTCTCGGTCAATTTGACTCAGCCTTCCTCTACCCACTCTTTGTCAGTTGTGAGAGTTATGTCTGTAATAAAATCTTTCCACCTTAAGTGGATAAGTTAGCTAGAAGTTAGTTGAGTTTAGTTGTAAATAAATAGCTTTGGCCTTTAGTCGAAGTGAGATAGATGAAGATAGAGAAAGATAGGGGATATAATAGAAGAGAGAATAAGTAAGAAGTATTACCAGTTATTAGAGTTAATCATTTACTAGCAATGTACTTTTTGATGCTAATTTAATAATATGATTATGAAGTTTGGAGTTTAGCCTATGTTTTCTCTAAGGATGCTAATTGAGGGGGACCACTAAGGAAAGTTTCTATTATTTCCTTTCCAGCAAATAGGATAGCTATACTTTGATTTTCTATAGAAGTTCAGTGATTGTTCTTGCAACCAATAAAGATACAAAACTATTGATTGTTCTTGTAGCCACTGAGTAGTTTTTATGTCCTATAGCTTAAGTGTTTCTTCAATTTGAGTTAAATTTGTTTAATATATGTTCATTTATAACATCATGTTCTTAGAAATAAGATACACGTTTGTCAAAAAAGATTAGTGCATATATTGTGCTGACTCATTTCAAGTTATACGACCCTGAGTTGACAATTAAATGATTCTTTTAGAGGGATTTTTGGCTTCTAGATATGATGTCCAATAACTGAGTAGGGGAATGTTCTTTCCTAGTTAACAAATCCAATTAAGAGCACTACAATGATGATGATTTGAATGCACATGTTAATGATGATGAATATGAAAATATTGATATGGATTATGATTTGCCTAGCATGATTTCTACGTAGCTAACACTCACTCCTATTGAAGAGAACAGTGACTCCCATGAGAGTCCTTGCTTGGATCTGGTGGTGGTTCCTACTGTATTGGATGTTGTTCCTCTTGCGAGTTTCTCACCTTTCCCTAATATTTCAGATTGAGATGGGGAGGGCACATGACACACTTGAAGTGGACTTCTCTAGCATGGTAGTCTCTATGTATTCATGTTATGTTTCCTCCATGTTGTGCTCTTTTCTATATGTCTTGTCTAGATCATTTTAGATGATTCTTGTTACTCTATTGGCACAAGATGATAAAGTAATTGTGTTGGGTTAATAATTTAAAGTTAATAATTGAGAGGGGAGGGGTGAATCAGTACTACAAAAACTTTTATCTACTTTTCTAACCATTTACCAAATTATAAACTTTGCATTAAATATTAAAAAATATAGAAATCAACACTAGAAAATATAACTCATAACACCATGATTTTTGTTCTTGTAGAAATCCTTGGTTAGAGGAAAAAAATATGGTGGGGATGGTACCCCCAATCCTTCACTACTACAATAAAACGGTTGCTTAGTTAGACCTACAAATTTAGCTACTTCTAATAGCTTACCTTGTTAAGAGTATTTACCTTGTTAGGAGTACAAAGGACTTATGTAGTCTACCTTGCTAAAGGATTTTTAAAATCTCTAAGCTAAGAGATTTATCATGTTAAAGGATTCACAAAATAAGACCTATTAGGGCCTACTCAGTAAGGGATTTTACAATTATGATTACAATATAAACCAATACTAAAAATGTCTATAGAAATGCATCAACATATTCTTGTTAGACTCAATATGCTCATTAATATTTTTACCTCATTCTTTATTTTAATTACAATTTAGTTTATGTACTCAGTAGCCTCAAATCTGATTCACATTCACAGTTCTGCTCTAACTGCTTTGTTACTTGGTGGCTTCTCTTCTCTTCATCACCTTCACATTCTTCTCTAACTGATCATCACTTGCTCTCTGCATTTTCTCTTTCTCTCTTTGATCTTCATACGTTGATCCTTATATGCTTGATCTAGAAGCAATGGAAATGTTCTAGGTTCTTCTCCTTAAATGGTGCGAACGTTGGTTACATCTCCAATGTATATGTTCCACTTAGTTTTTATTGGTGGATCTTTCCTTGTAATCATGCATAATCATACACAATCAATGTATCTAGCATAATCTATTATGTCAGCTTGTGTTACTTGGTAACACATTTTATTCTTGCTCGGTAATGTGTGTACTCTTGTTAACTATCTTTCTCTTTGACTCGATAACTACTGTGACTCAGTAACTACTAGGTGCTTGCCTTATTTTTCTCGGTGTCTGTCTCCTATTCCCTTTACCAAAACTATCTTTTCCTTTACCGACATACTTGTATGCTTTACCAACTGAGTCCTATGACTCCTTCATTTATTAGCTAACTTTAACAAAACTAATGACAACAAAATAACTCTTTAGGAGTATCAATCTCCCCCTCTGGCATTAGTTTGGCATTAGTTTAGCATCTTTGTTAAAAACCTCATAATCATCAAAATTATGTCCTTAATCAAAATTTGACCATGTATAAACTCTAGGTATAACTTATAACTCCATAACTTCATATAACTCATTAAATCTTATAACTCCCCCAGTGACAATACTTCCTATGTACGTATCTCCTTATGACTAATATTATATCTCTTGTTATATACATATATCCCCCTTTTTTAACAAATATGCCAAAAATAAAATTACTTACTTGGATCTAGTGGTAGAATCTTATCAAAAATATATTGGTATCTCTTCTTGGCATCTGTTAGGGATGTCTCCCATGATTCCTTTAGTGTTTACAACACCACAATTTTCTCACCAATGTCTGGCTCTAATCCAATCATGCTATCCATAGCACTGATGTTAGGGGTATTTACCAATCCTCTTGCCTTGTGAATATGCTTTTGAAATGATTCAATTTGGGGTATCAAAATTGCTTGTAGCTCCAGAAGTTCCATTATGATCTTGTTCTCTTCTTTTCTTAGCTCATGCTGCAAGCCCATTAAATGTTTTAGCCTTTGATAATAAGCTTGAAGTGTTCCAGGGTCAGTTGTGACCTTTATTAGCTACTCGGTGAGCTCTTTTTCAATAGATTCATCCTTCTTTTTAATATCCTCAGTGAAATTTGAAATCATACAAATATTTTGAAATAATAAAATAATATTTTTCAACTTATTCTCCAATTCTGTAATCAAGTTTGAAAGCGATACCTTATCCAATGCAACATATTGAAGTAAATCCTCAATAATCTTATTTTCCATGTTCTTCCTATGCACTTGCATCAAGTACTCAATGGTCTTTGTACTAGGTTATTCAACTTGTTTGACCAATTCTTCCAGTTGACTAAGTTTCCATTCTCATTTATATTTTCATCAAGAACAATCTCCTACAATATGTCCTTTACACTCTCTAGCGCATCTGTCTTTTTCTTCTTAGCTAGCATTTTATCCTAGGCTGCTTTCATTTTAAGTAGATCTCTAAATTCAAATAGCTCTTTAGGGATTAGTAAGGAGATATCTACCTTTGGTATGATGATCTATTAGCTTAAGTCAACTTTTTCTTTCTCATGCTTCCTTTTCTTTGACTTTTTCTTCTCAATTTGTATACTTTCACTTGTAAAGAAATTTGGGGAACATGATGCCTTCATTGCATTAGATGTAGTAGTTGTATTGATATTTTTAGTTATTTCTTCTCTTTCTTCTTCTTGATTTTCTTCCTTCTTTTCTTTTTGTTTCTCTTCTTCCTTCTCTTCATGTTTTTCCTCTTTCTTCTCTTCTTCTTTATACTCTACCTTCTCCTTTGCTTGATCCTTCACTTTCTCTTGTGGATTTTGTTGCCCCAAAGTCTTGGTAGAAGTGACTAGCTTAGTATTTGGATCTGTATTGGTCTCAGTCTCTCTGTTGTCATCGGTTACCTTTTTTTCTGTCTCCTTTACCTGTTCGGTGGACCTTTTTTCTACATAAGTAGGAACATCCCTGACAACTTCTGAGATGACCTCATGAATCTCAGGAAAATCAACTACTTGTTCTAGAATTGGTTCTTTATCCATCAATTTTGTAGTAGCTATATCATCAGTTTTCATTTGTTCAGTGTCCTTATCCTTGGTTATCATGACATCTTCATCATGTGTTATTTCTTCTGCTGGATCATTTTCAGTGTGTATCATCTTAAAATGGAAGCACTTCCATGATAAGAGAATTTATCCCTTTGAGTAAGTGGTCTGGGGTCATGTTAAGCACCTTGATTAGGTCTTTGCATGTATCTGGCTTTTCCCCCTATTCTGCTTTCCTCTGCACCTAATTTTCACTTCATATCTGCATTTCTTGGCATTTTGGGCTAGGGTCCTAAGGTTTTTGACGTCAAGGTCAAAGTTAACCTTGAGGGTCAAAGTCGACCTTGAACCTGACCTAGGTCAAGGTCAACCTCAACCCTGACCCCCAGTTCAAATTTCAAGTTTTTCTAATTTTTGGGTATCAGGTTTCGGAAAGATTCTTTTTCCCGCCTCTGGGTCGGCCGTTTCGGGTTTCGAAATGGTAAATTCTTAAATTACATTTAATATGGGTCTATTTCTAGGGGTTAAGGTTAATTGGGATTTAATTCCCTAATGTCGGCGAGTGCAAGCAAGTGAATTCAAGCATTCAAGCAAGCCTTCAAGCATTCAAGTGTTCAAGCATTCATCCATCAAGGAGATCAATTGTTAGCCATTGAAGGATTCAATCTCTTTGGAGCCCCCTTGAAGATCCATCCTTCTACATTCATCCAAACCTCCTCATATGCAAAGATCTATTCAAGATTGATGTTGAAGATCAAATGCCATTGATTTGAGACATCCTACATTCATTCTACATCCATTAAAGCATTCCTACTTGTGGATTTGAGGATTCAAATCCTCTACAAGGACTTCAACATAAGCAAGGTGAATTGTTTCAATTGCTTTGTTTATGCACACTATATTTCAATTCAATTTCAAGGTTAATTCCTAAATTGGGGTTTGACTAAGGCAAACCCCCCATACAAACAAAACCCCCTTTTTCTTGTAGGTACATGTGTAGAATTTTAGATCTGAGATCGCATTTGGATACCCTTTTCGGTGAACTTCCAGGATTTGCGAACAAAGTTAGAATCAACCTTCAAATAAAGAATGTAGACTTTGACCTTTTATGAGGGTCAAAGACTACCTACCGTCGGAAAGACAAAAGATTTTTGGGTTTTTTTCATCTCGGCATTTCCAGTCCGAAATAGGTTGCAGAATTGCTCGAAAGTACACACAAACATCAGAAATTGGCATTTTCTAGATCTGCCCTATTTTGAGGTTAGTATTTGCTTTTCAATTATTTCAGATTTCAAGCATAATTCTCCATAGGGAAATATAGGGTTTTTCTCTCTCTTTCATATTCTCCATAGATTGATTCAATTGTGCATTAACCTTTTGGTTGATCAAATTGGATCTCTCCTTTGGGAATTTGGATTTAGGAGTGGATCTCATATTTCCCCCATATATTACATTCAATAGAGGTGATTCCATTTTACCCCTATTCACAGTGATATCCTCAATAATAACTTCATCCTTTTCTAGGGTTAAGTCAATAGGATATGACTTACCTTGTTGCTCCTTAGTCTTAGTTGTCTGGTTAGGAAAGAAGATTTTCCTCCATATATCATCATTGTCCTTTTGCACTACTTCTAGTTCACTAACCATGATCCTTAATGATCCACTCTTTACAAGAAATATCTTTGAGTTCTCTTTCAATGCTTCCTTGATCTCTTGTACTAACAATTTAGGTACAGTGATTTCTAGGGATATTTCCCTCATTTTCTTTTCAAAAGTCATAGCATACTTCCATCTAGCATCAATCTTCTTGTATAGCTCATTAGGTAGTTAGTTTCCAACTTCAACCATAATAGTCTTGAATTTATGCAATGTAAATATGACTGCCTCCTCAATATTTTCTTTTTCTTCATCACTCGATTCATACTTTGCATATTTAATTATTTAAAAACCTCCATAGTTCTTAAGACTTTTTTCAATAAACTCATCCAAGTCTTTACAAGAAATCTCTTTGAGTGCTCTTTCAATGCTTCCTTGATCTCTTATACTGAAAATTTAGGTTCAATGATTGCTAGGGATCTTTCCCTCATTTTATTTTCAAAATTCATAGCATACTTCCATCTAGCATCAATCTTCTTGTATAGCTCATCAGGTAGTTAGTTGCCAACTTTAACTGAAATAGTCTTGAATATATGCAATGTAAATATGACTGCCTCCTCAATATTTTATTTTTCTTCATCACTCTTTGATTCATACTTTGCATATTTAATTCTTTCAAAACCTCCATAGTTCTTAAGAATTTCAATAAACTCATCCAAGTCTTTCAGTTTAGGGGGTTGGTTTTGCACAACTTTGAATTTTCTCAAATCTTCTGATTATGTCTCACTATCTTCTTATAGTTTCATCTTTCTTCTTGGTTTGCTTGATATTTTATTTTCCCTCACATATGTTTTAGGATTCAGTTGATCTGACTCAGGTTTTCTCTTCTCCCTTGGTGTAGAAGTAGACCTTGTAAATGGTCTTGATCCATTAGGGCTCGATGATTCATTTTTCACTTTTGTCTTCTTGCCCTTGACCTTAGATGGAACTACCTCATCTTCAACAATTACACCAAGATTTTTTACAAATCACTTATCATTCTACTTGTTTTCCTCTGAGATTTAGGTATCAATATACCTAATTTTATCTTTTCTTTCACCTCTTCATATGTCCCATACTGATTATCTCTCTTGTCAACAAGTTTAGCTAATAGAGCTTTAATTTTCTATGATATAATGTCTATATCAATTTCATAACCCATTGCTGTAGCTAGATAGTCCTTGGCTCCATAGCCTTCATAATGTTCTTGCTTGGAACTTAGTGAAATAATCATTCATTACAATATTGAAGTTGTCTCCTAAACTTTGAATGAATTAATTGATCTGATGTATAATCAGTTTGTTCACATTCTAGACTACATTACTGATTGATGGAAAGAAGTTTTGAAAGTAAAAGAATATACATACCAACAATGAAATGAACTTCAAAGTGTTGGTCTTTGATTTCCCAATAGTGTTCATATTATCATCAAATTGTTTCAGCATAATCTCACATAGATCAATCTTCATTTTCTTCTTGACTATTTTATATACAATGCCCATAGCTCCACATGGTACACTATCCACTTGGGAGGATTGGAATATTTGGTAAGAAATGACATTACATGTGAATCTCAGTTTAGGATCTTCTATAGTTGACAGTTTAAGACCTCTTCCATCTCATTTAGCTCATGTCAGCTCACACAACTTATTCTTGTCAGTTTTATTATTATTATCATTCGGTCTGTCATTGATCATATATCTAGTCATAATATGTAAAACATCTATTGTGATCTTGACTGGTGCATCTAACTGTTGGAAATATTCAGGAATTAACCAAGTTACTGAGAGGGGAGGGGTGAATCAGTAACTCCAAATTTTCTTCATATTTTAACATGTATTTTACTTTTTAACCTTTGCATACAGAAAGCATGAAACTTGAAAGCATTCACAATAATGACACAAAGATTTGGTTACCCAGAAACCTTCCAAAAGAAAGTAAAACTGGGGTGGGGATGAAACCCACAAAGCTTTAATACTGCAGAATAAAGTTGGCCGGTTAAGGCTTACAATTTGATCACTTCTGATGATCTGCCCTGTTAGGAGCAATAAGGATTGCTAAATCCACCTTGTTAAAGGATTTACAAACATACAGTGAAGTATGCACTCGGTAAAGAGATTTTTACAAAGACTGTTAAGTCTACCCGGTTAAAGGATTTAGTACTAATTCACCTGTTAGAATGAAACAGTAGATCTCTGCTTTGCAACTGGATTGCTGAATGAGATTCGCTAATGTACTGATCACCTTCTGTGATGAATTTGTCTTTGCTGAACCTTATACTTCTGAAGCCTTCTGTAATTCGCTTATTTCTGCCTTTCTTACTCTTTCACATATATTCTCCTTCATCATAATTTATCTTTTTACAATATTGTTTATATACAAGTCTCAAACAATAAATTATAATTACAATTACACAGTCGGCTTGACAAATAAACATAAGTGCTACTAAGTCGGCCCAAATATGGTTACACGGTTCCTTCAAACTGACTCGGTGACTTTCTGATACTCGGCGTCCACTGCATTACTCGGCATCATTATGCGCTCGGTAGAAGTGAAGGCACGGTTCATACTGATCACTCGGTAGGTATTGAACTCGGTAAGCATTGGTGACTCGGTAGACAAGATGTTACTCGGTTTACATTGTCCTGATCGGTTTGTACTAACTTGCTCGATTTGCACTGTCTGCTCGGTTTGCACTGTCTGCTCGGTTTGCACTGTCTGCTCGGTTTGCACTGTCTGCTCGGTTTACATTCAGAATGCAGATAAGTGTTGTCACTAGTGGCAATACTGCTTAATGCCAACAATCTCCCCCTTTGGCATTAGTGACAAAAACACTTATTGGCCAAAATTTATATACACGAATCATACTGAGTTTTATTTTGATTTTTCAAAATTTGTCTTTGTTATAGGGCTTTATACATTGTCTCCCCCTTTCAATGTGCTAACTGTTTCTTATACAAATCTATACAGTATACATATCTCTCCTTCTATACATATCTCCCCCTTTTTGACGATAATGCCAAAGGTGCATATACAAGTTATTTACAGAGAGAATCCAAAATTTGATAAGAAATCAGAATGTACCTTCATTATTAGTGCCAGGGTTCTGTCCCAACTTTCTTGCAGGATTTTACATGTTTGTATAGCAATTTGGACTTCTGCAGAGAGTTCAATCATGTGATCTGCTATAGAGAACTGATTGTCATGAATCAATGTTCTGGAATGTTCAATGTGCTTATACATTGTATTCATGATGGGAAGGATCATGTGTTGGATGTCTAGCAGTGTGGACCGGATCCTTGAGTCTTCTTTCAATAGATCAGACTGCATATTGGATAGATGTGAAATTTTCATGTGATGAGCAGAGCTTGAACTTGGTTCAAGTTGCAGCTTCTGTATGCTAATCTTCATATCCTCATCCATTTTATTCATTTTATCTTTGACATCCTTTGTGAACTCGGCAAAATTGCATAGTCTGGCCAAAAGAGAGGTAGCATTCGAATAAATAGACTCTATGTTAGACAAAACTGAAGACAATTCTACTTGGTTAATAGCTATGTGCTGAGCAATGTGCTCAAGCACTTTATTGTTGAATCTCTTCTCGGCTCTTTCAACTAACTTTTCTGTCCCGGATGAGTCCTCATTGTATTTCTCAACTGCCTCTGCTAATTGTAACAAAACATGCTGGGAGGAGTCTACTTTAATGCCTAATGCATCAGACAAAATGTCCTTAGCATCTTTGATGATTTGATACTCTTTATCTCTCTCCTCCTTAAGCTTCTTTTGTTTTGCTTTCCTTTGGAGGATCTCACCTATATTCTGCATCTGGTCTGCTGAGAGATTTGCAAAATCTAATGTAGGAATCTCTATCTCTTTGTCTAGGTCTATATCCTCAACTATATTTTTACCCAAAAATTTTATACTCGGTAGAGCCTTAGGCTTATCTGTACTTAATGCTCTTGTAGTAGTGACAGTAGATAAAGTAGGGCTGGCTATTGACACTGGTATACTTTCTACTGGAGAACTTAAAATATTTACACTTGATGATTCAAAAGCTGGAAAACTTACTGGTACAGGAGACTGCAGCTCGGTAGAAGAAATGGTAGCTGCCTCTGATGTTGCTAGGGATGATTGGACAAATGTGGAAGTTGTCACAACCATGCTTGAAGGTGTCTCTGGGCTGGATGAAGAGATTTTCACTGGAGAGGTAGGAAGGGATGCAATGACTTCTGCTGCTATCCTTACAGTATCATCTACCTCGGTATCTTCTTCTTGTTCATCGCTGTCATCTTCAATATCCTTTATTATTACAGTTTCAATGCTCGGTTGGTGAAGGTGGTATATGTTCTTCCATGTGGCTTTTGCAGCCTTCACAACCGATTCAATATTGTTGATCAAAATCAAACAAGTATTGAACTTCAATGTCATTTTATTTTCATTTTCTTTTAGTGCCTTCTTTACTTCATCATTGTTCAAGCTCGGCATCAACTGTCTCAGGTTTTGATCATATATGTCTATCACAGTTTGCCTTGCATTGCTCCATCTCATTCTTATTGGATTCAATAGAACTGCTGGAATCTGTGGGGTAATTTCTTCAGGAGAGTATTTCCACTGTCCCATCTTCTCAACAACAGCATCTTCTATTTCCTTATGTTCTGCTTCCGATCTGGTTTCATATTTCAAGGATTTTATGTTACTTACTCTAGATCCTGATCCATCTCTGAAGAGTTTGAGCTTTTCTTGAAGGGTTAGAGGAGGCCTTTTGAATACTATGTCTTTATCTGCCTTTTCTGCCTTGCCTCTTGTATTTCTCCTTGTAAACACAGCAGTGGGAGGCACAGATGCCTTAGTGATAAAAACTTTTCCTTTCTTCTTTGCAGGTTCTGGTTCCTCTGTTTTCTCATCCTTTTCCTCTTCTTTTTCACCTATTTCTTCTTTCTCCTCGGTTATCATTTGCATTTTAGCTATCCTTTTCTTTCCTTTGTTTACCGCCTGTGGAAGCTTTATGCTTAGTTCAATTCTCATCTTAGCTTCATCATATGTTCCAAAATATGGGGCTTTGGGATTGACAGGCTGATTTAGAAGTGCTTCAATGATGTTCTTGGTTTCATCAATGTTTACCTCATAAGGAAGAGGTTTTACATATACAGTTCTTGGTTTAACTGCTTGAATATACACATTATCACAATCTACCATAAAACAGATGTCATCTTTGTAATCTTCCACCAACTTCTGTGGAATCCGGAATCTGTCATTCATTTTCTCTTTGAAAGACTCAAAATAATTATCCATGATGCTTTCAAAGTTTTCACCCATTTCTGCGATGTATTCATTAATTTCATAAAGTACTGGCACATCTTTTCTCCATACAACTTTTCCTTTAGAAGGGAAGAATTTCTGAACATAGAAGAATAAACAGACTAACAAGGATCCAAACTTACATGGATTGTTTTTGGAAGTTTTGATGCTTTCCATGTTCTTGTTGAACTATTTCAACAATAAGTCTGCTAGGTCAAATGTCAAGTTGTTTTTGACCACTTTGTATGCTAGGTCAATAGCTTCACAGGAGACACTGTTCTGTCGACTAGAACTGTAGATCTTGTGGGCAATGATATGTGTACCAAACTTCAGTTCGGCGTCAGTAATGCTGCTAACCTTCATACCTCTACCATCCCACTCGGCTAGGGTTTTCTTCTCTAGTTCTATCCGACCTAGGGTTTTGGTAGTTTTAGCTTTGTTCAACATGGGAAGACCGGTGATTTGTTGAATCATTTTCTTTGTGATCTCAATAGGTTGCTCAAGCCAAATCTTGCCATCGTGTACTCGACTGAGAATGTACCTAACCCATTTATCTCGAAAGTTTCGAGGAAGATGTGCAATGTGGACTAAACCCTTATCTTCCAAATGTTTGTGCTCGGGTTTCAAAGTACCATCCACACATAGTTCCTCACGCACAATGTCTAGTTCTAGGTTTCCCATTTCTTGAATAGAACAGTTAAAATGATTACGGATATCGTTGATAAGCAGTACCTTAAGAGGAATATGAGATTGAGCTCCGTTCGGATCTAGGGTTGCTGCAATTGCGGGCACGATCTTAAAATCTGGTGCTTTCCACTCCCCTTGGACTAACATATCTGATCCTTTCTTCGCTGAAGTGCTGGATGATGCCATGGTAGCTCACAGAAAATTCCTTTCACAAGAGTATTAAATCGCCGGGTTGCCCTTGAAGTTTTCTGTTCTCAAAGTGCTTACAGATTCGCGGTGAAGAATGAGTTTGATTACTTGCTTTTTGTTTACAATACTGTCATTAATGCTTATTTCAAATTAGGGTTGGAATTCTGACAGACTGTCACCCACCAAGAATTAATTGCTCGGAAAAGACTTCGCAACTCGGTGAACTTTGAGAATTCATAATGCTCCGACCTCGCTCGGTAAAGACAGGTACCGACCTTGCTCGGTGAAGACTATACCGACCTTGCTCGGTGAAGACTATACCGACCTTGCTCGGTGAAGACTATACCAACCTTGCTCGGTGAAGACTATACCGACCTCCCTGTGATCTCACTGCATCTTGCATGCTGATTTAGACTTTTCTTTTAATTTCGGTTCTGGAACTGCTTGAGATTGATCTATGAGAGTACAGTTCCAGTGCTTCCTTGGAAATTTAGTTTGAGTCGATAGAGCCATCCATTCCATTACTTGGACTGGATTGCTCGGTAGCTTTAGGAATCCATTTTTGTCTTACCTGTTTCCTGACCTTAGTTGCTTCATTCTTCTTTCCTTCTTCAATTTCACTAGCATTCATGCAGTTTCTGGCTATGTGACTGAGTTTAGTGCATTTGAAACATCTTACGGTAGTATCTCTTTTCCTTAGATGATGTTTTATGCAATTCATGCCAATGTGTCCATATTCTCCACAGTAATGACATCTACACCAGGTGTTGTAGTCCCATCCAAACATTGCTTTCACAATTTGTTCTGCTGGATTAAATGTCTTGGATCTGCACTCGGATGCCTTGTGACCTTGTTTGTTGCACTTGTGACAATTACCTCTGAATCTAGGTTTTTCCCTGCATTCATTTGCTTTATGACCAGGTTGATTGCAGCTATAACATTTTCCATTGAATTCTGCTTTTTCATTGTTCCAACATTTATTTGAAGTATGTCCTATTTTACCACAATGATTACAAGTAGGTTTTTGATTTCTTTGAGTACCTTGCTTAGAGGATTCGCCTTCTTCTTTGTATCCAAGTCCTGCTTTTCCTTTTTGCCTATGAAGATTTCATTCATACAGCTGATTCAAGTCTTCTTGACTTTTCAGCATTCCTTCATTGATTTGTTTTTCAGCGTTTAGGTCATCCATCAATCTTAGATTGATTTCCTTTTCAGATCTTAGTTCTTCTCTTGTGTTTTCTACTTCTGAACTTAGATTTAGAATTTCTTCATTTGTATGAGAGATCTGATCAATTAGATTTTCTAGCTGAAGGGTTTTGTTTTGGACTTCAATGTTTCTTCCATCTAATTCATCTTTCAACTTGTTTCTTTGTTCCAAGATCTCACAGAATCTTGTAGAGTGTAGTTCTTGTTCTCTTTTCAATTTTCTCACTTCTTCCTGCAGAGACCCATTCTTTTCTAGGAGTTCTTTGATAGCATTGTTTGCTTCATCTGAGTTTTTTGAGGGAAGAAGATCTTCAATCTTTTCTTCAATGTAATTCTGATCATTCATCTGATTTGCAAGTTCCTTCCTTCTTCTTAGGGATTGGGAAAGATGTTCTTTTGCTTCTTTGAGTTTAGCTATGGCCATTTCCAGATCTAGCTTTTCATTTTCAATCACCTTGTTCAGTTTGAATACCTCCATTGTCCTGGATCTTTGCTCAAGCGAGTTAAGCTTTGTCTTGAGAACCAATGCAGCTCTGATACCAATTGTTGGAAATATTCAGGAATTAACCAAGTTACTGAGAGGGGAGGGGTGAATCAGTAACTCCAAATTTTCTTCATATTTTAACATGTATTTTACTTTTTAACCTTTGCATACAGAAAGCATGAAACTTGAAAGCATTCACAATAATGACACAAAGATTTGGTTACCTAGAAACCTTCCAAAAGAAAGTAAAACTGGGGTGGGGATGAAACCCACAAAGCTTTAATACTGCAGAATAAAGTTGGCCGGTTAAGGCTTACAATTTGATCACTTCTGATGATCTGCCCTGTTAGGAGCAATAAGGATTGCTAAATCCACCTTGTTAAAGGATTTACAAACATACAGTGAAGTATGCACTCGGTAAAGAGATTTTTACAAAGACTGTTAAGTCTACCCGGTTAAAGGATTTAGTACTGATTCACCTGTTAGAATGAAACAGTAGATCTCTGCTTTGCAACTGGATTGCTGAATGAGATTTGCTGATGTACTGATCACCTTCTGTGATGAATTTGTCTTTGCTGAACCTTATACTTCTGAAGCCTTCTGTAATTCGCTTATTTCTGCCTTTCTTACTCTTTCACATATATTCTCCTTCATCATAATTTATCTTTTTACAATATTGTTTATATACAAGTCTCAAACAATAAATTACAATTACAATTACACAGTCGGCTTGACAAATAAACATAAGTGCTACTAAGTCGGCCCAAATATGGTTACACGGTTCCTTCAAACTGACTCGGTGACTTTCTGATACTCGGCGTCCACTGCATTACTCGGCATCGTCATGCGCTCGGTAGAAGTGAAGGCACGGTTCATACTGATCACTCGGTAGGTATTGAACTCGGTAAGCATTGGTGACTCGGTAGACAAGATGTTACTCGGTTTACATTGTCCTGATCGGTTTGTACTAACTTGCTCGGTTTGCACTGTCTGCTCGGTTTACATTCAGAATGCAGATAAGTGTTGTCACTAGTGGCAATACTGCTTAATGCCAACACTAACCACATAAATTGGTCATGAAATTGACTTAACACAATTCTCATCCATTAAGCCTTGAATACACTCGGTACATGCAGGGCATGTACTAAACCCTTGGTCTCCAAATAGATGTGCTCATGCTTTAGTTTCCCATTCTCACATAGATTCTGGTAAGATGTGTCAATATCAATTTGACATATTTTCTCAATCTTGCAGTGGATGAAGGCACACATATCTTCAATCAAAATCACTCTTGGAGGAATAGATGACATAGCTCCCATCTTGTCAGGTTCGATGGATTTGGTTGGAGGAAGCTTGTAATTTGGGTTGATAGGATCAACCTTATCAACAACAACATGTTTTTGAACTTTAGGTGCCATCGATTCAAAGATAAATGCTTTATTAAAGTAGGGGTTTGTTTGAAAATCAACTCGGCCGCACTTTCACAACTCGAGAAAACACCATAAATCACTCAAATACTCTCAAATGTTCTTAAATATTCTCAATCAATTGCTTGAATTCTCTTGGAAGACTCGTCTCTGCAATGTGCTCAAATGCTCTTGAAAATGTTAGGTAAAAATGAAATAAAAAAGTGGTCTATTTATACCTTTTCCTCAATTAGGGTTTCCAACGGCTATAATTTTAGCATTTAATGTTGTCACTGACTCCCTTTTCACCGATTACCAAATTACACATCCTTTCACTAAATGAAACAAAATAATATAATCTTTCACCGATCAAACATGAAATTTTAACTTCACAACATATATCCAAATACATCTAAATATGCTTATATGGATATTCACACAAATGTTAGGAACCAATTTAAGATTGAAATTTTGCTCACAGTTCCTACACATACCTTTAAGTGATTGGGTGAAGATGGGTGCACCCAATCCAAAGGATGAGGTGCCATTGATTTTTCCAAGTGATGTTCCATCATCTAGAGACTTCCTCATCCAAATTTTATTCATTTGGTTTCTTACTTCATTAAAATTCACTTGAACTATTTAATTTGTCTTTTTCTCACTTGGAGCTTTGCCTCGGTACTTGTAGTCTTTGGCTATTAGCTAGGTGACCTACCTTGTGAAAGTGAAAACATGCCATTCTAGGATTTCTCCATGATCTTTTATTGTTTCTACCATGCATCAATATGCAATTTGTTGCAATGTGTCCAAATCTCCCACATGTTGAACATGAAATTATTGTGTTGTAGTCCTATGGTATTGTTGAGCCTTGTCGGTGGTTTGATGTATTCTGTCAGTTAGGTACCCATTTGACATTCTTTCTTTGTGACCTATAATCTTCAGACTTGTGACCATATCTATTGCAAGTATTGTAGTAACCATTTAATTTTGGCTTCCTTGCATTTTAGAAATCCTTGATCTACACTCAAATGCTTGATGTCCATACTTATTGAAATTATAACAATAACTATCAAATTTAGGGATGATCTATGGTCTACCTCTTTTTCTCCTACATACATTAGTTGCATGACTAGGTTTCCCATGATGATAATAAATTGGCTACTTGATTTGAGGATTCTCCCTTCTCGGTAGTGCTATTTTCAGTGTACCCAAGTCCAGTTGTATCTCTTAGTTATCTGTGACCTCTAAGTTGTTCATCCAAAATTCTCAATGTTTCTTCATTCCTTTTCAATACTTCATTGGTTTCCTTTTCTGATTTCATTTCTCTTATCAATCTTTCAACCTTAGACCTTAATTCTTTATTCTCAGATTCCTTTCTAGTTGTCTCCTGATTTGCATTCACAAGTTGGTCGGTCATAGCATAATGTGTTTACGTCATTCTCAAGATATCATCATCATTTTCAGTTAGTTTTGCCTCAACTTTCATCTTTCCTTCTTCTACCGTTCTTTTTGAATCTTCAACTGATATTTTTGATTCAAGTAATTCTAATACCTTGTGCTTCTTGATCTTTCTTCATCAGATTCAACTACTTGGTGAGTGCTTTATTCTTTTCCATCAGTTCTGCAATAACTGTTTCAGATTCATCATTAAAGATTCCTTTATATGATGTCTCAAGTACCTCAACATGTTCTTGTGTAGACTTCAATTCATTAGATAAGTTCTTCCTTACCCTCAATTAATTTTTCAATTTCCTTTTCAAATCATCTATCAGTTCATGTGCATTTTCCAATTCAAACTCAAGATTGTCAATCTATGTACCTGGCTTGTAACTTTCCATGGCTGTAAAATTTTCACTCTCAGGTGGTCAAACCTTTATCTCAAGAGTCTAAAGCTCTGATATTAATTGTTGGGTTAATAAATGAAAGTTAAGTACTAAGAGGGGAGGGGTGAATAAATATTGTAATTTTTTTTCTACTTTTCTAACCATTTACCAAATTATAAAATTTGCATGAAACATTAACAAATATATAAATCAACACTAGAAAGCATAACTCATAACACCATGATTTTTGGTCTCACAAAAATCCTTGGTCAGAGGAAAAAAGTGCGTGGGGATGGTACCCATAATCCTTCACTACTGCAGTAAAAAGGTTGCTCAGTTAGAGCTACACATTTAGCTACTTCTAATAGCTTACCCTATTAAGAGTATTTACCTTGTTAGGAGTACAAAAGACTTATGAAGTCTACCTTGCTAAAGGATTTTTAAAATCTCTAATCTAAGAGATGTACCTTGTTAAAGAATTTACAAACTAATACCTATTAGGGCCTACCGAGTAAGGGATTTTATAATTCTGATTACAATATAAACCAGTACTGAAAATGTCTATAGAAATGCATCTGTTGATCTCCAAGTTATGTTGTCTATTAGTGTCCAACACTTAGTCATTTTCGAGGCAATGTTGGTTGGTCATCACTGCAAACAAGCCATCCTATGAAGGACGAGTTATGTATAGACTTGTATTTTTATAGTTACTGTTGAGCAAGTCAGAGGTCGCTGAGTACTTTAGTAGTTACCGAGTAGTATATGTCAAGTTGTATAGAAGAGTCAGTGCCGAGCGCTAGTATATGGATAATAGTTTTGACCAAGCATCAGAGACCTTATATGCCAAGAAAACTATTTTTGATATATGTATTTGTAATGGAACAAACACCTAGGTAAAACATTTTGGCTGACTTCTATGTGCGTTTTAATGATTGTTGAGAGAATCAAGGAGTTGATTACACTTTGTGTTTTTAATCATTAATCCCTATGTAAGTATTATAACCAATCAGAAAAAGGGAATTCTTAAGCGACATAAGTGATGAATCTAGATCATTGATCTCGATCTAGAAGCTTGATAAGTTGTTTATATAAGGTGATATAAAAACCCTAAAATGTAGTAGTAGAGGAGATCTCTTGTATGCAGATGGAAACATTTTCTTGATTGTTAGATGCAGAGATCAAGCAGAGTGACCGAGCAGAGAAGTGAAGGACAGAATAGAGAAATATTTGATTTTGAGATCTGATAAGTACTGGAAAGAGGAGATCTGTTATTAGCATTTAAAGTACAAACTAAAGGATCAGGTACTGATACATTATAACAAGTGAATCAGGGTAAATCTCTTAACAAAGTGGTCCTAACAAACCTTTGTAAATCTCTTACCAAGTGCTTACTTAGTTATAAGTTTTAAATTCTTTAATCAAGGTCGATTGTATAAGTCTATAAGCTCTTAATATGATAGACCCCTCGCAGGGTAGATCACTAGAAGTGATCAAAACTTTGTAGCCCTGATAGGAACACTTTATTGCTACAATATTGAAGATTTGCGAGTGTCAACCCCACCCCAGTTTTACCTTTCAAAGGGTTTCTAGGTTACCAAATCTTTGTGTTATGTGTTTCATTTCATGAATGTGATTAGAATGCTAGATTCATTTCAGTATTGTAATATATGTTTATGGTATATGTGTTGAATTTTTTTCAAAGTATAAAAGTTTGTGGATAACTGATTCACCCCCCCTCTTAGTATCTCACTTTCCCATATAAGACTTCCAAGAATTGGTATCAGAGCTTTGTTCTCTTAGAAGAAGTTTAACCACTTGAGAATTAAGATCTTGGAGATGGAGGCTTATAAGTTGGGAAAGATCATAGAAAATTAGAAGATTGACATCCAACTTACTTTGCACCAGCTTGAAGTAGCCAAAGAAGAATTGAAGAAATCCTTGAAGAGAAGGAAAGAATTGGAAATCCAACTGAATGACACTCAATATCAAGAAGAGGTTACTAAAGGTCTATTTGATAATGGAAACTCCATTGAAAGTGATGCAACAATAGAAAATCCATTAGAGAAAAATAATTCTCTAAATGAAGATGTAAAAAACCTAAATAGAGAATAGGAAATTCAATTTGTAAGACTATGTGAAGTGATTGAATAGAGAAAAAAAGCTAAAGAAGACAAGAGACAAATGGCTACAAGACTTGATGAAAGAACACGTGATATGCAGAAGCTGACAAATAATCAATTGGACATGGTAAATCAACTATTACTTGAAAATCAAGAGTTGAATAGGAAAGACATGGAAATTACAAATCTAAGATCAAAGAACAATCAGCTGGAGAATGAGTTAAGATATGAAAAGGAACTCAATGAGAGAATGAAAAAACCAAATGAAGCTGTGAAATATTTTGAGGAAGTGATGAGGTCACCAAGAAGATCTAGTGACACCTCTAGACTAGGACATGATGAGAACCAATGATCCATTGAAGAAGGAGAATCATCAAAGAGTGGAGAATAGTGGAATGCTAAGCCAAAGAACAACAAACCTACATGTCATAATTATGGGAAGCTAGGAAAAACAACAAACATTTGTAGAAGCAAGAATGGTAAGTCCAATCCTAAGCCTAAATTCAATGGAAATTTTTTTAACTATAAGAACCATGGACATCAGACACATGAATGTAGGTCTAAGGTTAGCAATTCACCTAATGCACCTATATTTCAATGATATTAGTACAACTGTTAGAAATATGGTCATAGAGCACACAAATGAAAATCCATTTCTAAACCTAAGTGGACATCTAAGAAGCAAGGTAATGCACCTAGGAAAGGTAACACCTTCAATTGGGATTACAATACATGGTATAGTTGTCATTATTGTGGAGAATATGGTCATATTGGAGAAAACTATATAAGGACATATTTTAGAGGTAAATCCAAGAGTTGGATGAGTGGAATTTTGATCTATTACAAATGCCACAAGATTGGTCATATAAAAAGAGACTGCAGAGCACAAGCACCGAGTAATGAACAATTCAAAGGTGAAGAGACTATTGAACAAATAAGAGACCATATGAATAAGACATGGAAAAAGAAAGAGAAAGAAAGTAGTAGTGGATCCAGTGAACCCAAGGTCACCCAATCCAATCGATCAGGTGATCACACTACTTCTAACTAAGCAAAGAAGGTATGTAAGGAACTGAATTTTCAAATGTTATACTTTACACCAATTCCTGACATTAGATGTGTTAAAGTCCATATCTGCATAAGTCAAGATGCATTAGGACATATTTGAGAAAAGAGTCAAATTGCACAATTGATGTCGAACATTAGTATTTATGTCTATAGTGACCGAGCCACTTAGTATGTGCCAAGCTCCTATAATAATTGAGATGTTATATCAATTGAGCTGAAGTGGAAATGTCAGTATCGACCGAGTCATAGTTTCAACCAAGTATAGTCATGTGAAGGCCAAGACAATTGTATTTCACCTACTAGTGTATGCAACATTTAATGAAGACCTAAAAGTGACCGTTTGAATCTATATAACCAAATTTTACCATTCATTCTCATTTACCTAGTGATTTGAGAATTTGCAGAGAAATTCAAAGGTGATTAAGAAGAGTGATTTGTGTGAAGTCATTTTGTGAAGATTTTTACAGCTTGTTGTCGACAAACATTGTGAAGAGATTTTGAAACCAAGTATTACCAAGCTACTCAAATTCATCTTTCAAACCCTAAATTGAAAAAAAATGGCATCAAGGTCATCTGCTGTAGTAAGGAAGCAAGGAAAATAAGTATTGAATGTTCAATTAGTGAGAAGTGATATGTGCAAACTACCAAAATTTCAAGTTGTATCAGAAAGCACGGTGAAGGGAGATCTCACAAGAGCCCTGTCATCGATTCCATCCAAATTTTTGATGATTCATGATGTGTGCACATGCTACATGTGCAAGATTAGTGAGATCAAAGACTACGAGTTGAGGGAGGCATACAACAATTGTGCATAAATGGAGTGTTGAAGGCAGAGCATCAACACATTGATGAGAAAGGGTTAGTGCGTGCCCTAGATTTCCCTTGCAATTTTAAGATGGAATGGATTAAGATCATTTTAATCAGAGTACATGACATGCAATTGTGGTTGGAGAATGGGTCAGTGAAGATCAATAAGGAAATCATTCACTGAGTCACCAATTACCCTACTCTTATCGAGAAGAAGATAATGACGTGCCAGAGCAAAGAAATGATCCATGCAAACACTTTGGCAGTATGGAACAAGAGAGGAATGACTAGCTCTAGATCATAGATATTGAGATTGATTTTGTAGTTAGGGTGATTAATCACAAGTTTTATCAGTCAAGAAGAGTGGATAGCATTCCTTGCATTGCAATATACTAGGCATGGAAAATTGTGAAGAAAGATCATACTTATGATCTTGCTGAGTTGCAGCTGACACAACTTGCTAAGAACCTACCATCAATCTGGAAAGAAAAGAACTCAATGTGTAAGTTTAGTTCCTTGATATTTTGTATATTTTTCTATGTGAAAAACACTTTTCCTACAATAGGAGATGTAGTATGGAGTTAGGACCGACCTGTGACACAAAAAATTAATGAGTTCATTCAAAAATTAGGAGACAATTTTTTTAGTGTGATGGAGAGTTATTTTTTTGAGTTTAAGAAGATGAGAAAGAGAATTAGAATTCTCGTATCCCTAGTAGAGAAATTATATGATGATATATACTTTCTGGTGGATATCGATAACACTTTTGTTCAAGTTGTTATACATAGGGTAGAATGGTTGAGGCCATTTCCCTATGATATCAACATATATGAGACATCAACAGCTATAACTTCTTTACTTGCAGAAGTTATTGTTAGTAAAGACAAACCTTTTGGAAACTATGAGGAAGCTAAATAAAAAATTACAATGGGCCTAAAGTTTGCAAACCTAGAGAGGAAAAGAAAGAAACTAGTTAAAAACCTTGAGAAAATGCTAGGCCAAGGAGAAGAGAAAAATGCACCTCTAGAGATTACACAAGGCCAAGGAGAGGATCAGTCAAGTGAGTCTGAAGATAGTGAAAAGGAGGAAGTAGATACAAAAAAGAAGGGCAAAAAGATATTTTTTGTTGAGCTCAGTAAAAGGAAGAACCAAAAACAAAAGCCTACTCCTCCTGCAACATTAAGACCAAGAATAAGGGTAGCTTCAACTGACATAGCTGCTGAGCCACAAAAGAGAACATCGGTAAATAACACTAATGGGGAGAGCTCAAGAAAAAGGAAACAAGTACACACTAAGGCTGTGTAGAGAAATCCTAAGAAGAAGCCAAGAAGGAAACTAGTGCTACAAAAGGATGTTGATGATGAAGAAATGACTGATATAGATGATAACAACAAATTGAAGGTGGAAACACATAGACATCCAACCAGTGTGGATGAAATCTTCTAGAACATCAAGAGCACAACATGATTAGAAGGATTTAAGTTTATAAAATTTGAAATTTTAAGAAAAACTGATAAGGAAAAGATTGAAGAGGCTATGATAGAAATGTTATGTACATTTAAAATGACACCTTTGGAGATATGGAATTTGATCCTTGATGAGTTGTTTAGTAAAATTGATGCGAAATAATAGTATGCCATTGTGACTGAGAGACAAATTAGAGAAGACACTCTAGAAAAGATTATGCTTGAATCGACACCAAAATAGATAGCAAAGTTTATGGAGAAACATAGAAATAGGTTTATACCTAAGCTGAGGGCTTACTCCATATTGAAAAATAATGTAGAAGAAGTTGTTACATAGAGAAAATGGATATGGAAGATAATATTTGGATTGATAGTTGATAAGAATGTACAAAAAGATGAAGGCACATCCAGACAAGTTGAACTCGACAATAAAGAGGATATAGATGAGCCACATAACCTTGAGAAAGAGGTAAGGAAGAAGGTAGAAGAGAGTGAACCACATGAGGTGTTCACTATTAAGGATGTACCTGAGGACACACAAATGAATATTAATGCCTTGACCAAGGAAGAAATCAAAATTCAAATTATTATCGAGGAAACCTTAGATCCCTTTCTATCATGCACCAATCCAGTTCTTATACAAGTACAAGATTATCAAAAGATTGAAGGTACACCAACTGTAGACTCAATACCTACAAGGTCTAATATAGTCATAGTTGAAGAGAAAGAAACACAAGGTACAAGTATTGAGGAATAGGGGAAGCTGACAACAATAACAAAGAATACACTTGTCGAGTCAAATGTGGAAATCAATAAAGGACAAGGAGATGAGAACACAAAAGAACAAGCAAATAAGTCTGCGAAATTTTTTTCAGGACCACATATCGAGGAAGAAAAGGAGATTGAGTATAAAATAACTGAGGAGATCTCTTGTATGCGAATGGAAGCAATTTTTTTATTGTTAGATGCAAAGATCAGGCAGAGTAGTGAAGGAAAACACATAGAAATATTTGATTTTGAGATTAGATAAGTATTGGAAAGAGGAGATTTGTTATTAGCATTTGAAGTGAAAACTAAAGGATTAGGTATTGATACATTCTAGCAAGTGAATCAAGGTAAATCTCTTAACAAAGTGGTCCTAATAGACCTTTGTAAATATCTTAACTGAGTGCTTACTTAGCTGTAAGTTTTAAATCCTTTAATCAAGGTAGATTGTATAAGTCTGTAATCTCTTAACATGATAGAACCCTCACAAAGTAGGTCACCAAAAGTGATCAAAACTTTGTAGCCTAACAAGCACACTTTATTGTTGCAGTAGTGAAGATTTGTGGGTGTCATCCCCACCCCATTTTACCTTTCAAATGGTTTCTAGGTTACCAAATATTTGTGTTATGCATTTCATTTCATGGATGTGATTAGAAGGTTAGATTTATTTTAGTATTGAAATCTATGTTTATGCTATATGTGTTGAATTGGTTTCAAAGTATAAAAGTTTGTGGATAGCTGATTCAGCCCCCTCTCAGTATCTCAGTTTCCCATATAATACTTCTAACAACATCAACATATGTTTTTCATAATAAATATTCTCATTAATATCTTTACCTCATTTTGTATTTCAATTACAATTCAGTTTCTGTACTCGGTGGCCTCAACTCTGATTCACATTCACAGTTCTTCTCTAATTGATCTATTACCCAGTGGTTTCTCTACTCTTCATCACCTTCACATTCTTCTCTGAGTGATCATCACCTACTCTCTGTACTTTCTCTCTCTGATCTTCATACAATGATCCTTATATACTTTATCTAGAAGTGGTGGAAATGTTCTAGATTCTTCTCCTTAAATGGTGCTAGAATTGGTTACATCTCCAATGTATATATTCCACTTAATTTTCATTGGTGTATCTTACCTTGTAATCATGCACTATCATTTTGTCTATATCTCCAATGATTTACCAAACAGTCTTCTTGAGATCTGTAAAATGTTTTATGGTCGGTGTCTCTATTTAATATATCTAACATAATTGTTATGTTGGTCTGTGTTACTCGGTAACACATTTTATTATTTCCTAGTAACATGTGTACTCTCAATAACTATCTTTCTCTCTAACTTGGTAATTACTATGACTCAGTAACTGATTGGTGCCTGCCTTGCTTTGCTCAGTGCTTGTCTCCTATTTTCCTTTACCAAAACTATATTTTCCTTTATCGTCTGACTTGTTTGATTTACCAACTGAATCCTATGAATCCTTCTTCAGTTAAAAACTAAGTTTGACAATGCAATATAACTTTAAAAAAACTAATGACAATAAAATAATGCTTTGGAGTATCAAATCAAACATTTCATGCATCTCCTACTATTTGTATCTCTCTTCTTCTATTTGTTGTTACATGTTATGTTGTCTATGTGCTATTATTCATATATATGCCCTTATGTAGTCTAGTTGGATCTTGGCAACATAGTAACATCAATTCTTTTTGGTCTTTGTGTTGCCGACCCAAAAAGACTCTTCTTCATACCTCTTATGTGCCTTTCCCTCCATTGTGTTGTATTTCTACTTCCTTTGGGGAATGATGACATTTCATACTTTATATAATATTACATATTATCATATGATCATACTGACCCCAAAGTTAGTGAATCCCTTTGTGTTCTCTCTTTTGTCATGTGTTTATTTCCCTTGAAGTTTTCTCTCTTGGGGGCATTTCATATTGGAAACATTCTTCATGTATGCATGCACAATTATGTTAAAGCTATTGCTCCCGTTAAGGTGTTTGCAATCTCTTTAATGTGGAGGCATACACTCTACTCACTTTTGCACACACGCACATTGACAATTTGGTTTCCTCAATCAAACTACCGACAGTTCATGGGGGCTTGGTCTTTGTTCTTTTGGATCTTTTTTTGGACTACTAAAAATTTGGAAGGCCCAATCCTTGCTTTTTGATCTGTCTTTGGATTACTAACAGTCTAGGAGGCCTAATCATTGTTTGATGCTTCTTTGAACTGTTGACAGTTTAGGAAGCCTGATCATCTTTTCAATCCCTTAAGGATACATATATCCAAATTTCATAATCTAATTTGAAGAAACCTCTTTTCTTTTTGTAATTTGGTGGTTAAGCCCAAGTTACATTGCCACATTTCAACTCCTCATTAGCTTGTAGCTTCACACTCTTCATCTTCACTAATCAGTGTAATGCTATGAATAACTGCCAAGCTCTCTATCATGTCATCAAAACTACCAACATTATTCCCTTTAAACCATAGGAAGACTACAATCCCTGTGTTCTTTAACCCTCTCATCCTTGGTCGCGGTTTCACAACCATTTCACATCACTTAAACTAAACTACTAAGAACATGCAACAACTCTTTCCTTTAGCCGTCATAAGCTTGGTTGTGGCCTTGTAACCGTCAGACAAACCTTTTATTAACTATTGTGATCATGCGATCATTGAAAAAAACTTAACCATGATATCTCCCATCATGGCGTCGGAACATCAAACTATTAATAGATCTAACCACGGCAAGGCTATGATTCCTATCAACTTTACCCTGCATCATCCGTTTCCTTGCCACTTGGAATCTTGTCACACGCTCACACCCATAAAGACTTACCACTAGGAAACCTTGCGAGGCTGCAATAATATGAAACCTTAACCATTAAATCAACACTAAACAACCATGTGTCTTCCCCTCTCTCATTTGCAGCCCAAACCTTTTACTTTCCCCCAACAATTATGATGGTGTGCCTAAAGAACCTCATTAACCTGCTACATCTTGACTCAAATCTCTACAACCACTAATAACTTAGACATTTAACTACAATGAGGTTGTGATAACACAAAACCTAGACCCCTCATGAGCTTGCAACCGCTAAATGTTAAAACATAAACCAAGCTATGATTGCACAACTAATATAAGATTTAACCAACACTTGACCCATTTGACTAGCAGACATGGATGAATAAAAATAAGACATACAAGAATTGACCAGATACTACCAAAATTTCAAAGGAAACCCAAAAAAAAATACATACTTTGACAACCATGGGACAAAATTGAAACTAGGACACAAGAAAATTTGAAACCAAGACCAGACCCTATCACTAACTTGACCTATAGCATATAACAAGCATGAGATTTAGCCAAATTTTTTGTAGTACCATGAGTTTGATCAAGCATGGTGGGATTGAAGTTATCAATAATTCTAGCATCACTAATAAAGATCACATGATATTCAAGAAAACATTAATGGATCAGGACAAAGGAAATGCATCTTCATCTGGATAGAATAACAAAGCTAATTTTACCTGTGTCAAACCTGATCTTAATTTAACCATAAATACTATTACTATCAGAGGCTGAGATTCTGACTATGCTATTGAACCATCTTAAAATGGATGCACTCATTATTTAAGACCTTTTATCTCCCATCCTTACCGACTTTAGGAACCATGGATGGATTCATGCTCGATCCCCCTTTTCTCCTGTTTCATACCATATCTTCCATTTTCAACTATGTAGTCTCAGAGACCTCATGACTGGCTCCCTATGTACTAACCCCTAGTATAGCTTGATCAAGTCAATCTATTCTGGAATAGGTCATTTTGGTTGACTTGTTCCCTAGGAATAGGTCGATCAAGTTGACCTATTCCAAAATAGGTTGGCCAAGTCAACCTGTTCCCTAGGGATTTTAAATCCTAGGGCCAGTGTTGTCTTAGGGAGTTAAATTGAAAAATCAGGTGACCCCATCAGATTTCTTTGTTTTCCCAGTTGAAAAATAGTATAAAAGGAAGCCTAGGAACCTCATTTTAACATCCATTATTATCCATTATCAACTTCATGTTGACATCCATTTCCAACAATCACGCGATCAAGTTCGAGCATTTAAGCATTCATCAAGCATTCAAGATTCAAGGATCCTTTGTGAGAATTTCCTCTTTTAGATCTAGTATTTTGTTGGCCATTAAGGGAGGAGATCTACATTTGAGGCATTCATCAGCTTATTCATTGATTCACATTTAAATCTATGGCTCCATGATGTGGTTTTGGTAGATCCATTGCATTTGTGGACATTTCTTACATCCGTCATTGCAAATTCAACATGTACAACATAAACTTGTATACAAAATCCTTATTGACAAGGGTTTCTATAAGAAATATGAATACTTACATTTGTCTTTCTTTCCTTTACATATTTACATTTCAATTTCAAGGTTGATTCCTCAATCTAGGGCTTGACCAAGGCAAACCCTTATCCACCCAAACCCCAAAACAAGCTTTTCTATGTGAAGGAGAAAAATATCAGAATTACAACCAAAAATTTGGAAACTGCTTGTCGAGACATTTCCAAAGAAGTTAGTTTGACTTTTATACAATGTCCTAGGAACACGGTGACTTTGTGGAAAAGTGTTTGGAACATGTTGCACAAGGTCAACTTGTTCCTGGAGGTATGATAAAAATAGTATTTTTTGGGTTTTCTCTTGTGATCACAAATCCATGGTCGGAAGTTCCGTCACAAGTTTAGATCTAAAATTTATAGAGAAAAAGGAATATTCCTCTACACATTTCAAGGTAAGTATTCAATCATTCATTTCATTTCTTAGTTTAGAACTTTTTTCATATCTTAATTCAGTTGATTGAATACACTTAGTATCTAGATCTATCTTACTTTTCTCATTAAATCAATTGGTTCAATTTTACATTTGCATTTACACATCTTTAATCAAATCCTACATTGCATAAAAAATGACTTGGTTGCAAAGTTCCTTGATATAATTTGGGTTTAACATTGGCATCCCTTCGTCTTCTTGGTTTTTTCTAATCTAACTTGGGTTATATAGAGAGTTATGTTTGGAAGCCCCTCTTTCTCTTGTATTTCAAATGTTTAGTGTTGTAATGGTTAATTAATGAGCTCATCTCACATAGCTTATATTTTTAGATTTATTAGTATCCATTTCAAACCTAAACAACTATTACTACTAGCAAAACCAAGATTATAGTACAAGGGCCATGTCCAAACCATCAGTACCCTCCAAGTCATTTACCTCATCCACTAGTCAACATAGCCTATTGGATAATCTCAATAAGACCCTTTACCATATTTCCATATTTGAATTATTTTGTATATCACCAAACCATAAAATACTATTCTAGACAAGGACCTACAAGAATCGCTAGTCCTGCAAGACATCTATGTAGATGAATTTCAAGACATGGTTGAAAACTTAGCCACACCTCACTGTTTTTCCTTCACTAAAAGAGATTTTCCTATGCATGAACCAAGTCACAACAATCCCATCCATATGAAAGCCTTTATCCACCTCCACAAAGTCAGAAGAGTATTGATAGATGGTGGAGCCGGTTGAAATATTTGTACTTTAAAATTGATTCAAGACTAGGCTACTCTAAGAGTTATGTAGATGTCTCCAAATAGATTATTAATAGGGCATATGATTATGAAGAACATCCTTCCAAGGGTGTCATAACTATTCCAGTCAGACTATGACCTTCAATAGAAGATACCAACTTTCAAATATTTGATCTAGTCCTTAGGTACAACATGCTCCAAGGATACCATGGATTCATACCATGCAAGTAGGACCATCGATATACCACTAATGTATGAAGTTTCCTTACAATGGAGTAGAGATCACCATTCCAAGTGACATAGATGCTTTCTTGTGGTGCACCAACCTTAATGGAGCTACCTCCACCCAGGTACCTAATAATTAAGAAGCATCTACACTATCCTTATGTAAACACATATAATCTTCCAATCTCTCCAAAACCATGACCGAGTCAAAATTTAAATTAAAAATCAAGGTCCAAGACAAAGGATGTGGAGAGTACGCATATCTCAATTCTTTCTCTATGTTCAAGTTTCCTATCACCCTGAACTTATGGAAAGCTAAGACAACCACTGAAAAGGAAATATAAATTCATAATTGGATATGAACCACCAACTACATTTATAAGATGGGGTGATTTAAATGAATAATCCATCAAAGAGGACATGTCTAACTAGTTGTATAAAGATGAGGAAGCCCCTTGAGTCATAATTCATATCTATGAATAAAAAGGGGGTATACCATTATTTAAAAACAAGGATAAAATGGATGCACTAGCCTCAACAATAAAAATCAAGGAAGTTTGGAACCAATACAACCCAAATCAAATCCCAAGATTCAAGGCTTAGGGCACCAACCACCAGAAGAAGATACCTTAAATATCTAGTTAACTAATGATAATGATGCATGTTCTTTTTATGAGATTGAGACATTAGAGGAGTACCAATTTGAAATAGACAAATGATTGAGTGGGATACCCCAAGGTCTTCTAGTACCCTTCACTTGGATATTGTAATTTCCCAACTTTTCATACACAATAGACCCATAGATCAACATACTTGGATTGAGGAATTTTGGAATCAATCAAAGCTCTCATCCACCTCATCCTTAGAGACCCATGAATCCCTATTTGAGTCATACATCAATACCATATCAACCGTCCCTATCTCCTCATTCCAAAGAAAAGATAGTATTGCCCTAACTCACCTTGAGATAATTGAGTGAGACCAACAAGATCAACTGAATATAGACATCTTAAAGAATGAAAAATCTATTACTAAGTTCTTGGGACTTTGAGTAGGCATACCCATGGGAGATCACAAGGCTAGATTCACCATTGACCTAGAAAAAGTAGCATATTTTGGTGAGTTATGCCATTCCTTCAATCGCAAAATTGAAAATAACAAAAATATAAGGTTTTTAGTTGAAAACTAAAAGACACATTCTAACTAGAAAATAGTAAAAATAAAGGACATATTTGAGGGTAAAAAAATCCTTAAGGCTTCAGAGGATGGAGGTGTTAGAAAGTAAAGTCCACCTAGATAACTAAGAGGGGGGGGGGGGTGAATCATTTATAAGATAAATACAAATTTTATCACCATTAATAGATTTCAACAATGTAATCAATCTAAGCAACAACCATAGAAAGATAAATATATACATCAACACAATAACACAAGATATGTTAACTAGGGAACCTCTCGATTAGAGAGTAAACCCTGGTGGGAATGATGCCCACAAAAGATACACCAATATGAAAATTCCTTATGAGAGGATGGAATCTGTTAGGAGCCTTATGAAATACATTCAGTACATGTGAGTTCCTGTTAGGAGACTTTGAATCCCTGTTAAAAGATTCTAACCCAGTTAAAAGTTATGGAAAACAGAAGGACCCACTATCCAAATAGCTTCAAGGGAAAGATCACTGAACACACTATCAAACTGATCTCTGTATTATCCAAACAAAATAATACCAATAAATACTAATCTCAACAACCTATCTCTGTCTATGCCAAACCACACCAACTGCTTCACCAGATCTCAATATCAGATCTCTGCAATTCACATATCCTCTTACAACATATATTGCTCAATTATGCAATTCTCATCTCTATTCCTTACATTACAATAAAGGAAAATAATCCTTCCTTTATACCACACTCAAATAATTACAAATGATTCAGCCAACAAGGCTTAACCAATTAAAAAAAATAAACCTTCACACGTTACATAATATTTCACAATTACATAAAAACTGTCGGCTTCAAAACAAAATAATTCTTCACATGTGTGACCTCCGACCATGTTGTCTCATCCAAGTCACCACTAAAATGTCTTCATCAATTGTGTAACTTTGCATGCCTAGATTCTATCCTGATTAGAAGATATAATCCAGTTACCACAAGCCTCTTCTCAGGAAGATTGTCTGAATACTGCTTCCACTAAATTACACATAACTATCATGAATAATTGAATGTCCATATGCAATCTTGACCATGATCTCAGGACACAATGTAGAATAAATCCTCAAATTCACATTGCTTGATCTTCAATACTCCACATGTGCTAATTCAAACACTGTCTGCTTCTCTGCTAATCTCCAGTAGATCACTATGTTGACATCAATGACAATCACAGTCATGAATGCAACATACAACTACTACAAAATGACTCCGAATACTCCCCCATAGGACATATTCAACATTCATTCCTAACAATCTCCCCCATTGGCATTGATGACAATATAGATGAAAAAACATCCAAGTTCCATGATTACCAAACTGCAACACTACTACTCTGAAGTACTTTCAAAACCTCTTCATCAATCAAATCAATCAATCTTATCAATTCCTCTTCATTAATCAAATCTTATAGGTTTTTCCATTTTATATTGCTTCATCTCCTCCAACACATGACTCAGCTCAAAACATACATACTCCCCCATAGAGGAAGTACTGACATCTAGTCCAGAAAAGATAGAGCTCATATACCACTGGACTGATGCAACAATCAACATCACTCCTCAAAAGTAGGCTGGAGCATAACCCCAAGATTACCTCTCAAATACTCAAATGTATCTTTAGGTAAGGGATTTGTAAATATATCTGCAATATGCTCTTTTGTACTTATATACTCAAGTCTGACTTCTTTCTCTACAACTTTCTCTCTTACAACATGATACTTTATTTCTATATGCTTTATCTTAGAATGCAATACAAGATTCTTCGACATACTTACTGTACTGGTGTTATCATAGTGTATAACAACATACTCATCAAATTTAATTCCAATATCCTTCAACATTTGTTTCATCCATATTATCTGATTACAATTGTTTGTTGCTGCTACATATTCTATTTCTGTTGTGCTTTGTGAAATGCAATTATGTTTCTTTGTTAGCCAAGAAACCAATCTTCCTCCAAGGAAAAATGCTCCACCACTTGTATTCTTTTTTTCATCAACACTACCTCCCCAATCTACATCTGTATATGTATATAGGGTAAAGTCATCTAATTTTTCATACCATAACCCATAGTCAATTGTGCCTTTCAAATATCTAAATATTCTTTTTACTGCTGTATAATGTGACTCTTTAGGATCAGCTTGAAATCTTGCAACAATTCCAACTGCATGTGATATATCTAGTCTTGTATGAGTCAAGTACTGTAATCCTCCAATCATAGATCTGTACTTCTTTTGTTCAACTACAAGAGTTTCATTTGTGCTAGATAAATTATGATCAGTTACCATAGGTGTGCCAACCGGCTTACAAATTTCCATTCCAAATCTCTTCAATAAGTCATTCAGATACTTTGTTTGACATAAGAAAATACCATCACTGTTCTATGCTATCTATATGTTATAATAACTGAGAGGGGGGTTGAATCAGTTAGATTAGTTATCCTATAGTCCCCAATACAAAGATGTACCTTATAAAGCAATTCCAACAAATTATGCAGCTCGGTAACACAAAATATCAGTCTGTTCAGTTTACCGATTACTAGTAAATATCCAACTATGATTATCGACTAAATCAACTATGTAGTATGTAAAGTATGATAGCAAAACAATAATCATAAATAACACATAACACAATGATTTAACGTGGAAACCTTGCTAAGGGAAAAACCACTTGGGACCGGTAACCCAAAATAATTCACTCTTTTGAAGTGAGCTCGGTGAAGAGCCAACCCTATTAAAGGTTACAATACACACTATTAGGTGTGACCTGGTTAGAGGATTTATCACTAACAATTAACTTTTGACTAGCATTCACTATGGGGTCAACAATATAACACTTTACATTCAATGAATGTCATAGGGTAGAACCTAAGACTGTTAAGTCCACTCGATTAAGACATTTTCTGAATCAATGGTTAAATTGATACAGTACTAATCTGATTCAAATACAACTCAATTACAAATATTCATATCTATGCTAAGCCCATAAAAATCCTCTAATCATTAATCAATTTCACTTCCTCAATATTCTTCAACTTACTTTCACTTGGTAAATGGTTCTCTGATGCTCGGTAAACTTTGCAACTCAATTCTTTCAATAACCAGTTTGATTAGGCATGCATGAATAAAGTCTTCACATGAAATCTCTGCAGTCTTTTTCTTTCTAGCATGTTTGAATACTGAAACTCATATCTCTTATATAGACAAGTAAATCATTTTCATATCAGTCATTAGATTTTTCCACTTAATTGTTAGGAATGGGAACACTGAGAGGGGGGGGGGGGGGTGAATCAGTGTTCATTGTATTTTAACTTTTCTCTTTAATCTTTATTCTGAACTTAAATGCTTAAGTACTAAAATAAACATTCACATAAACATAAAACATGAAATCAACACATGACACCAATGTGATTATGGGGAAATCCAAATAGGTAAAACCCCGGTGGGAATTGATACCCACTAATATTTTGCACTAGTGTTTTGTGATCCTTGTTATAAGATCCTTTACCCTGTTAGGAGTAGCTTTACAATATATTAAGTATAGTAGACCTGGTCAAGGGTCAGACCCTATTAGGAGTCTTTTACAATGATCCCTATTAGGGGAGTGGACTCACTATCCTAGAGCTCACTGCTCAAATGATGAAGGCTACAACCTTCTGATATCAGATACACACTATATCTGCCGGGTGAATTGTCACTGTGACATTGCTTGTCAAATCAGTTCCTTTGATGCGCTGATGCTTTGACCTCTAGAAAAGCTCTAATACATCTTCTAGTGTCTTCACACACTTTTTCTCTACTTATTATAACTCTCTATTCACTTCCATACTGAATACAATGGGCACACCTTATATTTATGCACTCATACAAAATACATAATTAGGTCAGCCCTATAACTAATTACAAACAATGATTCTAAATTAATTGGCTTAATCATGCTTACAATTATACATATAAACATGTCAACAACCTAAATACAATGGGTGCATAGCCTTTACAATATTATATTACAATCGCAAACCAAAATGCTAACTGTTGGCTCCATGCTTTGTTCTCTGTTGGCACACATTGGTTGTGCAACTTCAACTGACTGTAACTTTCACATCTTTTCATATCTACTTATGCACTCATAGACTAAGCATAAGTATAGTCTAACAAACTTAATTTCTAGGGCACATACCATAATTCATCCGTACACGTGCACTGATGCTTTGAGCTGCAGGAACTCTGTACACTGTCCAGTCTTCAACACTTAACCAAATTCTTATCTTTACATCAAGTGCACTTACTCCAAACTGCTATATGACTTTGTTGCCATAATGACAACACTATATCTAGTCATATACCTTAGTATAGACAACTTGCCAACATTAATCTCCTTCATCCATTTTTCCACTTAAACCTTCCTCGACAGATCTGTCATTAACATGTTTCAATCTCATCCTTTAGATCTTCTCCAGATTTTGTTAGCCGTGGATCTCATAAAAAAATTCATCCTTAACCTTGAAATCATAACAATTTATAGCTCATCAAATTCAGCTGGCTGTTCTTTGCATTTAATATTTTCATCCATACTTAGTTGATATAGAAATGCATTGGTGATAACTAGCTAACTAGCTTGGTTAATACTGTCACTCGGTATACACTGCACTGGCTTGGTGTATACAAAAATCTTCAATTACCAACCACATTAACTTGTTCAATTTCAAATCTCTTCTTCATAATAGATTAATGTAACATGCTCAAGTCAACAATCTAAAGTCATAGACTCATCAATAAGTTACCCAATAAATGATGAGACAAATTAATGTCTCAATTTTGTTATAATCTTCATACTTTGTTGACACTCTTTATGCTCTGATAGACATTTCTAAAACATTTATGACTTATACTTGTGTGAACTTATGCTAAGTACAACTAAAGCCATAGAGCCTATGGGTAGCTTGAATGACATGTTTTGCTGACTATTATAAATATAATGTAGTACTTCATATAGTTATTTTAAGCTGTGTTCTAACATTTGAGTAGGGGTTGAAATGTTGACTTGCATATGTGTACCGAATGTTACTAACCTTCTAGGTAAACAAGGAGCAGTTCGAAGAGTGGTGCAACCACATTAAAGAAGGATTGTTAGAAGACCAGTCATGGTGAAAGAATTCAACATGGTTCTAAAGGATATGCCGCACCTAGAAAGGAGTTGTTGTTCTAGAGAATATAGGAAATAAGTCTTGCTATATTTCCTCAGAATTGTTATTCTGTTATTTTCAATAATTGTAATATGTCATGGTTGTTTTACCACCTCCTTATTTGGTGAGGTTTAATCAGACTTTAATGTTATGTTTTCAATAAGCATCAGTCCTCTTTATAAAGGGATTTGATCGACTTAGTTAGGTAATGATAAAATATAGAATGGTGTGTTCAATATAGTAGAAGTTGTTCTTCTCAGTTCTTCATGAGTTGTTCAATTGCTATGTAACCAGTTAAGAAGAATTATTGGAAGAGTGCTTTTGGATTATTTCCTATGTTAGTAGTTAGTAGAAGCCAACCAAGGGGGTCCACTTGGGAGGTTGATTAGATTAAGATAGGTTAGATTTTCTTCCTACATTTTCCTTGCTTTCAAGTAGAGTTACTGTTTTACTCCTACAACATTACTACTATGGATGTTCCTGCAGCACTTGCAAAAGATAGACATAGTGAATGTTTTGAGTTGTTAGATAGGCTTAGATTCATTTTACAAGCTTTCTGTCACATTTCCATTAAATTGTCGAGTGTGTTTACTTTCCTGCAACATAGGTGTTATGACTCCTAAAGGAACTTAGTGCACAAACTGTGTTGTCCCATTTCAAGTCTACATCCCTAGGTTGACAATCTAAATGCATTTCATGATGGGAATAGGTAATCCTTAGCATAGATATATTACCCCTAAGAGAGACAATGGCATGATTATCTTTACCTATCGTGAGACTATTCATTTTTGGCACCGTTGCTGGGGATGGTGTCGAACTAGGAACCTTAATGAGTCATTTATTTTTCAGATTAGTTTCTTGTTTTTTTTAGTCAAAATAGAGTGGTTGTGAGCTTTCTTCACAAGTCATCAACTTACTTGCATGCATCGAAGAAGGTGAGATGTTCATGGTAGATTTCTTCCAAAAGAACTTGTTAAACTAAAAGAAGAATTTTAAGAACTTGAGTTACCATTTCTCGACGCAAGTCTTGAGTTTGCTGCATCATCTTCAACAGAAGAAGACACTCATGAAATATTTGACCTCCATCCTTTTGCAGAAATATTAGCTAGTTTCCATAATAATCCTACTCCAGGACCACCTACTGTCCAAAACCCTCCAGTCAACAATAATTTCCAGCTACAGTTTCAATATCCAACACCTCCAGTAATGGAAGCTCCTACATTTCCATTTCCTATTCCAAGTCTTATCAACAACCCTAATCTCAAGAACATATCCACTTCAACATTACCAAAGTTCTATGGCCTCATCACAGAGGATCCAGACACCTTTTTGTTTGAGTTTGATATACTGTGTCAAAGTTTTGACTATAATACTGGCAGTCATAAGCTTAAGTTGTTTCTAGCAACACTAAAGGAGTTATCTCTTAGATGGTTCATGGGCTTAGGAGAAAATGTAGTAGCAAATTGGGACGGGATGAGAAATTTATTTCTAAGGAAGTATAAGGAATAATACAAGGGAAGTGATTCAAAAGGAGATGACATCTTCTGTATGTCACAAAGGGAAGATGAGACATTAGAGGACTACATATCACGCTTCTTATTTAATTTACAAAAGAACCCGCAACATGCATTACAGGAGGATTCAAAGAAGCTAATTTTTCTAAGAGGAGTGAATGAAAACTATCTTGAAGCCTTGGATCTCATGGCTAGAGGAGATATATCTCAGTCTTCTTGGGATGACCTTCAAAAGATTTGTATGAACTATTCTAGAGCAACAGTCAAGAAAGGAAGGGGATTTCAATCAACAATGGCTAAAGGAAGTGGCTATGGTATTTCAAAGATGGAGATTTCAAACCTATTATCAGACTTCAAGAAAGACATCATAAATGATGTCACCACACACCTAGACATGATGATTTCCAATAAGAAGCATGCAGACGTGGAGACATAGCTAGCTGAATACTGTCCTCATTGCTGCAAACAAAAGAAGGATTGTTAGTGCAAATTGGTCTCAAACTTGGAGGATCAACATCTTCCAACTGAATACTTAAAGATAGAAGGAGAGGATGAGCAAGTATTCTTTGTTGCTCAATGTTGGCCATGGGCCACAAGACAAGGTATGCCTCAAGACCCATTACAAATTTCAAATCCTTATAATAGTCAATGGCAAAACCGCAATGTCCAAATTTCTCCACAATATAATCAACCCACTTGGAATAATGCTTGGCCAAATAATCAACAGAATCAATGGTATCCTCCACAATAATCTCAATAGCCACAATTTCCAAACCAATGGAAACAACCACAAGGGAATTGGCAACTCACTAATTAGTGGAGAGGACTTCAGCAATGGCTCAACCACAACTGAATCCCAATAGTCAACAACCATAGCAACAAATGTATGCTACCAATGCTTAATAGTACCCTGCCTATGCACTTAACATAGTTGATATACATTTAAGATCAGGTACTACCTTGCCTACACTTGAACCACCTCTTATCATTGAAGTGCTAGATCTTCCTGTAGCATCAGTACCAATTCCAGAGAATGCCTTGCCAAATACTATTGCCCCAAAGAATGTTTCCAACTCAGCTAATGCTCATACATTAGTTAAAGCACCTTTTCCTCAAAGGCTCAGCATGGACAATCCCATACCAAAAGAAGACCAACCATTTGATATCATTGACCAGCTTAAGAACATGCATGTCTAGATTCCCCTGTTTCAAGCAATAAAGGATGTTCCAGTTTATGGAAAAGCAATAAAAGAAGCTTGTCTTAAAAATCCTGGAAGGAAGAAAAAGGATCCTACAATAGTCCATGTTATAGGACAATTGGATGATATCATGTTAGGAAAATTGGTAATACCAAAATATTAGTTCGAGGGAGTCTAGTTGTAAACATCATCATTAATGGTCAGTCTATAAAAAATGCATTAATAGAATTAGGTGCTGCCATTAATGTAATGACTAAGAATACTATGAATAAACTAAGCATTGAAGGGTTGAGAGCTAATCTAAAAATATTGCAACTAGCAGACAGTTCTACTGTCACCCCTGATGGAATGATAGAAGACATAATAGTTGCCTTTGATTCTTGGGAGTACCCTACTGATTTCATGATTCTATCACCAAAGGTCAATCTTGCTAGTTACCCTATTATCCTAGTGTTAGGAATAAGGTGTCTCAACCTTGGATAATTCCTATTCTTATTATTTGTTTTTTAAAATGTATTTCTTGCAAATAATGTTGATGTGTCAGCATCTTGAATTGTGTGTAAGGAGATCATGGCTAAAACGGTTATGATGGATTCCTATGACATGTAAGAGCTATGTCAAGAAGATTCAATGATAGGTGAAGACATGTGGCAACTGATAAATTTGAGTATTGTACACTCTTCCCCAATCATGGGGTTTGGGGCATCACCCCGAAATTTTTTTTGGGGTTCCTATTTTCTTGGAGAATGGTAAAACCCTAATACGGTTATCTTTGGGAGTAGCCCTAAAAAGTGAAGCGCATGATATAAGCTTTTTTAGGGTTGCAAAGAGATATGATGCGAGTGTATTTTTGGAATGTTTTATGCTACCGTGGTTTGTCTTCAAAGGTTTAGAAATCTTCTGAAAGAACTTGCATTGCAAGTGTATTGTAAGCTGTAATAGTTTTGATCAATACATTGTGCAGGTTTTGGAGTGCTGGGGTTTTTATCGAAAGGTTTCCCTAGGGTATATCATTGTGTCATTCTCTATTTTTCTATATGTATGGTGTGTGGTTGTAATATCTTTGTTAAAGTAGTTAATGAATCTGAAATTGTAAGGATTTAAAAGGATTTTGCACAATACTCTCCTATAGAGATTAGCGTAGGAAGCTGTTTCCGCACTTGAGTTTCCTTACACCTAGGACATCCATGGTTGGCAACAGCTGATGCAAACATAAGTTGTAGATCAGGGAACATGACAATATTAGATGGGCAAGCCACTAAGAAACTAGCATTGTATCCTCTAGCTCAACCGCAACCATATTTAAGTACACCTATATGGCCAGATTTAGGAGATGGAGAAGAAGAACTAAATTCCATGGTTCAGCTCATGATGTTACATAGGAAATCTTTTCTAAAGTTGCAAGAGAAAGATGAAGTCATTCGGAGCATTCTTAATAATGACTGTGTTGTAATCAAAGATGTATCTGAAAGTTCTGTATTGGAGTTAACTACATATGAAGAAAATTTTGAGAACTGTGTATTACCTTCAGAACCCAATATTATCCACCAATTTTTACCTAGTGAAGTAAACACAAGCTCTATCCCTGAAGTATCCATGCTTGACCTTACAACCACTATTGAGCTTTCTAAGGGTCATAATCTCCATGTGAATAATAAGCTGCCTTCACAACAAATGGAACAACTAACCAAACTGCTGCAAACACATGAGAAAGCCTTTGCATGGGACTATGGGGACATGAAGGGATTAAGCCCTATACTATGTACTCACAAGATTTATATAAATGAAGGAAGTCTACCACTCCATCAACCTTAAAGGAGGATTAATCTAGCATTAAGGGAGATAGTCAAAACTGAATTACAAAAGTTATTAGATGATGGCTTTATATATCCTATATTTGATAGTAAATGGGTATCACATTTGGTTATAGTACCCAAGAAGGGGGCTAAATGGAGAATCTATGTGGATTACAGGTAGTTAAACAAGGCTACCAAGAAAGATCACTTCCCATTACCATTCATTGACCAAGTACTTGATACTTTAGCCGGTAAGAAGTATTTTTCCTTTCTTGATGGATATAGTGGATACAATTAGATAACTATTGCTCCAGAAGACCAGGAAAAGACTACATTCACATGTCCATTGGGGACATTTGCATATTTTGTATTGCCATTTGGGCTATGTAATGCTCCAACAACATTTCAAAGAGTTGTAATTAGTATTTTTGCTGACATATCACATAATTATATGGAGATATATATGGATGACTTTACAAAATTCGAAGTGACATTTGAAGAGGCTTTGAAGAATCTTGAAAAGGTGCTAATCTAATGTAAGGAACACAATTTATCCCTTAATAGTGAGAAATGATTTATGATAATGCAGGAAGGAGTAGTACTTGGGCATTTTATTTCAGCAACATGAATACAAGTAGACCCAGCCAAGATTGAGGTAATTCTCACGTTACCCACACCTACTAAACCAAAGGATGTAAGATCTTTTTTAGGACATGCTGGCTACTATAGGCACTTCATTCAAAATTTTAGTCAAATAGCTAGTCCTTTGTATACATTGCTTACCAAAGAGGCTGAATTTCTATGGACACCAGCTTGTAATGAGTCCTTCCTATAGCTTAAGAAACTTCTAACCACTGCACCAATCCTCAAAGGACCAGATTGGTCTATCCCATTTCATATCCATACAGATGCATCAGATTATGCCATAAGTGTTGTGCTAGGAAAAAAGCCTACCAACCTTAAGAATGCAATTTACTATATCAGTAAAAGCCTCCATGACCCTGAATTGAACTACACAGTTACTGAAAAGGAACTCCTAGTTGTAGTTTATGCATTGAACAAATTCTGACACTATGTCACAGGCTATCCAATTTTTGTTCACACTGATCACTTGATAATAAAATATTTGATGAAAAAACCTGCTATAACAGGCAGATTGGCAAGATGGCTCTTACTATTGTAGGAATTTGATATAATAATTGTTCATAAGCTAGGGAAGGCTAATGTAGTTACTGACTACTTGTCTAGACTAAAAAATGCTAATGAAGACACTACTCAGGTTGAAGATACATTTCCAGGTGAACACTTGTTCCACATAGCAATAAAAAACCCATGGTATGCAGACATAGCCAATTATCTTGCACCAAATAAGATGCCCCCACATTTTTCTCAGAAGGACAAAAAAAAGTTTGCAGAGAAAAGCTTTCAATTTTCATGGATAGATAACAATCTATTTTACACTGGTCTAGATCAGATCATGAGGAGATGTGTGAGAGAAGATGAAATTTATGACATACTCCATGCTTGTCATGACAAGCCATGTGGAGGTCACTTTGTAGCAAAGAGAATAGCCTTGAAAATATTAACAACAGGATATTATTGGCCAACATTACACAAAGAGGCAGCCAGTTATACAAAAAAATGTGATAAATGCCAAAGGATGGGTCGTCCAACAAAATTAGATGAGATACCACTTAATCCATAAGTGGTGATGACACCCTTTGATAAATGGGGTATGGAATTCATAGGACCAATTGATCCTCCATCAAATGGAAAATCTTATATCCTGGTATGCATGGATTATCTAACCAAATGGGTGGAAGTGAAAGCAATGCAAAATGCCAAAGATGAAAAAGTAGCTAAATTCTTGTATGAAGACATTTTTACACATTATAGAGTCCCAAGAGAATTAGTCACAGACCAAGGAGCATAGTTCACTTCAAATATGATCCGCAGGTGAATGGACAGGTAGAGGTGATAAATAGAGAAATAGAGGCAATATTAACAAAGAAAGTGCAATTGCATCAAAGAGATTGGAGTAGCCAGTTAACTGAAGTAGTCTGGGCTTATCGTACAACATGGAAGACCACAACAGGATTCATGCCATTTGAATTGGTGTATGGAAAGATGACAATGTTTCCCATAGAATTTGAACACAAAATATTGTGCACAACTCTGGAGTTGAACATCGATCTTCCTGCAACACAAACATAGAACCTTCTCCACCTCAAATCATTGGATGAAATGCAAAAGTTGGCATTGGAAAGGACAAAGATAATCCAAAACCAAAGGAAGAGGTGGCATGATTCACATATCAAGAATAAACACTTTCAAGTAGGTGAGTGGGCTCTATTGTATGATTCTTGATTTAAGGAGCTCCCAGGAAAGCTGCAGACCAGATGGCTGGGGCCATATGAAATTCAATATGTGTTTGATAATGGGGTAGTCCAACTGACCACACTTGATCCAGTCCAATTTAAACTACTTGTCAATGGACACTACCTACACCTGTATCACAAGCCTCAAATAAAGGAAGAATTCTTGAAGCAATTTAGCACACAAAGTTTAACAAACCCCCAGGTAACAGTTCCTCTAGTAGAAGGTGAAAGCCTTCTTCCTGCAGCCTCACCATAACATGCCTTCAAAAACTCCCATAATAAAAATTCATTTCATATGAGGTATATTTATTCATTCACTTTTCTCTCTTATTCTTACCAACTCATCTCATTCCTCTGTCTACCACCCACTCAAACTCCATGGCACCCACAATTTCTATTTTAATGCTTTCAATAAAACACCACGTCAGCACTTTCATGTGGCTACCAGACTTGACACTTTCATCATCTTGTATTTGTGTGTATGGTAACAAATCACCAGGTACAACTTTTTAACTCTTTTCTCACTTTTAGCACATAGGTTTGAATAATTATATATAGTACTGCATTACATGTATGATATATGCATTGAGCTAGTTTCCCATTCTCATGCCAAATTTATCAAGTGAGGACACTTGTCAAAATTTTGTAGGGGGTAGGGGAAGTGTAATAACTTCCAAGTGTTATTCCTAAGTCACCCTAGTCACATCCCTATCACATCAATGTTGTACTTAGGCTGGATTCTATTAATTCTTTTAATCCAACACATTTGCCGTACTTTCAAATTTTGATTTTTTGAGCTTGACATGACTTGAAAGGACCATAATTAAATTATGAGATAACTCCCACTTAAGACTCTGATGTCCTCTGTAATCAATGCCATTATTATTGTTCATGTCAAGCATAATGAAGGTAATATAAGCAAAAATTGGTATTCTCAAGAATACCAATTGGAATTTCAAGAAGAAGGTATTTGTAGAGTGTAAGAAGACCGAAGATTAATAGTGAATTGGAGAGTAGAAAAATTGAAGATTGGGCATTATTAAGATGGGGGGACAATTACAAAGACATGAACCAGTCATCCATGGTATTCTACTGTCAGATGTTGAAGCAGTTCGCAGATTTAATGCAAGCGGCTGGCTAGGGTATTTCCTTCAATTGACATAATTTAATGAGGAGGTTGTAGAAAAATTTATGGGCACTTTTGAAGAGGGAAAAGCAACTATGTGGGGTTTAACAGTTGTCTCTATTGAGGAAAGAATTGCAGAGGTCACCAGATTACTAGTTGTTGGAGAGCACTATCCTAACGAGCATGACGCCAGGTCATCTTGAGCTCAATCCTCCTGACCAGGTGATCCTCCACTTGAAATCAATAAGTAGGGATGCAAGAGGTTGTCTCTTCCACCACTATTTCTAGAATTAGCTAGCCACATTATCAGGTATTTAACTTGTGAAGAAAGATTCTCAAACCCGCATACCCACCATTTCAAATTGCTTAGCTATTTAAGGCATAATGTTCAGGTCAATGTTCCTAACTTTCTCTATAATATGTTAAGCATTAGTGTCAAGGAAACAAAAAAGGGTAATGCAAATTTCATAAGCCACCATGCCCTAGTAAAGCTTTTAGTTGAAAAATCACTTAGGGATGTCTCTCCCATGTCCTAGGTGGAATTTGTTCAGTTTAAAACCTTGTAGCCCCAAGTGAAGAAACAACTAAAAAAGGAAAAGAACTAGAAATGTCCCCAAAAAACAAGTCTGCTGATCATACTCTAGAGAGTGATATACCTACTTCTTCCATGAAGAAAGGAAAGTAGAAAGTTGAAAAATAAATCCCTAACCTAGAAGGTGAAATTCAAAACCCTGCAGTCCAAATACATAAAAGAAAAAGGTCGAGTCATGCAGCATCCATTCTTGCAGTGTCTACTCCTGTAGTACAAAGGCCAAAAAGATCCCACCAAACTAAAATTGCAGTGGTTGAAGAGGCATTTGTATGTAAAAGCCCTCACATGTGAGGACAAGTGCCTTCACCTTCCCTTGGAAATCCAAATGTTTCAGTTTAAAACCTAATCCAAAACCCTCTGTTGAAAATATTCCTGATGACTCCCCTTTGTGGGTGGAACCTCAAAATATGGAAGAATCTCAAAATATGCAAGCACTTGATAGTAGCATGCCACAGGATGATCAAGGAATACCTAAGCCAAGCTTAGATTGAGTACAAGACATCATTCCTATGAATGTTCAACCTACTCCTCCGCAACACCCTATATATTCCAATGTCTCCATTATACCCTACAAATCCACATGGTTCACTGAGTACTTTTAGCAAGTTTCCAAAGAAAAGAAAAATAAAGCTCAGATGTAATAATTTCCCTCACAAACAATTCAGTCTGTACTCTTTAACCTATACAATCATTTTGTTTTTCAAAAGACTTGGTGGAGACAGGAAAGAGATCAAATGCAGAAAGAGATATTTGATAAGGATGAAGAAATTGAATCTCTTAGGGAGCAACTAAAGAAACAAAAACAACAAATGGATGAGGCCCTAAAATTAGCTGATCAGGTCATAGCTTGTTGATCGCCACCCAGGGTATACGCTATTTGTTTAAAAGAGCAATTTCTTTTGTTTCAACTTATGATGACAATGAAAGGTATTGATTGTGAGTTCAAGTCAGCCCAAGATTTTTATGGAATATATCAAACTCTTCCCCCATGGTAGCAAAATTTATTATGTGAGCTATATTTGCACAACTTTATCATCCCACATGAAACAAAGTGGAACCCTCTGCTCTATATAGGGGATATTCACTTAAGGGCTATGATTTCATGGATGCATAATGAAACAAACTATGATAGACAATTGAACAATTACAGGGATCTAGAAAAATTTGAACCCTTACCATTAAGGGCTGAGTCACATAAGCCTGATGTCCTTTTGAGGGATTGGCTCAATTTAACCTATGGGAAATAGAAGCCTGAAAACAGGGGGAAAGTCTTTGCATTGAGAGATAAGGTCTACAGAGACTATCATACATTGCCTAATTTTACAGCCCAAAGAGCTCTTTTAGGGGTAAGAAGTCAGTGGAATAGATTGCCAAAAGCTTTCAGGAAAGCAAAGCCACACAACCCAATTAACTTTGAAGTAGCTATGCAAAGAGTGACTGAATATATACAGTTGGGATGACAGGTCAGATGGGAATTATGGATGCCTTTATCCTTCCAACCACCTACACTCCTCTAGCCCCTATACAACATCAATGCTACTAGATTGGATTAGTTGGTTGAGGAGCACCAAGGAGATTACCTGAAAAGAACAAGAGGATTTTACTACACTTTTAGGAGTGGAAAGAAGGGGAAGATGACTGTCGGTGATTTCAAAACCATAGCTAGGAAATACAATGCTTGAGGGAAAACATTATGTTAGTAGGGGGTAGATGATGAGACAAATTATTGTCTCAATTTTGTTATAATCTTCATACTTTGTTGACACTCTTTATGCTCTGATAGACATTTCTAAAACATTTATGACTTATACCTATGTGAACTTATCCTAAGTACAACTAAAGCCATAGAGCCTATGGGTAGCTTGAATGACATGTTTTGCTGACTATTATAAATATAATGCAGTACTTCATATAGTTATTTTAAGCTGTGTTCTAACATTTGAGTAGGGGTTGAAATGTTGACTTGCATATGTGTACCAAATGTTACCAACCTTTCAGGTAAACAAGGAGTAGTTCGAAGAGTGGTGCAACTGCATTAAAGAAGGAGCATTAGAAGACCAATCATGGTGAAAGAATTAAGCATGGCTCTGAAGGATATGCCGTGCCTAGAAAGGAGCTATTGTTCCAAAGAATATAGGAAATAAGTCTTGCTATAAGGTTTAATTAGACTTTAATGTTATGTTTTCAATAAGCATCAGTCCTCTTTATAAAGGGATTTGATCAACTTAGTTAGGTAATAAGAAAATATAAAATGGTGTGTTCAATATAGTAGAAGTTGTTCTTCTCAGTTCTTCATGAGTTGTCCAATTTCTATGTAACCAGTTAAGAAGAATTAATGGAAGAGTGATTTTGGATTATTTTCTATGTTAGTAGTTAGCAAAAGCCAATGAAGGGGGCCCACTTGGAAGGTGGATTAGATTAAGATAGATTAGATTTGCTTCCTGCATTTTCCCTGCTTTCAAGTAGAGTTACTATTTTACTCCTGCAACATTGCTACTGTGGATGTTCCTGCAACACTTGCAGAAGATAGACATAGTGAATGTTTTGAGTTGTTAGATAGGCTTAGATTCATTTTACAAGCTTTTTGTCACATTTCCATTAAATAGTCAAGTGTGTTTACTTTCCTGCAGCATAGGTGTTATGAATCCTAAAGGAACTTAGTGCACAAACTGTGCTGTCCCATTTCAAGTCTACATCCCTGGGTTGACAATCTAAAATCATTTCATGATGGGAATAGGTAATCCTTAGCATAGATATATTACCCCTAAGAGAGACAATGGCATGATTATCTTTACCTATCATGAGACTGTTCAGTTTACCTTATCCTTATTCATCATATCCATCTTTTCCTCATGTAGATATCTCAGTTCTTAATCTTTTCTTCCTTCAACAGATGTTCAGATGTTTGTAACTAACATGATAAGTACTGTCAAAACTAGTTGACATCAATGAAAACATATTAATGATTTAATCATCTTACGTATTATTTCAATAGCTTGATGATCTATAATCACCGTTTCTTTAGTTCATTCAGATATTCAATCAGTTGTAGTTCATCAATCTCTCCCTTTGGCATTGATGGAAACACAAGAAATATAAAAATATGCCATACACATACCAAACATGTATTCTACAACTATGTAAGTAAATGTTGTAGCTCGGTAAGCTCTCCCTAGCTTGATATTTAATATGTTTAATCATTACAAAATATAACAACATTACATGTGTAGACTCTCCCTGTGGTTTTGATCTTTTCAATTCTCAGATTCCCTTTATTCTCAGTAACAAATATTCAAGTCTCTCCCTTTCTATAATCTCTCTCTCTTTCTCTCTCTCTCTCTATTTGTGTTCTCAATAACTAATTTTACATATTCTTTCTCTCTCCCTTTGACAACAATGCCAAAGAAAATATACAGACAACTCTACAACAACCATGTAATTCTCTATTGTTCAGTTCATATCAGGTACCTTTAGTGTACAGATAAACAAATTTTTGTTCCAGCTTCTACAATCTTTCACAACCTTAGACAAAATCCAAAGTGTGAGCTATGTGCATCAAAATGAATGATCTTCTAAGAAGAATAAGTTGATGCAACCTCTAGATCACCTTAGTGACTCGTAGATAGGGGACAGACCCCAAGTCTAGTCCTCAAATATTCAAATGTGTCCTTCGGTAAAAGGTTTAGTAAAGACATCAGCAAGTTGTTCCTTAGATGTTACAAATTCTAGTTTCACCTTCTTCTCTTGAACTTGTTCCCTTAAGTAGTGATACTTAATATATATATGCTTTTTATTTGAATGCATCACAAGATTCTTAGAAATATTTATAATAGCACTCATTTTGTCACAATATATAATCACCGGGTCAGTGATTACCTCATTCATCCCTTCCAACACTTGTCTGATCCAAGAAATATTTGAACAATTTGTAGTAGTAGCAACATACTCTGCTTCAACAGTAGACTGAGAAATACATGCTTATTTCTTGCTAATCCAAGTCACAAGCCTTTCCCCTAAAAAGAATGCTCCACCGGTTGTGCTCTTCTAGTCATCTATGTTTCCAGCCCAATCTGCATCGGTGTAAACTCTAAGTTCAAATTTTCCTTCCAATGTGTACCATAATCCATAGTCCTTTGTTTTCTTCAGGTATCTCAAAATTCTTTTTACTGCAACCATATGTGAATCTTTAGGATTGGCATAAAATCTTGCCACAATCCCCACTGCATGTACAATATCAGGCCTACTGTGTACAACAGACATCAGTTTACCAATCATAGATCGGTATAGAGTCTAATTTACTTCTCTAGATTCATCATCCTTTGTCAATTTATATCTAGTGACCATCGGTGTTTCTACTAGTTTAGCATCTTCCATGCCAAAAGTATTCAATACCTCTTTAATGTATTGATTGACTGATGAAAATCTCATCTTTCTATTGTATAATGTGCAAACCTAGAAAGAATTTAATCTCTCCAAACATTGCCATCTCAAATTCCTTTCTCATTTCATCAGAAAAAGATTTGCAAATTTGATCTTGTCCACCAAAGAATTATATCATCAACAAATATCTCAGCAATCAAAATCTTATCATTAGAATCTCCTTTCATGTACAGATTACTATTTTCATTAGTTCTTACAAAGCCAATGTTGATAAGATAAGCATGTAGTCTTTCATACCATTCCCTCAGTGCTTGCTTCAGTCCATATAAAGCTTTGTGTAGTCTACATACCATGTCTTTCTGATTCGGATCAACAAACCCTTTCGGTTGTTCTATGTAGACCTCCTCCTCAAGAATTCCATTCAGAAAAGCTGATTTCACATCCATTTGATATACTTTAAATCCATTATGAGCAGAATATGCAAGTAATATGTAGACTTCTTCTAGTCTAGCAATAGGTGCAAAGGTTTCACCATAATCAAAACCTTCTTCTTGTGCATATCCCTTGCAAATAAGTCTTGCCTTATTCCTAGTGACCTCTCCATTTTCATTCAACTTATTCCTAAAAATTCACTTAGTACCAATAACATTTTTATCCTTTGGTCTAGGCACTAATGTATATGTCTTATTCTTTTCAATTTGTTCAATTTACTCATTCATAGCATTGATCCATTCCTCATTTTCAAGTGCATCCCTAACATTCTTAGGTTCAAACTCACAAAGTAAGCATGTGTTATGTCTTAACTTACTTCTGGTTAGCATCCCAACTTTCTTATCTCCAATGATTTGATTCTTTGGATGGTGTCTTCTAACAAATCTTGCTAGCACTTGATCTATTCTCTGCTCATTATTTTGTTCAGGTTCATTTTCCTGCTCGTAGCTTCTTTCTGATTGTCAGTTTCCATTTGCTGATTCTCTGTAGCATTTTCCTTATGCTTGGTAGACTCAGCCTGTGGCTTTGGTAGATAATATGGATCTTCAACATAAGTAAACCTACCATAGTCTTCCACTTCCTTCATGATTTCTTCATCATTCTTATCAGCAAACTCATCAAATTTTACATTAGCACTTTCTATCATCTTATTAGTAACTTTGTTCAAACATTTATAAGCTTTACTCTTAGTAGAATATCCTAAGAATATTCCTTCATCACATTTAGAGTTAAATTTTCTTTTCCTATCATATTTTAGAATATAACACTTACTACCAAAGATTCTGAAGTAACTTACACTCGGTGTGTATCTAAACCATAACTCATAAGGTGTCTTGTTTGTGTCTTTGTTTAGTTGAACTTGGTTCAAGACATATACTGCTGTGCTAACTACCTCTCTCCAGTACATATGTGCAACATTTTTCTCAATCATCAATGTTCTAGCACAATCAACAATAGATCGGTTTCTCCTTTCAGTAATTCCATTCCACTGTGGTGTTCTAGGTGCAGAAACCTATCTTTTGATACCATGCTCATTACAGAAGTTAGTGAATTCATCAGAAAAAAACTCCTCTCCTCTATCAGACCTTAAGCATTTCAATTCTTTTCTGGTTTCTTTTTCTACTTTAGCCTTATATTATTTAAACAGTTTTAATGCCTCAGATTTTTCTTTCAAGAACATAACTGTCATCAATCTAGTATAGTCATCAACATACAAAATAAAGTATCTATCAACATATATAGTAGCTTTGAGTTCTCATAGGACCACATAAGTCAGTGTGAACCAACTCCAAAATTCCTTTAGATGAATAGTCCTTACTTTTAAAACTAGATTTTTTCATCTTCCCTTTCTGACATTGATGACACATAACACGATTAGGTTTGGTTAGACTAGGCAATCCTCTAAATTTTCTCTTTCTACTAATCTTAATCATGTTATAAAAATTTACATGACATAACCTCTTATGCCATAACCATGCATCTTCATTTTTCACCAGCAAATAAGAAGTTTCAAGATTATCAAGATAAAATAAATTACCTTTTGATTGTCCTCCTGTTTCGACAAGCTTTCCATTTTCATCATATATTTTCACCTTCTTGCTTTCAAATGCAACTCGATGACCTAAGTTATTCAACTATGCTACACTCAACAAATTGTAGTTAAGTCCTTTTACCCAGTATGCATTATCACATCTAATCATATCATTCAATAAAATTGATTATTTTCCTTTAACCATGCAAGGTGTGTCATTTCCCATTTTCACTGATCCTCCATTATAATGCTCAAGATGATCAAACTTATCTTCATCACCAGTCATGTGATGTGTATAACCACTATCAATGATCCAAGTATCATTCTTACTAACTTTAGAAATAAGTGGTGTTTCTACATACCTTTCCTCTTCTGAATCATGTTTCATTGCAATAAACACTACATCAATATCATCATCAGTGTTAGTGTTGGTGTCATCTTCTTCAACAAGGTAACATGCCTTTTTGCCCTTATCTTTGTGATCTTGGTTGTCTCTATTGTAGTGTCGATAACCACTGTTATTCCTTCTGCCATAAATTCTATCACTAGATCAATCTCTGTCTTTATCTTTCTCTTTACTGTTAGGAAAGCTAGCAGCAATATGGCCAACCTCTTTACAATTAAAACAAGCTAAAGGTAACTTTCCCTTATATCTACCTTTACCTTTCTGTAGTCTCCAGGCCATAAGTGCTTCAAGCTCATCAAGCTCATCATCAATATTACTATCACTTTCATTCCTTATATTATGCTTACTGCTAGATTTACCAATCTTAAGAGATGACGTAAAAGCAGACTCAACACTCGGTACAACACTATTATCAAAATTGTTTAGCTCAAAAATTGTTAACTTTCCAATTAGATTATCAAGAGTAAGAGTGCTATTAGGTGCATACCTCATTTCATGAATAACATATATTCTGATTACATAGAAAGGCAACAAGGTTCTTAGTATCTTACTTACCACTGTATCTTTAGAAATGATACCACCAGCTCTTCGGATAGCATTGATTACTTCTTTGATTCAGTTTGTGTACTGTGTAATGTTCTCTCCTTCCTTCATCTTCATGTCATCAAATCTACCTCTCAAGCTTTTAGCTCTGGCTCTCATCACATTCAAATCACCACCATAAACTAGATCAATTTTATCCCACATTTCATTTGCTATAGTGTAATCATTGACATCCTCAAATTCAACATTAGATAGAGCAGCAACAATCTCTATCATAATAATATTGTGTTCATGTCGATCTCTCAATTGATCAAGAGTCAAAGGTCCAACCATCAGTTGTATGTAGCCATTGTCAAGTAAAGGTATACCAAAATCTCCAATTCCAGATATGTGAAGTCTCATCCGACTTTGCCATGTAGTAAAGTTGTCTTTGTTCAACTTCGGTACTTCCCTCTTGTACATCTTGTAATCTTTCTGCTCAAGTCCTTAAAACTTTCTTCCAAGCAACCAAAATGCTCTTACGCTAATTGTTAGAATAACTGAGAGGGGGGGGGGGGGGTGGTGAATCAGTTAGATCAGTTATCCTACAGTCCCCAATACAAAGATTTACGTTATAAAACAATTCTAACAAACTATGCAGCTTTGTAACACAAAATATCAATCTGTCTATTTAGTTTCCTGATTACTAGTAAATATCTAACTGTGATTATCAACTAAATAAACTATGTAGTTGTATAGGATAAAATATGGATGGGGTCCTAGAACAATGGTTTACACATAAAAGAGACCATAAAGCCAATATTTTACACATACATATAAATTCTTAGGGGATGGAATGTAAATCTAGAAATGCTAATGTTGAAATGAAGAAATAAAGGTACTTACCTCTGAAAAAGAGTTAGCTGAAAACCATATCAAATAGTCTCAAAAACTATTGATTTTTGCACTCCTGAATCGAAACTACGAGATCTACAAAATCTAGAAATCTTTGTCTTTTATGAGGGGAGGTCATCCTTGAACTAGATAACAGGGCAAGGTCTTACCTTAGGGCATGATCCTACCCCTCACTGAAGATCATCTCTGATGGAAATTCTATTCGCAGATCTCAAAAGTTCACTGAAAAGGTATCCAAATATGCACTTCAATTCGCTATCTTGTACCTGTTCCTACAAGAAAAATGGTTTTGTTGTTTGGATGAGGGGTTTGCCTTTGTCAAACCCCAGTTTGGAATCAACCTTAATAATGAAATTGAAATAGAGAATGCTAGCAAGTAGTAGAAGTAGATCTAACAACAAAGCTATGAAATTCAATAGATATACAATTGTATTTGAAATGTAAACAAGTATATTGATATGAAAGCTTGAACATAACATTAACAAATGAAAATCTAAAACTCCATGATTGTATGCCTAGAATCCACCTTGAGGGAAGAATGAATGGATCTTGAAGATGAACAAAGGATCTTGAAGGAAGATCACACCACCATGATGGCTAGATCTAGGGTTTTGAATGATGAATCTTGAATGCTTAAACCGAATCACTTCAAAGGATTGAATGCTTGAATCCCTAATCTTTAATGGAGAACTTGAATGGAGAAGAGGAATTGAATGCTTGAATGGAAGATTTCTTGAATGCTTGCTTGATCTTCTTTCTTGAGAGCTTGAGAGATTGTGAGATGAGATTAGAAAATGAGAGAGGAAGGCTTCCTTTTATAGTGATCTAGGGCACAAACTTCTAGAGAGGTTGATATTGGAGAATTAAATCCCAATTAACCTTAACCCCTAGAAATGGACCTAGATTAAATGCAATTTAAGAGTTTACCATTTTGAAACCCGAAACAACCGACCCGAAAGTGGGAAAATAGAACTTTCTGAAACCTGACATCTCGAAACTTCCAGAATTTGAAATTTGGACCTAGAGTCAGGGACAAGGTAGTCTTTTCCCTAGGTCAGGGATGAGGTCATCCTTGACCTAGGTTAGGGACTAGGTCATCCTTGACCCTTCAGGTCATTTTTGACCTAGAAAGTGAAGATCTTCAACTTCTTAGAGAAAGTCTACAGAAATGAGGTTGGAAATAGGGAGAGAAGCATAACAATGGGGAAACAACCATATCCATGAAAAGACCCTGAACAGTCTCACAATAGGTAGAGATAATCATGCCATTGTCTCTCTTAAGGGTAATATATCTATGCTATGGATTACCTATCCCCATCATGAAATGTATTTAGATTGTCAACCCAGGGATGTGGACTTGAAATGGGACAACACAATTTGTGTACTAAGTTCCTTTAGAATTCATAACATTTATGCTGCAGGAAGATAAAATGCATGAAATGAATCTATGCTATTGCTGCAGGAAAGTAAACATACTTGACCATTGAATAGAATTACTACAGAAAACTTATGAAATGAATCTAAGCTTGTCTAACAACTCAAAACATTCACTATACCTATTTCTGGAAATGTTGTAGAAATAACCACAGTGGCAATGCTGTAGGAATAAAACAGTGACTTTATTTGAAAACAAAAAAAGGTACAGGAAGAAAATCTATTCTAACTTAATCTAATCCACCTTCCAAGTGGGCTCCCTTGGTTGGCTTCTACTAACTACTCAACACAAGAGATAATCCAAAATCACTCTTCCATTAAATTCTTCTTAACTGGTTACATAACAACTGAATAACTCATGAAGAACAAAACAGAGCAACTTCCACTATACTGAATACATAATTCCATCTTTCTTCATTACCTACTAAATCAGTCAAAATCTCTTTGTATCAAGGATTGACACTTATTGAAAACATAACAGAAAAGTCTCATTAAACCTCACCAAATATGGAGGAGATAAAACAACCATGACATAATACAATTACTGCTGACAACAAAATAACAGTTCTGAGGAAATATAGTAGGAATAATTCCCTATATTCTCTAGAACAACAGATCCTTCAAAGCTTGGCATATCCATCAAAATCATACTGGATTCTCCTGCCATGGTTGGTCTTCTAATGCTCCTTCTTTAATGTAGATGCGCCACTCTTCATACTGCTCCATGTTTACTTGAAAGGTTAGTAACATTCGGTACACATATGCAAGTCAACATTTTCAACTCCTACTTAAATGTTAGAACATAGCTTGAAATAATTATATGAAGTACTGCATTATATTTATAATAGTCAGCAAAACATATCACTCAAGCTACCCATAGATTTTGTGGCTTTAGCTATACTTGGCATAGGTTCACCTAAACATAAGTAATAAAATGTCTTGGAAATGTTTGTCAAAGTATGAACAAAATATAAAGATCATAACAAAATTAAGGCAATAATTAGACTCATCAAACCCAATCAAGGTGCTTGACATGACCCCAGACCACTTACTCGGAGGGCTAAATGATCTGAGTTGATTCGCAATGAGATAAAATAACACTTAGCTAAGGACACAAGCCCACAGGCTAAGGATTCTAACTCAACATACACGCATGATGGTGCGAAAAGAAAACCAAAAACAACACAAAAGAGGGGTTAGTAAAAACAAACCCAAATCAATTAGCATAAGAAACCTTGCTAAGAAATATTTCTCATACTAAGATCATATTTGGAAAGCTATCATAAAAGCATAAATGATTACATAAGAAAGACAAGAGAAACACTATAAATAACATAGCTTCATGATCCAGTCCTACTAGCATGAAAGCAAAAAGAGAGAAAGGAGAAAGTTATTACCTCACCCAGTAAGATGCCTAGCTTACTGTGAATCACCCTATAGGGATAGCACAATAGGTAGCAAGACTTGATAGTTCACCCAAAAACTGTGCTTTGTAATTGTAATGCGTCTTCTAACAGCTTTTGGATTACCCATAGATCCACCTTCTTGTATCACTATGAATATGAAATGTGTGTCTCCTCAGGATTTAGCAACTTATGTGCATTATTTTAAGAAGATTTAGCATATTGGAAATACGTGTCTCTTCAAGATTTAGCAACTTATGTGTGTTACCTTCCAAGATTTAGCATATTGAAAATTGAAAAATGCGTGTCTCTTCAAGATTTAGAAACTTATGTGCGTTACCTTTTGAGATTTAGCATGCTGCAAAACAAAAGATTAGAACACAAATGCATAATATAGAATGAGTGAGGCCGTATATATGCCCCCCTCCTTAAGATGTCAAAAACATACTATTTGACATGTTAAGGAAAGAAAAAGAACAAGGATAAAGCCTTCTTCAACATCAAGACAATATCCATAGACAACACCCAGTCCAAGCCAAGAAGGTCACAGCTCCTATGAGGCCTTGGAAGAGATGAATGCAAAGAGATATCATGCAAGAAGTGAAAAAGTAACCCTTGTGAGGGATAGCACACTGTTCAGCTTCCAAGGTGAGAGATTTATCAACCATGGAAACCCAATGTCAAACAATGAAAGAGGTTGTGATCAAGGACAAAGATCCTTAATGCAAACCAAAATTTTCATGTATAATTGGATATCACATAATAGATAGATATTGCTTAACTAAGGGAACAATGGATCTTGAAAAGATAGAAAGGAAGAAGATGGCATCCTTTCCCCCCAAGCATAGGAACAAAGATGGAAGGGGACCTATTATATCACTCACAACACTATATAAGACAATGAGCCCCCAAGGATTAGGCTAGAATTGTTTACATAATGTGAAGCTCCATAATAGGAACATAGTTGTTATTTAGAGAAAATGGGATTGAAATACAACTCATTGCCACATGATATATAAATAACCTTACTATCAATGAGCTGCCTAATCTTATAATGTAAATATTGACATTCACTACTAGAGTGATCATGAAATCTATGATATAAACAAAAAGGAAGAGTCTTCAAGTGTGGACTACATTTCTTTTTATGTTTAGGTCTAGTAATCATCTTACCATGAAGGAGTTTAGGCAAAATAACTTCTTGGTCAAATTCCTTCATAGTTTCATCATGTTTTGAAGTGTTATTTGAGATGTTGTTAACATTGATTTGTTGTTGAGGATTAAATCCCAATCCATAAGAATGCTCATGCCCCCCATTCTGTAATGGAATTTGAATTCCCTATTTATGCTTACCACATCCTTGAGCATTAAATCCTTGTTTAACTAGGAAATGATAACCAAGACCATAACAAGAAGCCATATCAGAAGCAGTAAATGGAACTTCAGCAGTCACAATACCATCCTTAGTAGTTTTGACATATTCATTGTGGGTAGAAGCAATGACAAAGTTATTACGAAGGGTTTTAGAAGTAAAAAATCATTGTTCAAATTCTCTTTGTTGCTTCATAAAATCAAGATCATTAACCTTATACTCTCCAATAAAGGTAGGAGTAAAATCCAAGGTTCCCCAATCATCACCAGGAAGAGCATTAGAGGAAGAAGGATTACTATTAGGAATAGGAGTAGTGTGGGCTTGAATATTCAAATAAGGATTTGACACATCATCTGCATGAAGTGTATACATCTTGTTGTTATATATAAACTTGACTTGAGGGTGAAGGGTGGAAGGAATAGCATGCATATCATGCAACCAAGGTCTACCTAAAAGAAGGTTATAATTGAGAGGTCAAGGCATAACATGAATAGGTGTATTCAAGATGACTAGACCTACTTTGATAGGTAAGGTAATGATGCCTAAAGTGTTCTTAGCAATGTTATCAAAGCCACGTATAGGAACATTGTTAGGTTGAATAGTTGAAAGATCAGCTTGAATCACTTTGAGAATGTCCATGCTACAAACATTAAGCCTAGATCCATTATCAATAAAGGTCCTACGAATGATACTTTTATTGATAGAAACAAAAACCATAAGAGCATCATATTGATTCCGAACTTCTTTAGAAGGTAAATCCTTTTGAGTAAATATAATGTCAGGAGCACCCAGGATAGAATTCATGCACTGTAAGAAGTTATTGATGTTATCTTGATTAGGAGGTGGAGTTGGAAGAGTTTCTAGAGATTTTTGCAAGGCTTCATAGTAGGTGGGTGAAGTTTGAAGAAGCTCCCATAAAGAAATCCTGGTAGGGGTATTCTTCAATTGGTTTATCAAATCATACTCCTTGCTAGGAAGATAGGGTGGAGGAGGAAGAATGGGTTGAGAAGGTGGCAAAGAAGTAGAAACCACCGGATTAGGTTGAGGGTTATTCCTTGTACGATATGTGTGAGCTATTGAATCTTGGTCATTGAAAGACTCTAAAGACTCCATAGGTTTACCTTTGATAGTAATGCGAGGACAACCTTTGATAGTCAACAAGGGTTTTAGAAAAACCATATTAGTTGTCTCAACACTACAAATAGATTCAAAAGAAGGAAGCAAAGAAGACATCCTAGGAGGAGATGAGGTAAGATCTGGATTCTCCATAAGATCAACACTAAGAGGGAGATCATTAAAGGAATGTATATCATTCTCCACTAATGCCTCATCACTAGAAGGAATCCCAAATGGAGGTAAAGCATCTATAATATCATCTTCTTTCACTAAAATGTCTACATGTGTTTTAGAAAAAGACTTATCATCATGTATGAATATGTCATCCATTAATAAATCACCCTCTTGTATCAAAGTTTCTTCATGAGGAGGGGATAAATCAATGTCTTTATCCAAGGGATCACCCACAATGGTTTCATGAGGAAGAGAGTAATCAACATCCAAATCCAAAGATTCATCCCAAATAGGAGGATTATCATCCCTACCAATAAAGCACATTGTAGGATCCCTAGAGGGGAAAGAAGGTAAATTATATTCTAAAGTAGGGTCATAGAAAAGACATGTATTAGGAGAAGAATTAACATCAATCCCCAACTCATCTCCATAAAGAGAAATATGATAGAGAGATAGATTAAAGTCATCTTATTGCTCTAATACATGCTTACAAGGTAATACAAGAGAGGACAAAGTAACATTACACACACTAGATAAAGTCTTTCTAGGTGTAACACCATGCAATGGTAAGGTAAGAGGAAGAGGTTGTGTAATCCCAAAATTTATAGAATAATTTTTGGAAAACACTTGAAACAACTTGTGCAACATGATAACAAATAAAGAAATGCATAGAAAATAGATCTAGATATATCCAAATGCATTCAAATGAAATTTATAAGCATGAAAAGGAAATTGAACACCACAAACACAATAGGGCATCTAATTCCACAAAAGAAAGGGGTAAGCATGTCGGGTTCACCAAAATGTATAGGATAAAATATGGATGGGGTCCTAGAACAATGGTTTACACATAAAAGAGATCCCAAAGCCAATATTTTACACATACATATTGTGTGTGTGTTTACACCTTCATGAAATTAGGACAATTAGCAACAATTCTATGAAAAAAAAATAGAAATTTAATCTAAATAATTGCATTTAACATCCATAACATCTCATGGTTCTCTATCTAAGCTTGGTAAGTAGAGCTCTTAGCCTTATTATCTACTAGTGACAATCCTAGAATGAAAAAATTATGATAAAATGCCTAAATCTAGCTCTCAATTCTCAAAATGATACAAAGATTAACTCAAATGCTCATGATAATGCTATCAAATCTCACTATTTGCTCTCAAAATGCTCAAGATATTGCTCAATTTCTCAATTTCTCTCCAATTGCCTATAGTGATGATGCTTTGCATTCAAATTTTCTAGTATCTTATGCTCTCAAAATGACTTCTATTTATAGTAAAATCCCAAGTGTAGGGGGTAGAGTTACTTGATCATGATTTAGCCTTGGTTGAGTTAAAATATTTGAAATGTTTTTAAATGGGGGGACAATTTAAATGATTGTCTCAAATGTTTGGACAAGTAGACAAATTTGAGTGATTGAGATTCAAAGTTGAAAATGTGTGATTGAGATTCAACAATTTGGAGTGATCCATGTGCATTGTGTTCTCAATTCTTATTGGTTGCTCAAATTATGTTTAAAGATATTAGGATTAATTAAATTCCATCAATTAATTAAATTAGCCATGTAAGGGAATATGTTCAATTTGATTTTTGATTTAAAACTATACAATTAATTGATTAAAATTAATTATATAGTGTGATTTATCCCTTTAAGCTTGTATTTGATTATTTGATGTCATGATTTGATTTTTCCTTTGATTTAAATGATTTTGTCCAATTTTGATTAATAAATGTCCATTTAAAATTGATTTGATCCACTTTGATGAAAATTAGAGCATTTGGCTAAGATTTTGCAAATTTGAATGATTAAAATACTTGCCCAATTTTGGGTGTCTACAATTATAAATTCTAAGGGGATGAAATGTAAATCTAGAAATGCTAATGTTGAAATGAAGAAATAAAGGTACTTACCTTTGAAAAATAATCAGTTGAAAACCCTATCAAATAGTCTCAGAAACTGTTGACTTCCATATTTGTACACTGAAATTGCGAGATCTACAAAACTCAAAAATCTTTTTCTTTTCTGAGGGGAGGTCATCCTTGACCCAGAGAATGGGGCAAGGTCTTACCCTGGGGTAGTATCCTACCCCTCACTAAAGATCATCTCCGATGGAAATTTTGTTCGCGGATCTTGGAAGTTCGTCGAAAAGGGTATCTAGATCTGCACTTCAATTTGCTATCTTGTACCTTTTCTTGCAAGAAAAATGGTTTTATTGTTTGGATGAGAGTTTTTCCTTAGTCAAACCCCAGTTTGTAATCAACCTTAATAATGGAATTTGTTAGAATTTAATCTTTTCTTGGTAAAATATGTATTTAAAAGATAAACCAAGGTATCCTATTGTATTTGTCCTCTAGTCCAAGTGGGAAAACATGTCATTTTTGTAATTCCTTTATTAAGGAAAATAGATATTCCTCCTTATGAGGAATCCTACACTTTTCTCACACACTATTGAAATGTGGCATGCATAGAAATGGGAGTTACAATGTAACTCCTTTCTCACATCTCTATTAAAAGAGATGGCTCTCCTTCTCTCTACACATGAGATAATTCTTCTTCTTGAACACTATTGTATGAGCTAAGCTCTCACTCTCTCTCATTCTTAGGCATTTTTTCCATATTCATTATATCACAGGGTTTTTTTAATGCTTTTCCCCCTTCAAAATATTGTCTCCTTTGTTGCTTTTCTCTTTGGTGAATGCTCCTAGTTTTGTGTTTACATCTTCTTACTCCTTTCTCATTGTATTAAACAATTTCTTATCTCTCTTTATTTTGTTATTATTTTAACATGGTATCAGAGCAGGTTGGTTTAATCATGTTTTGAGTGTATAGGTAAAGAAGCTACCATATCTTGGTGCACTCCAAATTCGAAGACATTGTTTAGAGAGATTTGAATCTCATTTTAGTTCTTACAATTAGTTCTTTGCAATATCTTGGTGAACTAATTTTAATTAGTTTAATTATCGATTCATTTATATTGTTTCTAATTTCGGTTCATTGCATTACTAATTTAGTTTCTAAATTTACATTTTTTTAATCATTGCATTGTAATTTTTTTCGCATGAGTTTCTATTGTCAAGTATCTGCAAAACTCATAGATCATTGTATGTGTTTCTATTGCCAAGTATCATTGCATGTGTTTCTATTGTCAAGTATTCTGCTTCCTTCATTAAAACTGTTTAGTTGCCCTACATATGCTGTGAAAAGCTGAGTAGGCACTACATTTCTACATACATATTTTGAATAAATCTATCTAAGCCGAGTAGGCACTACATTTTTGTTGTGATATTTTTTCGTTGTTATTATCCTATGCATGCACTGTTATTATATCTTTTTGCTTGCGCTATTTTTTGCATGCGATGTTGGTATTGTTTGATTTTTATATAATCTGAAGGCTTTTACTTAGGTTTAACTAATTTGAGCGTACTCTTTTTCATATATTTCCCTTTGTTATTTGGGAATTTATAGCCATTTTCTCATTCATGTGCTTCATTGCCTTTTTTTTCAAAAAAACATCATAATTTATATGTATAGCATTCATATCTAAGTGACTGTGGAGTTTAGATCTCAAAAGAAGGAAAAAAATTCTGCTCAAAATTTTTTATCAGAAACTTGAACTCTTGCAGTGACTAACTTGTTGTCAAGAAAATAAGGCATTGGGTCTCCTGTGATTTTATGATTCTACGATTTCTAATATATTTCACACGTCTAGGTTTTTTAAAATGAAAATGTTCTTTTAATATTTACAGGATATTTTTTGTTTTTATTAATCTGTAAGGATATAAGGGTCTTCCTAGGGGGTCTCGGCGGATATATTTTGTGCAATCTGCTTACGGTTGGAGTTGCAATATATTTTGTGCATTTTGCTAATCTGTTAATTTATTCTCATTTTTTGTTTCATGTAATAATAGGATAAGTGTGAGTTTATTTAAGGCATCGGTTTTGTTCTAACATCATAGCTATTTTTTTTATTCTGGTTGTGGTATTAATTCAAGTGCTAAGGGTTTTAGGTTTCTGTAGTTAGATTCAAATCATTTTTTATTCCAGATTACTAATCACCGCTAGCTCTTTGCAGAAAAATGAGCTTCAATAGATTTAGTTCTTTTTTTCATTATTTTAATCATTCAATAGATTTAGTTCCATTCTTTGGTTTGATTAATGTTTGTTTTGCAGGATTGTGTTGCCTTTCATTGTTATCAAGGTTATTTAGTTTATTGCTCTCTTTGTCTCCTCTTTGCATGCTTAAGTGTATAGCTTTCTCTTTGCATGCAAGAGATTCTTGTCATTATCTATTAATCAATAACAACTTAACAAAGATTTGTTAACTCTTAAGTGTTCTTGGTTTCAGTTTTTCCTCTGGTAGTTGGATTTTCCTTGCATGCCTCCTTGGCGTAAGCTAACATAGCTTTTTACTGTTGCATGCGAGTGTATATAGTTTCTTTTCCTCAGTTTGATCTGCATGCCTAGTTTTTTGGCTTCTCTCACAGTGCTCTTCTTTAAAAGTTTCTTTTTTGGGTTCTGTTAAGGGTTTTCATTTATTTATCTCAAGTTTAGATGTTCTTTACTTTAAATCTTCACATTTAACTATGACCACCCTGATGCCAGAAATAAAGTTAACTAGTATAAATTATCATGCATGGAAAATGCACATGACCTTCATCTTTAGATTTAGACATATTTTAGATATTGCAACTAATGCCAGTTCAAAACCAGCAGCCTCTGCTCCTCAAGTTGACCAAACTGATTGGTAGACTAAAAATGAGGAAGCACTTAGTTTAATCGAGATCTCCTTAAGTCCTGACTTGTATGTCTTAATTTCTACTTGTACAGAAGCCCATCAAGCTTGGGACATCCTGAAAAATACCCATGACAGTGCAGACGAGACTCAAAAAATCTAGCTTCAAGACCAACTTGAAGACCTCAAGTATATCGACTTCAACTCTGTTGATGACTTCTTTCTCAAGTTTGATTCAATTAAAGTTTTAATAATTGGTTTACAAGTTCCTCTCTTTGATTTAAGGATAATCCATCCACATAATTATTTGTAAATGTTTGCCTAGATAGTTCCAACAGTTTATTACAAATATTTACTCTCAGTTAGCTATTCCTTCTTTAGCATCTCAATTAACTTATGTCATCTTTCAAAATATGTTGTGTCAAGAGGAAGCAAAATTGATTCAATTTTGTATAATTAAAACTCATGAACATGCCTATGTCTCTCAAAGTCACAATAACAATAGATCTTCTAACTCTAATCAAAATAACCAAAATTATCAAAGATCAAACAATACTAATAATTCAAATAATAACTCAGGCCAACAATCTAATGATCATTATAATTCTAGGCCTTCTAATAACTATCATAATAGTAATAATTGAAATAGGCCACATTGCACCTATTGCGGTAAAGATGGTCACTCAATACATAACTATTTTAAGAAACAAAAGGATGATCAACCTAATTCTCAAAACTACTCAAATGGAAAATCTAATGGAAATCAATCTCATTCTGCTTTTACTGTCTGTTTTAATGCTTCTAAACCACTTGAATGAATTATTGATAGTGGTGCATCTCAACATGTTACATCTCATAAGGAAGTCTTTTGTTCTTTGCAACCTGATTCTATGAATATTCTTGTTTCTTTAGCTGATAATTATTGCTGTCAAGTTAAAGGAACTGGTAATGTTTCTGTTCCAAATGGTAAATTACATGATGTGCTTTATGTTCCTAATTTGAAAGCTAACCTTATTTATGTTTCACAATTATGTCAAGATTATAAGGTTGAGTTTCATAAAAATATTTTCCATATCATTGATCCAATACTGATCAGATAGTTGCTAATGCTAAATTGGATGATGATAATCTCTTTAAATTTTATTGATTTGCCTCTCCTAGATATTCATTACTTACTACTGTTGATTTTCACATTTGGCATGAGAGGCTAGGACATTTAAATTCTAATTATATCTCATTAATGCAAAAAGAAAATATGGTAGATGGGCTACCTAAGTTTACTCCTTCTAAGTTTGATTGCAATGGATGTATGAGTGGTAAAATGCATAGAGAATCTTTTCCCCATAAATAATCTTGGAGAGCTAATAATAAGTTAGTTCTCATTCATAGTGATCTTTTAGGTCCTATGGAAAATACTTCTATTTTAGGCTCTAAATATGCTTTAACTTTTGTTGATGATTATTCTTGTAGAACTTGGATTTATTTCTTACATAGTAAAGATCAAGTCCTTGATATTTTTGCTGAATTTCATGTTTTTGTGGAAAGACAAAGTGGTTGTAAAATTCATATTCTTAGGACTGATAATGGTACTGAATATGTTAATCATGCTTTCCATTCTTACTTAAGATCTTTTGGTATCAAACATGAGCTTACCGTTCCTTATACACCGGAACAAAATGGTGTGGCAGAATGGAAGCATAGAACGATAGCAGAAATGGCTAGATATTTTTTACATGCTAGAAATATGGATTATAAATTTTGGGCTGAAGCCATAGCATGTGCCACCTATATTCTTAATAGAACTCCTACTAAGGCCCTACCAAATAAAACTCCTGAAGAAGCTTGGTCAGGAAAAAAACCCAATTTGTCTCATTTACGGATTTTTGGCTCCACTACTTATGTTCACACACCTAAATAGAAAGGAAAAAGTTAGATCCTAAATCCTCACCTCATATATTTGTTGGCTATTCTGAGAAAACTAAAGGTTATAGAGTTTATGATCCTCTTACTAATAAAGTTCAAATAGCTTGAGATGTTTGCATTGTTGAAAATGGTGTCCATGACTATTCTCAAATTTTAGATTCTGATTTTAGTCACAGCAACATAGTTCTTGTGGAGGACCAACCTCCGTCTCTCAACCCTATTCCTCACATTTATGTTCCTAATATTTCTATTCCTTTTGTTTATGCTCCTAACACTAAGGATAATATTAATACTCTTCAAAAGGATAATGATGAACATAAAGATAGTAATGATACTCCTTCTAATGATTTTGTTCCTTCTAGTAGTAGCAGTGATGATGATGATGGTAATAATCTGTTTACTCCTCCTAGTAATATTTTTGTTAATTCTAGGAGAAATCCTAAATGGTTTAAATATTTACTTAATGAAGGTGATGATTACATTTCTAGAATGGGTGGAATTAAACCTAGAAGGATAAACTACCACAATTATGCTCTTATGACTTCTCTCTCTAATTCTAATGATCCTCAAACTTTTGCTCAAGCTAAAAATCAACCTCACGGGCAAATTGCTATGCAAGAGGAATATGATAGTTTAATTTATAATAATACTTGGGATTTAGTTACTTTACCTCATGGAAAAAATCTAGTTTCATGTAAATGGTTATACAAAACTAAGTTAAATTCAAATAATGATATTAGTAAGTTTAAAGCTAGACTAGTAGCATAAGGTTTTTCTCAAGTTGAAGGAATAGACTATAATGAAACCTTTGCTCCTGTTGCAAAAATGCCTACCATTAAAGTTGTTCTTGCTTTAGCTACAAAAATGAATTGGCCTATTCACCAAATGGATGTTAAAAGTGCTTTTTTAAATGGTGATTTGCATGAAGAAATCTATATGTTTCAACCTCCCGGTTTTATTAAATAAGGTCATGAACATCTAGTATGCAAACTAAATAAACCTATCTATGGTTTAAAACAATCTCCTAGAGAGTGGTATTCCAAAATTAATGCTTTCTTTATTTCTCAAGGTTTTGAAAGAAGTAAAAATGATCCTAACTTGTATATCAAGCATAGTGAAGATGACATTATTATTATCATTCTGTATGTTGATGATTTGATTCTTACTTCTAGTTCTAACCATTTAATTTCTGATATTAAGTTCCAACTCAACCAAAAATTTCAAATGACAGATTTAAGATTTTTACATTATTTCTTAGGAATGCAAATTTGGCAAACCTCTAAGGGTATTTTTATCTCTCAAAGTAAATATGCTCAAGATCTTCTAGATAGATTTCATTTGAATGATGCTAATCATGTTTCAATTCCATGTGATTTAGGAACTAAGTTAATGATATATATGCAATCTCCATTCATAGATGCTACTCCTTATAGAGAACTTGTAGGTAGTTTAATTTATCTAACCCTCACTAGACCTGATTTATCTTTTAGTGTTGGTTTAGTTTCAAGATTCATGTCCAAACCTCAACAAACTCACTTCAAAATTTCTATAAGAATATTATGTTACATTAAAGGTACTATTACCTTAGGATTATTTTATGATGCAAAATCTAAATTTTTCTTTAAAAGGTTTTACTGATTTAGATTTAGGTGGAGACCCCAATGATGGGAAATCTACTTTTGGGTATTGTTTTTCTCTTGGTTCAGGTTCTATATCTTGGAAAAGTAAAAAAGAACAATCTATGTCTCTATGTTCTACCGAAGATGAATGTAAAAGTTGTACTCATGCCTCTAAAGAAGCTCTATGGCTTAGAAGAATACTTGAAGATTTGGGTCTACCTCAACAAGAACCTACACCATTGTATTGTGACAATCAAAGTGTAATAGCCTTGGCAAAGAATCTAGTTTACCATGCAAAGTCAAAGCACATTTCTCTCCACCACCACTTCATTAGAGAGCACATTGCAGAAAAGAAAGTTTTCCTCATCCATTGCAAAGGTGAAGATCAAGTTGTAGATATTTTGACAAAACCTCTTTCTAGAGAGAAATTTGAATTTCATTGTAACAATTTGGGTTTGATAACCCTTGATGTAATTACCCCAAGTAAAGATTAAATGGGGGTGTTAGAATTTAATCTTTCCTTGGTAAAATATGTATTTAAAGGATAAACCAAGGTATCCTATTGTATTTTTCCTCTAGTCCAAGTGGGAGGACATGTCATTTTTGTAATTCATTTATTAAGGAAAATAGATATTCCTCCTTACGAGGAATCCTACACTTGTCTCACACACTATTGAAATGTGGCATGCATAGAAATGGGAGTTACAATGTAACTCCTTTCTCACATCTTTATTAAAAGAGATGGTTCTCCTTCTCTCTACATATGAGATAATTCTTCTTCTTGAACACTATTGTATGAGCTAAGCTCTCTCTCTCTCTCGCTCTCTCTCATTCTTGGGCATTTTTTCCACATTCATTATATCATGGGGTTTTTTTTATGCTTTTCCCCCTTCAAAATATTGTCTCCTTTGTTGCTTTTCTCTTTGGTGAATGCTCCTAGTTTTATGTTAATTCATGGTAAATCTTCTTACTCCTTTCTCATTGTATTAAACAATTTCTTATCTCTCTTTATTTTGTTATTATTTTAACAGAACTGAAATAGAGAATGCTAGCAAGTAGTAGAAGTAGATCTAACAATGAAGCTATGAAATTTAATATATATGCAATTGTATTTGAAATGCAAACAAGTATATTGATATGAAAGCTTGAACATAACATTAACAAATGTAAATCAAAACCTCCATGATTGTATGCTTGGAATCCACCTTGAGGGAAGAATGAATGGATCTTGAAGATGAACAAAGGATCTTGAAGGAAGGTCACACCACCACGATGGCTAAATCTAGGGTTTTGAATGATGAATCTTGAATGCTTGAACCAAATCACTTCAAAGGCTTGAAAGCTTGAATCCTTGATCTTCAATGGAGAACTTGAATGGAGAAGAGGACTTGAATGCTTGAATGGAAGATTGCTTGAATGCTTGCTTGATCTTTTTTCTTGAGAGCTTGAGAGATTGTGAGATGAGATTAGAAAATGAGAGAGGAAGGCTTCCTTTTATAGTGATCTAGGGCACAAACTTCTAGAGAGGCCAACATTAGAGCATTAAATCCCAATTAACCTTAACCCCTAGAAATGGACCTAGATTAAATGCAATTTAAGAGTTTACCATTTTGAAACTTGAAACAGCCGACCTGGAAGCGAGAAAATGAAACTTTCCAAAATCTAACATCCTGAAACTTCTAGAATTTGAAATTTGGACCTGGGGTCAGGGACGAGGTAGTCTCTACCCTAGGTTAGGGATAAGGTCATCGTTGACCTAGGTCGAGGACTAGGTCATCCTTGACCCTTCAGGTTGTCTTTGACCCAGAAAGTTAAGATCTTCAGATTCTCAGAGAAAGTCTGTATAAATGAGGCTGGAAACAGGGAGAGAGAAGAAGAATAGGGGGAAACAACCATAACTATGCAAAGACCCAATAAAGGTGCTTGACATGACCCCAGACAACTTACTCAGAGGGCTAAATGCTCTCAACATGGAAGTGCTTCCATTTTAAGATGATACAGTTGTATGTAAAGTATGATAGCAAAACAATCATCACAAATAAAACATAACACAATGATTTAACATGGAAACCCTACTAAGGGAAAAACCACTTGGGACCGGTAACCCAAAATAATTTACTTTTATGAAGTGAGCTCAGTGAAGAGCCAACCCTGTTAAAGGTTACAATACACACTGTTAGGTGTGACCTAGTTAGAAGATTTATCACTAATAGTTAACTTTTGACCAGCATTCACTATGGGGTCAATAAGATAACACTTTACATTCAACAAATGTCATAGGGTTTTACATAAGACTGTTAAGTCCACTTGGTTAAGACATTTTTAGAATCAATGGTTAAATTGATACAATACTGATCTAATTCAAATACAATTCAATTGCAAATATTCAGATCTTTGCTAAGCCCATACAAATCCTTTGATAATTAATCAATTTCACTTCCTCAATATTCTTCAACTTACTTTCACTTGATAAATGGTTCTCTGATGCTTGGTAAACTCTGCAACTTGATTCTTTCAATAACCAGTTTGATCAGGCATGCATGAATAAAGTCTTCATGTGAAATCTTTGTAGTCTTCTTCTTTCTGGCATGTTTCAATAATGAAAATCATATCTCTTATATAGACAAGTAAATCATTTTCATATCAGCCATTAGATTTTGCCACTTAATCTCCTTTGTCCATTTTTTTGCTTAAACCTTCCTTGAAAGATGTGTCATTAACACATTTCAATCTCATCCTTTAGATCTTCTCCAAATTTTTACAGTCATGGATCTCATAACAAACTTCATCCTTAACCTCAAAATCATAACAATTTCTAGCTCATCAAATTCAGTTGGCTGTTCTTTGTATTTAATGTTTTCATCCATACTCAGTTGATATAGAAATGCATTGGTGATAACTAGCTAACTAGCTCAATTCATACTGTCACTCGATATACACTACACTGGCTCAGTGTATACATAAATCTTCAATTACCAACCACATTGACTTGTTCAATTTAAAATCTCTTCTTCATAATAGATTAATGTAACATGCTCAAGTCAACAATATAAAGCCATAGACTCATCAATAAGTTACCTAATGTTTACCTTATCCTTATCTGTCATATCCATCTTTTCCTCATGTAGATATCTTAGTTCTTCATCTTTTCTTCCTTCAACAGATGTTCAGATGTTTGTAACTAACATGATAAGTACTGTCAAAACTAGTTGACATCAATGACAACATATTGAATGATTTAATCATCTTACATATCATTTCAATAGCTCGGTGATCTCTAATCACTATTTCTTTAGTTCATTCAGATATTCAATTAGTTGTAGTTCATCACTGTAATCCTAAAAAATATTTCATCTCACCAATCATGCTCATTTTGAATTCAGTCTTCATTTCATCTGCAAATTTATCACTAGCTTCATCTTCTCCACCAAAGATAATATCATAAAAAAAGATAACTACAATCAATAAACCATTCTCAATCTCTTTCAAATATAAATTACTATTTGATGTACCTTTAGCAAATCCCAATTTTATCAAATACTTATCTAGTCTTGCATACTAAGTTCTAGGTGCTTGTTTCAGTCCATATAAAGCTTTGTTCAATTTATATACCATGTCTCCTTCATGAGTCAAGGAAAACCTTTAGGATGCTCAATGTAGACTTCTTATAATTCTCCATTTAGAAATGCTGACTTCACATCCATTTGATACACATTGAATTTCTTATAAGTTGCATAAGCCAAAAACATTCTTACTGCTTCAATTCTTGTAATAGGTGCAAAAGTCTCTTCATAATAATTTCCTTCTTGCTGTGAGTATCCTTTACATACCAAGCTTTCTTTTTTCCTTACAACTTCTCCTTGTTCATTCATCTTGTTCCTGAATACCCATTTAGTTCCTATAACATTTTTATCTTTAGGTCTAGGGACCAACCCCCAAGTCTTGTTCTTTTCAATTTGATCTAGTTCTTCCTTCATTTATCTAATCCAATTTTCATCTTTACAAGATTCATCAGTAGATTTAGGTTCAATTTGATAAGTCAAACATATTTCTTCTTGTACCTTATTCCTTGTCAAAACTCCTTTTTCTATGCTTCCAATAATTTGATTGGCAAGGTGATTTCTTGCTAGATTCCTATTAGGTGTCACTATCTCAGTTTTGTATTGTCAAAAAATGGAAGCACTTCTAGTTAGGACTGGTTTATCCCTTTGAGTAGGTGGTTTGGGGTCATGTCAAATGGCTTGAATGGGTCTTTGACTTGTTTATGGCTTTTTCCCTTGTTCTACCCCGTTTTCCACTTATTTCCAGCCTGTTTCTGGCACCTAGCTTTGTGAATTTGATGTTCTTAACGTCAAGATCAAGGTTGAACTTCTAGGTCAAGGTCAACCTCAAACCTGACCTAGGTTAGGGTTGACCTTGACCCTGACCCAAGGTTTAAATTTTAGATTTTGAAGGTTTTCAGATGTCAGGTTTCAGAAAGATTTATTTCCTGCTTCTCAATCGGCTGTTTCAGGTTTCGAAATGGTAAAATCTTAAATTATATTTAATTTAGGTCCACTTCCAAGGGTATAGGATTAATGGGAATTTATTTATCCTATGTTGGCCTCTCTAGAAGTTTGTGCCCTATACTAGTATAAAAGGAAGCCTTCTCCTCTCATTTCAATCCATCAATACTCACTTAATCAAGGACAAGAAAAATCCTACATCTATCAATCAAGTGTGCAAGCCATCATTCAAGCAATCATCTATATTCAAGAATTCAAGCATTCAAGTTCTCTTTTGAAGATCAAGGATTCAAGAATTCAAGCCTTTGAAGGAATTTGGTTCAAGCATTCAGGATTCATCATTCAAACCCTAGATCTATCCTTCATGATGGTGTGATCTTCCTTCAATATCCTTTGTTCATCTTCAAGCTCTATTCATTCTTCCTTCAAGGTGGATTCCAAGCATACAATCATGGATTTTTTGATTTACATTTATGGTTTTTAGTGTCGAGTCCAAGCTTTCATATTAACATACTTGTTTACATTTTAAATACAATTGCTTCGTTGTTAGATCTATTTCTACTACTTGCTAGCATTCTCTATTTCAATTCCATTTTAAGGTTGATTCCAAACCAGAGTTTGACCAAGGAAAACCCCTCATACAAAAAACAAAACCATTTTTCTTGCAGGAACATGTGCGAGACAACGAATTACACTACAGATCTGGATACCCTTTTCGGTAAACTTTCTGGGTCCGCAAATAGAATTTTTGTCAGAGCAACACAAGTCAAGGTTGACCTTTATCAAGGTCAAGGTCAACCTTTCTCAAAAAAGGAAAAGATTTTTGAGTTTTCTCTATCTCTATGTTTCCAATCCAAATTTGGTTGCAAAATTCTTGAAATTGAGTACAGACACAAAAAAATAATGATTTCCAAATCTGCTACCTCTCAAGATAAGTATTTATGTTTTATTAGTTTTATATATCCACAACATTTTCCACCACATCAATACACAAACACACAAACCATATAGATATAAAAATATATTCTTTATATATATTTTTATTCTCACATTTTGGTGAACCCATGATAGATAACTCTTTCTTTTTTTTGGTGTTGGATTCTTTGCCTCCTTTCCTTAAAATTATCTTAGATTAGTTTTCTTTTATGCTCTTGCATTTTAAAATTCAAAAAAATAATCTATATACTCTACAAAATACAAAAATATTTCTTGCATTTCATTTACTATGAAGATCTTTAAGATGCTTTGGTTTATGGCTATTTTTCTTATTATTCTCCTCTTAGCATCTCTTTATCATACTTATGATGTTTATGAGAGTATCATCCATTTCATTATTTTTGTCACTCTTTATGTTTCACTTGCTTATGCTATTGTGAGATTGACTAATACTAGTCTTCCTACTTTCAAAATTTTCATTAAAGATTTTTGTGGTGGACTTATTACTCTTTTGGATTATGTGAAGAATTTGGTAGATGATACACCATCTCCTAATCTTCCTGATCCTAATCCTATCCTTCCTAATATAGTTCCTAATCTTCCTAATCCTAATCCTATCCTTCCTAATCCAATTCCTAACATTCCTAATATTCCTAATTCTCCATCTGCTATTCCTAGTTCTTCCCACACTTATGATGGGGCTCAAACTATGGTTCATGATGCAAATGTGCAAGAATTCTTAGATTTATCTTCCCCTTCTTATGCAATCCATGATGATATTAAAGGGAAGACAAAAGAGACTTCTTCTAAACCTATCATTCCATATTATACAACCTTTTCTCATGATCACAATAAACAATCACCTCCTATAGAAGCTTTACAAGATATGTATACTACAGGATATAATATGATGGCTAAACAAGGTTATAAGGGTTTAGGGCTTGGTGTTAATGAACATGGTATTAAATATCCAATTCATCTATACCCTAAACAAGATATGTGTGGTCTTGGATTTCCACTATCTCAATTTAAGGTGGTTGATTTTGATCGTCGCCCACCTCTTCATGTTCTTCTTCCAACACCTAACTTAGAATACCTTGATACTCCTCAAGATGTGGCTAAGAAGGTGTATGTTCAGTTAATGAATTCTAAGAAAGAAATCTTTAAACCTATGCCGAAAGATTCTCTCTCCAAGTATAAATGTCCTTTTCACTATAGTAATACACATTTACTTGCTGATTGTGTGCATTTCAAGTTATATGTTAGAGAAAGAGCTGCTTTAGGAATTATATCTCACTCCCGTGTGGTTTTACAATTCCTTCATAATTTTGATATGGGGAATACCCCTCACTCTTCTATAATGTAGATCTTTTCTCCTCTTGCCTTTTGACTGGGGGGCAAGAGGTATCTCTTCCAATTCTCTAGAATCCATTATGCTCTTAGCATATATTATGTTTTGAGCTTAATTAGTTATTCTTTCTATATTCTATCCCTACGGTTTTGTATTATGATCATAATAATCCATAGTTCTCTTTTATTTATTCAAGATATCTTTTCTAAAGACATTTTTTTTGTGAAGGCATCCCTTGCTTTCATCCCTGGGGGGAAAGGTATTCCTTCTTTCTCTTTGTTTAGGGATCTGCTTTCCTTAGCTTAGTGGCATTTTTTTATTCTGAAACATTATTTCATTATACTAATTGAAGTTTTGACTATGGATATCCTTTTATGTAAGAGGTTTTTGTCCTAGGTCATCACCTCTTCTTTATTTTGAAAATTATGTTCTTTATAAATTCTTGCCCTTGCTTTGGGGTTAGAGTTTGCTTCCCTCATTCCAAGATTCCTCTTCCTCTTGATTGCAGGGGGCTTGATGATTGAATCTTTGGTCCCTCTTTGCTTTTCTTTGAAAGATGACATTTTATATAAAAGCACTCCTCTATGGTGGGGGTCTTGTTGATAAGATCTCTTTCTCTTTGAGGATCCTTTTTCCATAAGTGACATATCATTTTTCATGATTATCTATGTTCTTTGATGTAAGGGTCAATACTCTTTGCTAAGAATATAGTATACATTATTGTTAATAGGATATCTCCTTACTTTTTGAAGTAGGTATCCTCCTTCTCTTCCTTATCTTGTCTAGTAGGTATCCATGATAAGGAGGGGGGCATATATAGGGTCTCCCTTATGCTATAGTTTTGCAATATGCTAAATCCTCAAAAGGTAACACACATAAGTTGCTAAATCCTGAAGAGACACATTTTTCAATTTCAAATATGCTAGATCCTCGGATGGTAACACACATAAGTTGGTAAATCCTACAGAGGCACACATTTTTCAATTTCAAATATGCTAAATCCTCAGAAGGTAATGCACATAAGTTGCTAAATCCTGAAGAGACACACATTTTTCAATTTCAAATATGCTAAATCCTCGGAAGGTGACACACATAAGTTGCTAAATCCTGAAGAGATGCACATTTACAATTTAAAATATGCTAAATCCTTAGAAGGTAATGCACATAATTTTCTAAATCCTGAAGAGACATGCATTTTCAATTTCAAATATGCTAAATCCTTGGAGGGTAACACACATAAGTTGCTAAATCTTGAAGAGACACACATTTTATATTCATAGTAATACAAGAAGGTGGATCTATGGTATTCCAAAAGCCATCAGAAGACACATTACAACTACAAATAATAGTTCATGGGTGAACTATCATGTTTTTCTACCTATTGGGCTCTCCCTCCTTGGTGATTTATGATAAGGTGGGCATCTTACTAGGTGAGGTAATCACTCTCTCTCTTTTCTCTCTTTCACTTTCATGCTAGTAGGATTAGATCATGAAGCTATGTTATTTATAGTGTTTCTCTTGTCTTTCTTATATAATCATCTATGCTTTTGTGATAGCTTTCCAAATATGATATTAGTATAGGAAGCATTTCTTAGCAAGGTTTCCTTTGCTAGTTGATTTGGGTTTGTTTTTGTACTAACCCCTTTCTTTGTGTGTCTTTTAGCTTTGTCTTTATTTTATCTTTGTTTTCACACCCTCATGTGTGTATGTTGAGTTAGAATCCTTGGCCTAGGGGTGCATGTCCTTAACTAATTGATATTCTATCTTGTTGCAATCCATTGGAATCTTTCTTCTCCTTTACCAAGAGTTTGCATCGAGTCCATACTTTTGCTAAAGTGGGGGCTAAATGTATCATCAAAAAATGGAAACACTTCCATTTAGGGCTAGTTTATCCCTCTGAGTAGGTGGTTTGGGGTCATGTCAAATGCCTTGAATGGGTCTCTGATTTGTTTCTAGCTTTTTCCCCTATTCTGTCCCATTTCCCACTTATTTTCAGCCTATTTCTGGCACCTGGCTCTGTGAATTTGAGGTTCTTGACCTTAGGGTCAAGGTCAACCTTCTAGGTCAAGGTTGACCTCGACCCTTACCTAGGTTAGGTTTGACCTCTACCTTGACCTAGGGTTTACATTTCAGATTCTGAAGGTTTCCAAATATCAGGTTTCGAAAAGATTTATTTCCCACTTCCGGGTCAGCTATTTTGGGTTTCAAAATAGTAAAATCTTAAATTATATTTAATTTAGGTCCACTTCCAAGGGTATAGGCTTAATGGGAATTTATTTCTCCTATGTTGGCCTCTCTAGAAGTTTGTGCCCTAGACTAGTATAAAAGAAAGCCTTCTCCTCTCATTTCAATCCATCAATACTCACTCAATCAAGGACAAGCAAAATCCTACATCTACCAATCAAGTGTGCAAGCCATCTTTCAAGAAATCATCTATATTCAAGCATTCAAGAATTCAAGTTCTCCTTTAAAGATCAAGGATTCAAGCATTCAAGCCTTTGAAGGAATTTGGTTCAAGCATTCAAGATTCATCATTCAAACCCTATATCTATTCATCATAATGGTGTGATCTTCCTTCAAGATCCTTTGTTCATCTTCAAGATCTATTCATTCTTCCTTCAAGGTGGATTCCAAGCATACAATCATGGAGGTTTTGATTTACATTTATGTTTTTTAGTGTCGAGTCCAAGCTTTCATATTAACATACTTGTTTACATTTCAAATATAATTGCATATCTATTGAATATCATAGCTTCATTGTTAGATCTATTTATACTACTTGCTAGCATTCTCTATTTCAATTCTATTTTAAGGTTGATTCCAAACTGGGGTTTGACCAAGGAAAACACCTCATCCAAACAACAAAACCATTTTTCTTGTAGGAACAGGTGCGGGAAAATGAATTACAGTACAGATCTGGATACCCTTTTTGACAAATTTTTGGGATCTGTGAACAAAATTTCTATCAGAGCAGTGCAGGTCAAGGTCGACATAAAGGGGTGAAGGTTGACCTTTCTTAGAAAAGGAAAAGATTTATGGGTTTTCTCTGTCTCTGTGTTTCTAGGCAAGATCCGGTTGCAAAATTTCTCGAAATTGAGTACAAACATCAGAAAATAGTGATTTCTAGATCTGCTACCTCTCAAGATAAGTATTTATGTTTTATTAGTTTTATATATCCACAACATTTTCCACCACATCATTCATAGATATAAAAATATATATACTTCCTGTATATATATTTTTATATATTACAAGTTCTTGCTTCAACTCCATGTTCTTCTCTAGGTTCTTCTCTTATCTCCTCAATGTGACTCTCATTCTATAAATCACTTTCAGTTTCATAAAACAATTCAACATTTTCTTGATCAATTCCAGGACAAACTTCTTCATCAGATCCATAATCAATCATTCTTTCCTAAATTTTGAACTTTTCATCATCTTTAATATTTGTGCTCTTAACAATAGTCTTAGTTCTTTTATTGAAACATCTATAAGCTTTGATTTTCAATGAATAACCAAGAAATATACCTTCATCACTTCTGGGATCAAACTTACCAATATCATCATCTCTTTTAATATAACACTTACTTCCAAAAATTTTGAAATACTTAACTGATGGCGCATGTCCAAACCATAATTCATAAGCTGTCTTGTCTGTGTCTGCTATGATTTGTACTCTGTTCATTGTCTATACTATTGTATTCACTACTTCTCTCTAGAATATCTTCACTAAATCATTCTCAAATAACATAGCTCTTGCTGCTTTAGTTAATGATTTGTTCCTTCTTTCTGCAATACCATTTTGTTCAGGTGTTCTAGGGGCTGAAAGTTGTCTCTTAATACCATTCACTTCACAAAAAGTATTAAATTCCTTCAAAGTAAATTCTCCACCTCTATCAAACCTTAAACATTTAATCTTCATTCCACATTCAATTTCAACTTTGTTCTTAATCAATTTAAATTTATCAAATGCTTCAGATTTTTCTTTAAGAAATGCAATCCACATCATTCTTGTAAAATCATCAACAAGAATCATAAAATACCTTTCACCATAGAATCCTCTAGTCCTTGTGGGACCGCTCAAATATGTAAGAACAATTTCCAACTTCTCTGCTAATGTGAACTTCTTACTAGGAAATGAACTTCTCTTCTGCTTAGCCATCACACATTCTTTGCAAATCATGTTAGTAGGTTTCATAATCTTAGGAAAATCTCTTATTGCAAATGTAGTACTTACTTTCACAATGTTATCAAAGTTTATATAAATTTTTTTTTTGTGCCATAACCAACTATCATCAATTTTAGTAATCAAACATGTCATCTCAACATGATTCAACTGAAATACATTACCTTTAGTTCTTGATCCAGTTCCAATCAAATTACCATCCTTATACTTGATCACACAAGTTTTCTTAGTAAACCAAATTTGATATCCTTTATTAACTAACTGTCCAAAACTCAAAAGATTATGTTTCAATCCATCCACAAAATAAACATCATTAGTGTTAGTCTTTCCATAAAGAGTAATAGATCCTATTTCTTTTATCAAACAAGGTGTATTGTTTCCAACTCTAACAACTCCTCCATCATAGTTGTTAAACTTTATAAATTTCTTCATATCTCTAGTCATATGATGTGAACAACCACTTTCTATAATCCAATCAGATCTCTTTACTACTTGGGAAACTAAAGCTTTTTATTCTCTAACTTCAGTTTCAAAGTTTTCTTCTTTTATTGCTACAAATCCTATATCATCATTCTCATTATCACTCACTTAAGAATTTCTCGACACTAGCTTCAAGTTCTTCATCATTAGCATAGTAATACTCTTTAGATATTCTAGGTTTAAAGTTTTTCTTATACTTCTTTACTCTCTTAGGACATTTAGATGCAAAATGACCATATTCTTGACAAGTCCAACATTTAAAGATTTTCTTACCTTTAGGTTCTCTTTTCACAAGCAAGGCAATTCCTTCCTCAATCTTTCTATCTTCTTTGGTCTTAGATTAGCTACAACTATCATAATCTCCACTGACACTAATAATTCTTGACAAATTAGGGTGAACACTAAGTGCACTGAATGCTATCTCATTTCTAGGTAGATTTCCCGTCTGTCTCAAGCTTATCTCTATTGCTTCTAATCTTCCAAGAAGAGTTTCTATGGTAAAGTTATTAGTACAAGGTATAACTTAATCAATCATCTGTGTTGTCTACTTAAATACAAGGGTCAATGTATTTAAGATCTTCCATATCACTTCATCCTCAGTCTTGTTTCCTTCACAAGCTTTGATACTTGCAACAATCTCTAATATCCTACCAATATAATTTCTAACAGATTCATCTTCCATCATTTTTATATCTTCAAATGAACATATCCAATTCTATAATCTGGCTCTTTTTGCATGTACATCACCTTCAAAAGTAGATTTTAAAGCCAACCAAATTTCATGGGATGTCCTTAGAGTCTTTACCTGACTGTATTCATTTTCTGGAAGTGCTGATAGAAGTTCTTCTCTGGTGAGTATGTTACATATGAACATATCTCTCTCTGTATCAGTACATTCTTCAATTTTTTCTTCTTCAATGATAGTATTCTCATTCTTTATGATCAACCAGTATTATGGTCTTAAACATAACAAATGTGTCTTCATCTTTTCTTTCCAGCTGTCATAGTTTACTCCATCAAATTTAGGGCTCTCTTTCCTGAAATGAGTCACCATAGATCTCCTTAAGTTGTTAAACTTTTCCTTCAAGGACCTGCCGACCAATTGTTAGAAATTAAATTCCACCAAGATAACTGAGAGCGGGGGGGGGGGGGGGGGGGGGGTGAATCAATTATCAAATAAATACAAATTTTATCACCATTAATAGATTTCAACCATGTAATCAATATAATCAACAATCATAGAAAGATAAACATACACATCAACACAACAACACAAGATATGTTAACTAGGGAACCTCTTGATCAAAGAGTAAATCTTTGTGGGAATGATGCCCACAAAAGATACACTAATATGAAAATTCCTTGTGAGAGGATGGACTCTATTAGGAGCCTTATGACATACATTCAGTACATGTGAGTCCCAGTTAGGAGACTTTGAATCCCTGTTAAAAGATTCTAACCCAGTTAATAGTTATGGAAGACAAAAGGACCCATTGTCCAAATAACTTCAAGGGAAAGATCACTGAACACACTATCCAACTGATCTTTGTATTATCCAAATAGAATAATACCAATAAGTATTTATCTCAGAAACTTATCTCTATCTGTTCCAAACCGCACCAACTACTTCACCAGATCACAATATCAGATCTCTACAATTCACATATCCTCTTACAACATATATTGCTCAACTCTACAATTCTCATCTCTATTTCTTACATTAAAATAAAGGAAAACAATCCTTTCTTTATACCACACTCAAATATTTACAAATGAGTAGGCCAAAAATGCTTAACCAATTACAAAACATAAACCTTCACACGTTACATAATATTTCACAATTACATAAAAATTGTTGGCTTCAAAACAAAATAATTCTTCACACGTGCGACCTCCAACCATCCTGTCTTATCCAAGTCACCAAAAAAATGTCTTCATCAATTGTGTAACTTCGCATGCCCAGATTCTATTCTGATTAGGAGATATACTCTAGTTACCACAAGCCGCTTCTCAGGAGCACTGTCTGAATACTACTTCCACTAAATTACACATAACTGTCATGAATAATTGAATTTTTGTACATGCTCTTGACCAAAATATCAGGACACAATGTAGAATAAATCATAAAATTCCCATCTCTTGATCTTCAATACTCCACATGCATTAATTCAAACACTGTCTGCTTCTCTGCTAATCTCTAGTAGATCACTGTGTTGACATCAATGACAATCACAGTCATGAATGAAACATACAACTGCTACAGAATGAATCTGAATACTACCCCATAGGACATATTCAACATTCATTCCTAACAAGAGGACTTTACCTACTCCCAATTAATGAATAAAAATAACCACTACTAGTAGAGAAGACACATACAATCAACCTCGGGACTAAAGAAACAAAAAGGCTCATCCACCTAGCACAATCATTAACATATGAGGAGAGGGAAAAAATTATTTAGTTCTTTGTAGATCAACAAATCAAATTCACTTAGGTATACTCATACATGCTTGGGTTAGATCCATAGTTAATCTTACAACATCTTCTATTAAAGCTAGGAGTAAAACCTATCAAGTAAAAAATTTGAAAAATGCACCCAAAGATAGCGCTATTAGTTAAGGCCAAACTCAAAAAGATACTAAAAGTAGAACTCATAAGTCCCAATGATTTTTCTAAATAGATATCCAACCTAGTGTTAGTATCAAATCCCAATGGAGACATAAGAATTTGCATATATTTTAGAGACTTAAACCAAACTTTCTCTAAATACAACTTCCCTCTTCCCAACATAGACATGATTGTATAATTGACTATTGGGTGTCATATGCTATCATTAATGGATGGATTCTTTGGTTACAATCAGATCAAGATAGCACCAAATGATCAACATAAGATAGATTTCACTTGTCAATGGAGCACTTACTACTGGAATGTCATGCCTTTTGGTTTAAATAATGTTGGTGTTGTCTATCAACGTGCAATGACCATAATTTTCCATGATATGATTCACATCACTATGGAAGACCATGTAGATAACATTATAGCTAAATCATTAGAAATAAATATGCACTTTATTATCTTAGGGCTTATCTTTGATAGATTACAGTAATACAAAGTCTGACTCAACCCCCAAAAGTGTGTCTTTGAAATCACTTTAGGTAAACTACTAGGACTCATTATGTCACACCATGGGATTGAAATAGATTTAGAGAAATTTAGGTCAATCATTGAGATGATACCAACCACATGTATTTGTCAGTTAAGGAGTCTACAAGGAAGATTTTAGTTTTTTAGAAAGTTTATTTCACAACTTGTAGATATTTGTCACCCATTTCAATATCTTCTTAATAAGGGTGTACCATTTCAATTGACCAAAGGTTGTCAAGCTACATTCCAAGCACTAAAGGAATATCTCCTTTCAACATTGCTACTCATGTTTCCCATTCTAGGTCAGCCCCTCTTGTTATACATATTAGAAATAAAACATTCACTGGGGGCATTATTAGCTTAGTGTGACTCAGAAGGAAAAGAATGAGAAATCTATTGAGCTTAAATATACTACAATAGAGAGATCATGCCTTGCTATAGTGTTCACTTCACAAAAACTCAGACATTGTACATGCTAAGTCACAAGGTACCTCTAGTCACCAAAATGATCCATTGAAATATCTCTTGAGTAAAACAACACTAACAAGCTAACTAGCTAAATGTGTCATGCTCCTGAGTGAGTTCAACATCAACTATGTGGAAAGCTAAGCCATAAAAGGCCAAGTCATTTATAATCAACTAGTAGATGCCCCAATACCATCAGAGCATCCTATGTTAGTAAAGTTTCTAGATGAAGGCATATTAATTATAGAGGATTAGAAACAATGGAAGCTATATTTTGATGCTTCATACACACAAAAAGGTTTAAGTGTTGGAATGGTACTTATTGAACAACTCCATAATAGGTAATAATAATCATGCCAAAGCTTCTCATAGGAATAGTGTATTCAAAATAAGTATTATTTTCCCTATAATGAAGTGCATTTAAATTGTCAATCCAAGGACATATAATTGAAATGGGACAGCATAGTTTGTGCACTAAGTCTCTCATAAAGTCATTTTACTTAAGTTGCGGGAAGGAAAATACATGAAAGGAACTACACTATTACTACAGGGAAGTAAACACACACAACTACTTGAATAAAAATAATACTAACAACTATAAGTTCAACTTTAACCTATTCTACCAACCCAAAGCATTCACTATGACCATCTTTGTAGGTGCTGCAGGAACATACACAGGTTATAATGCTATAGGAGAGAATAGTGAATTCTACTTGAAATGCTGAAAATGCTTAAACTACTTACTCTATTCTACTCTAATCCACCTCCCAAGTGGGCCCCCTTGGTCAGATTCTACTAGCTATGAACACATAATATAACTCAAAATCACTCCATTATATTTTTGGAAAAATTGATTACATCATCATAAAACAATACACAAAACCAAAAGAGTAACTTCCTTCCAGTTATAACAACAATACAATCATCTAACTAACTTGATTTCTAACAATCATATCCCTTTATATAGAGGATTGATATTTATTTGAACATAAAGATAAGTTTTGACTTATTCATGCCATAAAGAAAGGAGAATGCAACAATCCATGACAAAATATCATAAAGACTAAATAACCACTTCAATAGAATATTGACCGTAGAGGAAATATAGTATAATTGTGTTCCTATATTCCCTAAAATGATCATTCCTTCAATTCCTCAAGCATGTTATGTGATTTCATAATGGTTCTCCTCATCATGACTGGAACTTCATCGCTTATTCATCAATGTTGCCGATCCACTCTCCAGCCGCTCCTCTTTCCCTGGCAAGTTAGTAGCACATGCATATATATTCAAGTATTCAACAATTAAACTTATTATAAATATTAGGACATACATTCAAACAATTATATGAAATACTAAAACATATATATAATATTTAGCAAGGTATCTCAACTTCTATCTACCCATAGGTTTTGTGGATTTGACTGTACTTATAGTATGCACATAAGTTCAAGTACTTAAAAGTCACAAAAAGTATTTTGGAAATGTCTTAGAATAGAGCATAAAAATAGTATAAATTAAAGACAAATTATTTCCCCATCATATTCCCCCCTACAAGAATAATGCTTTTCCTCAAGAATTACACTTAGCAATTCCCCTAAACTCTCCAACTTCAATTTTCCCTCTCCGTTTACTTTTGAAAGTGTAATAGAACCCTCTGGTTCTTTCGCAATAGTCCACCCTGTAGTCTTCTTACAGCTGGTCCAATTTTGTAGCATTAATGTCATAGAAAGGCCAAAGAAGCATCAGTGGCTGGAATGTCAAGGGAAACCAGAGCTCACTCTAGATTTGTCTTCCCAACTACATATATATAGGTGCCCGGTTAATTGTTGCCTCTAGGTTGAGATGACTATGTGGTTTAGACTTCTTAAAATCCTATGGCATCCTATTCTATCTATTTATGACACCAGTTAGGGCTCTCTGGAATGTGAAATAAGGCATCACTTGATGCTCTTTGTAGGCTTTTTCTCTGACAACATAATTTTTGTCCCTAGTTTCTATTTTTGTATTCACATAAGTGAGACTGAACCATTCCCTTAGTAGAACATCGAGCTTACTACATTCAGCCTACATCAAGGATTCCAATCAGTCTCTTTAGGAATGATGAAGTTGTGGAGATATAGTTTACAAAGCAAGTTTTGCTGCCAAACATGAAGGGTCTAATATACACCATAAAATTCTCGAGCTATCCTAAACTCAGACTCTTTATCTTTGATAGTCATCATCAAATGGAACAAGAGAAATTGCTCTTTCAAGAAAATGGCATATACTCTAGGAGGAGGCTTGCAAGCTATGATTTGGACAACCAACTTTAAGGCATGATCCATCTTCTATTTTTTTTTCTCTATTTTCTCTTTCAAGTCCTCTATTTCCTCTTTTTGATCATCAATCTCTTTTTGCATCTTCTTCCTCTCTTCTTTCCACAAAGTTTTCTTAAAATGAAATTGAGTGTATAAACTAAAAATAATGAATTGCAAAGTAGGTGAGCCAAACTCTTCTGGCTGAGTCTTCTATCTTTTCTTCTCACTATGGGCCTACTCTAAGTAATTAGTGAACCAGGTTCTCCTAAAAGGTATAATAGCATTCTAAAAATAAGAATGAGCTGATGGTTGAGGCAATTGAGGTTCTTCCTGATTACCTTCTTGAATTGTTTGATGACTTTCTTTAGGTTCACTTTGATGCATAAGAGGCTCATTCTCAAATGAATCATTTAAATTTTGGGGAAGATCTTGAACATTTGGTTGAACTCGGGAATTATCTAAAACATAACCAACATGGGGTTCTGTGATAGGTTTTTTCTGAGGGAACAACTTGGCTATCTGGGGGAACTTGTGGAATTTTCCCTCTCATCCAAGAGATTTAGCACAAGGGAGTCTCTGTTATCTCCACAATTTTCTTTTGAATAGTTTTCTTCGGTCTCTTTGTTGTAGGAGTAGTTGTTGCAGGAGCTGACTTCCTTTTCTTATTTTTTGAAACTGTAGGGTTTTGGGGTTCATTCTTACAAACTAAAGTTCCTTCACCAATATTTATTTTTCCTTTATTATGGGAAGAGGTAGGTACATTTTCCTCTGGAATAGGATAAGGTTCATTTTCCTTAAGATTTTCAGGTTCTCCTTCTTGGGTAGCTATTTTAGTAGCTGACTCAAAGGGAGTTTCACTCTCATCAATAGGTTTTTCTAGAGGTTGCAAAGTCTTGACCCAAAAAAATTCATCCCATGCCAAGGGAGACACATCTCTAAGAGATCTTGCAACTAGTAATTTAACTAGGGCATGGTGGGAAACAAAATTTGTTTTTCCTTTATGGGTTTCTTTAGCACTAATGCTCAACATATTATATAGAATCTTTGGAATGTTTACTGGAAAATTATGCCTGATATAGCTAAGCAATTTAAAATGGTGTGCATTCAAATGGGAAAACCTTCCTTCACAAGTGAGGTACCTTATAATGTGTGATGCCAACTCATTGAATGGGGCAGGAAGTGACATGCGCTTGCAAACCTATTTGTTCACCTCCAATAGAGGGTCTAAAGGAAGAGTGAATTGAGCTTGAGCTAACCTAGCATTGTGTTTATTAGGATAGTGCTCCCCAATTTCGGGAAACCTGGTCACTTCTGCAATGCATTCCTCTATTGTCAAAACTAGAAAACCCCATACATTTTCCTCTCCTTCCTCAAATGTGTTCATAAATTTGGTAGCTACTTCCTCATCAAATTCTGTCAACTTTAAGAAATACCCAAGCCATCCAAAAGAATGGAATCTCTTTTGGAAAATACAATTGAAACAATTGTTATATTGTCATTGATGTCAAACTTTAATTGGTAAGACAATGGCTATCTAGTAGAGTACCATATCTTTTGATTGATGAAGAGGATTTGAAAAGAGATAACAAGAGGACCTAAGGAAAAGTTGAGTTATGTGATACTACAATGGGTATTTGATTAGTTAGAACATTGACAAGGTAATGTGTTGTTTATCTTTAACACTAAGTGAAGAAGAAATTAGATTTGAAGCATAGGCTTAATCGAGCAAAAGAGAAGAAATTCAGTTTAAGCCAAGTGATGCTTAAGTTGACCGAGTGCTAGTATAAGCTGAGTAAATTTTAGTATCGACTGAGCATCAATAATTGTTGAGTATTAGATAATTAACTAAGAAAAGATAGTGTTATCCGAGAAGAACGGTTTTAGCAATGACCGAGTTATTTAGTGATGACCGAGTAGATGGACACAATATTGACCAAATGTCAATAATTTACAGTTTGTGAAGGAATTGAGAATCCCAGTAGACATAGTTGAATTCTTGAGATATGTAAACCATGTTGATATTAGTAATGAATGATCTGGAGCATTTAATGCATGATAAACCATTTTCTTATGGATTCAAGTAGAAGTTTGGAGAAGTATCTAGAAGGATAAGGAGGAGAACAAAATGATGGAAGGATTTGATGAATCTGACCTAAACCTAAGATCTATGGAAGAGATTAAGTGGAAAAATATTAATCTACCTAATCAAGGAGGTATAAGGATGACCTAATTGTGAGGTTATGAAGAGTGTGGAAGAGGTTGATGTTATTGACTGATGAATCTAAGTAGAAGGCTAAGGAGAGCAATGAAGAGTTGAACATAGTTGAGGTGATTGCTTGAAGGGATTTCCAAGTAGATCAAAGATGGAGATGGTATTGAAGGTTAGTTAGTAAATCAACATATGAGCGTATTAGATCTGTATTTGCAAAGTGAGTTTTATATTTCAGATCAGAACCTACTGTTACTTTCTAACCATTATATCAGTCAAAATCCTTTAATCAAGGTTGACCTAATATTTATTTTGTTGTAAACCCTTTAACCAAGGTGACATAATTCTAATGGAATGTTCTTAAGCCCTCTAACCTTACCACTCTTAATAGGGTGATTAAATCCTTTAATAGGGTCACACCTAACAGTGTGTATTGTAAACCTTTAATAGGATTGGCTTCTCATAGAGCTCACTTCAGAAAAGTGAAAACTTAGTAGCATGTTACTGGTGGTTTTTCCCATATTGGGTTTCCACGTTAAATCTTGGTGTTATACTTGTGTGAATGTTATTTGATGTGTTATGTTGTTGAAAGTTTTATATTCTACAAGTTGATTACTTTTGGACAATGGATTGCAAGTTTTATGTTACTGATATATTTTATAGAGACCGAGTGAATTGAAGAATAGATCTAAGTTTGTTGAAGAGTTTAAAAGTTGAGTTGGTACATCTGGACTTGAGGATAACTGATTCACCCCCCTCTCAATTTTTCTAAAATAATTCTAACAATTGGTATCAGAGCTATTGGTGCTTGTAAGAAAAAAAGAGTTTAAAGGTACTTAAAGCTAATGATCAAGATGTACAAAAAGGAGGTACCAAAGATGAATAAGGTGAACTTACCTGCATGGAAGAGTTTGATGAAATTGCACTTAACTAGTATTGGCGATTCAACGAAACACTATGTGGAAAATGATTAGGTACCAATTGTTGCACCTATGACAGCCGAGGAGATTATGGAAAAACAAGAACACAATCAGGCAATGTTGGAGATTGCACCAGCCCTAAGGTATCCTAGCTTTGAAGACATCAATGACTATACTAATACAAAGAAAATGCGTGACACACTAGCAGCTATTCTATGGTGAGGACACAAATGTGCTGAGAGAGCTAAATCAAAAAACTTGAGAGGTAAGTTTGATGAAATGATAATGTTAGAAGGTGAAAACATTGTTCAATATTATGGCAGAGCTAAAGAGGGAGTAAATTCTAGTAGAGGAGCTAATGGAAACATTGATGATGAAACTGTTGTTAGCAAAGTTTTGAGAACCCTACTTCCTATCTATGCTATTAGAGTTTCTACAATACAAGAATCTAGATGTAATCCTAGTAATGTCCTAACTTTGGAAGGTCTTGTTGGTAGACTTACTACTTTTGAGTTGTCTAATTTTGATAATTTCACTACTCACAACATTGAATCCACATTCAAGTCTCAAATGGTTCTTTATAAGTCTAAGAAAGGAAAAGAAAGGTATGTGAATAGTGACAATAACAACAATAGTGACAGTGATACTTTTGATGATGACCTAGATGATCTTGAGGCACTTATGGCTAGAAGGATACTGTGAGGAAAAGGAAAATTCAAAGGTAAACTTCCTATAATCTATTTTTCATGTAATAAAGTAGGTCATATTGTAGCAAGATGCCCTAACAAGAATGACAAGGATGAAAGAAGGGAAAGAAAGTATAAAGACAAAAGAAATGACAGAGATCACATAAGGTACAAGGACTACAAAGAAAAAGGTAAGAAATCTTGTTATATTGCTGAAGAAGAAACTGGTAGTGAAACTAGTGAATCTTATGATTGTGATATAGAAGTTGTTTATGTTACTATGAAAGATGATTCTGATGAAGATGAAAAAAATGCACTAATTTCATATGTGAGTAAAGGTGATAAATGTATTATTGATAGTGGTTGCTTACATCACATGACTGGTGATAAAAGTAAGTTCGAAATCCTAAGTCACTACAAAGGTAGAAGTGTTAAGTTTGGTAATGATGCACCATGTCCTGTGAAAGGGAAATGATCAATAAGATTAATTGATAAGATCAGATATGATGATGCTTATTGGGTTGAAGGTCTTAATTATAATTTTCCAAGTGTTGCATAGTTGAACAATACTGGTTTCCAAGTTGAATTTCATCACAAGAAGGCTAAAATATTTGATGCCGCTGGTGAACTAATTGGAAGTGGAGAACATACAAGAGGTAATTTTTTCTATCTAGATCTATATGAGGAAACATGTTTGTTTGCACAATTTGATGATGTATGGTTATGGCATAAGAGGTTGTGTCATGTGAACTTTGACAATTTGGTAAATATTAGTAAGATGAAGAAATTTAGAGGTTTACCAAGATTGAAGAAACACGATAATGTGATGTGTAAACAATGTCAATTGGAAAAAATGACAAAATCTAGTTTCAAGAGTAAGACATATACTTCTGATAATATTTTGGAATTGGTTCATACTGACCTTTGTGGACCTATTGGTGTGCAAAGTTATTGTGGTCATAAATATTTCATTCTGTTTGTTGATGACTATTTTAGAATGATAACTATAATGTTTCCAAAATAGAAATATGATTTCTTTCAATTGTGTAAGTGGTATTTGGAAAAAGTTGAGAAAGAAACAGGTAAAATATTGAAATGTTTGAGATTTGACAGAGGAGGAGAGTTCATATCAAATGAGTTCAACATATTCTGCAATGATAGAGGAATAAAGAGATAAATGTTTGTGATGCAGGAGCATCCTAGGTGTAAGAGCAATCTTGCATCACCCAAAAAATATTTCTGGTTTTGTTTTCAATAAGGGCTATCTTGTGCAGAGCTGCTATTTATGGAAACTTACTATTTTTAGTAAGTTGGTCATACAATCTCGGAATGTTCTGATTTCATAGGTGGAGGTTCATCTCAGTCATTTCAGCCTACCAGTTGAGTTTCATTGCCACATCATCAGTATTGGTGAAGTTATTGAAGTTTTTGGGTATGAAATTTTTGAGCTCAATTTTGAAGGCCTTAGAGGCTCTGGATCATGATCGACCCCTAGCTAATTGGCACTTGCGCATGTTAGGTACTGTAGATCTCGTCATGGCATTTTCAAAAAGTGGTTATAGTAGAAAAATGGAGCTACGGTTAAAAAGTTATGGCCTCCGAAAGTTGGGTTACATAAAAACATATTTTGTATTTTCTTTGAGCCGAACCTATTGTAATAATTGTAAAAATAAAATAATTCCATGTTTAGTTGGCCTAAAAGGCTAAATTTCTGAAACCTTCTCGGGCGGTGGAAATTGCCTATATAAGGAAGGCCCGTAGTGTTGTCTTAGGTAGTTCAGAGTAGTTTGGGATAGATTCGGGTAATGATTCGAGGCTTTGTCCTACAAAATATTGTAAAGGGAATGCCCATGTGGCTTTGCACATTGTAATTTTGAAAATTTTTAATTCCACATTTGTGGAGATAATAAGAAGCCCATTTTCTATTCTTGCAAATTGTTGTTGTTTCTCTATTTCTATTATGTGTTTGTGGTATTAAGGGGAGCACCCTTCATCAAGTGGTATCAGAGAGGGAGTTCCTGAGTGTGTAAATAGATCACCGATTGTGAGACAGTCTACACCAGGACCGTGGTTAGGGTTTCAGTGTGCATCGTGAAAATGCCTCCATGAAAGGAACGTGGCGAAAGAGCTAGTGTTGTAACACCTGAGGTTAGAGCACTCCAGAGACAAGTGCAAGCATTGCAAGAAGAGATTCACAGAGGAATGAATCTTAATGTTAGAGATGAAAGCGAGGATGAAGCCGAGGGAGAAGAAAATTCTAATCAAGAAGAAGGTGAAATTTTGAACTAGGAGGAAGAAAGACTTTTTAAGGCCATTTCCAAGATTGTGAAAAGACCTAAGATTGAGGTTTTTGCATTTTCAAGAAATCTTAACCCAAAGGAGTTGATCGACTAGATCAATGAATGTGAAGAATATTTTGAGTATGAAGATATTGAGGATCCTGAAAGGGTCAAGTTTGCGAAGGCCAGACTGAAGGGTCATGTGAAGATCTGGTGGCAAGAGATTCAATTGGAGAAAAATAAAAGAGGAAAGGATAAAATCACAAGATGGGATCATATGGTGGATAAATTGAAGTGACAGTTCATTCCTGTTGATTATGAGCTTGACCTACTAAAGAAGACGTAAAGTTTGAAGCAAGCAGGAAGATCTATTCAGGAGTATACAGAGGATTTCTATCAACTCCTTATCAGAACAGGCCATGCGAAAGTTGATAAGGAGAAATTTTTATGTTACCTCAATGGGTTGAGGCCGAGCATTCAGGAGGAGTTGAATCTAGTTCAAATGAATAGTATTGAAGAGGCATACTAGTTTACCCTAAAAGTAGAGGAAAATTTGAACAACAAGTTTGAGAGAAGACAAAATAGAAGAGGTCATGGTGGAAGATCTAGTGGATGGTCATATGGTGGCCGAAATGAAGATCCGAAAAAGAAGGATGAGGCCAGTAGCAATTAGAATTAGAGAGGAAATAATTCCAATTGCTTCTAGGATCATAGTAATAGAGATCAGAGAGGAAGAGGAAGAGGACAAGGATCTGGAAGAGGAGGCTTCCATGTAACATGTTTTCACTGTGGAGAAGAAGGTCATAGGGCATTTGAATGTCCTCAATGTCAAGGAAGGACAGACAGGAGAAACGAAGGCTAGGCCAGAGTTGCACATGTAGATGAAGATGCCAGATCATCATATTCTGAAGATGCTAAAAGAGGAGAAACATTGATTAATAGAAGAGTTCTGCTGAGTGGTGAGAATAAATCTGAGCAAAGGAGGAGCTTGTTTCACACTAGATGCAAGTGTGAAGGTAAATGTTGTGATGTGATTATTGATAGTGGAAGCACTGATAATTTGGTGTCAGAAGAGATGGTGACAAAGTTGAAGCTCAAGAGATAGAAACACCCACATCCATACCGGATATCCTAGGTGCAGGATGACCACAAGGTCATGGTCAATGAACAATGCCTAGTGAAGTTCAAGATTGGCAGATACCTTGATGAGGTACTATGTGATATCATATCTATGGATGCATGTCATATGTTCTTGGGTAGACCATGGCAGTTTGACAGGTGTGCTGTACATGATGGTCGTGCGAATACCTATTCCTTAACAAAGGATGGAGTGTGACATAAGCTAAAGCCATTGAATGACATAGAAGAAAAGGTATGTGGTAGTGCATGAATAACTTTTGTTGATGGAAGACAGTTCCTAGATGGTATGAGGCATGAGCATGTATGTTTTGCTTTAATTCCAAAAGCTAGTAAAGAGGAAGTAGAAGATGTTCCTGTAGAAGTTGCAGATTTGTTGAATGAGTTTTAGGATATTGTATTCGATAATGTGCCTGATGGATTACCACTAGTCAGGAAGATCAATCATCAAATGGACTTGATCCCAGGAGTGAGTTTGCCAAATAAGGTAGCACACAAAATGACACCTACAAAAAGTGAGGAGTTAAACAGACAAGTACATGAGTTGTTGTAGAAAAGATTGATCCATGAGAGTCTGAGTCTTTGTGTTGTACTAGTAGTATTAGCACCAAAGAAGAATGGAGTATGGAGGATGTGTACAAACTCTAAGGTAATAAACAAGATCACAATCAAGTACATGTTTCCATTGCCACGAATGGATGATATTATAGATTGTTTGAGTGGAGCTGTGTAATTCTCAAAAATATATCTGAAGAGTGGATATCATCAGATTTGGATCAGAGAAGGAGATGAATGGAAGACTGCCTTCAAGACAAAGGAAGGATTGTATGATTGGTTAGTCATGCCTTTTGGGCTAACCAATGCACCGAGCACTTTCATGCAGCTCATGAATGAGTTTCTAAAGGAGTGTTTGGGTAAGTTTGTCATTGTTTACCTAGATGATATTTTGATCTTTAGTAAAACATTGGAGGAACATATGGTGCATATTCGTATGGTGTTTGAGAAGCTGAGAGAAGAGAAATTGTTGATTAATTTGAAGAAGTGCAGTTTTTTGAAGAAAGAGTTAGTGTATTTTGGATTTTTAGTTTTAGAAGGTTTAAAAATGGACCCAGAGAAAGTAGAGGCTATCCTTGAATGACCTACTCCGAGGAATGCTACTGAGGTAAGATCTTTTCATGGTTTGGCTAGCTTTTATAGAAAGTTAATCAGAAACTTTAGCAGTATTTGTGGACTCTTGACTGAAACAATGAGAGGGGATAAAAAAGAGTTCAAGTGGACTAATGGGGCAGATAAGAGTTTTAAACTGTTGAAACAAAAAGTTACAGAACAACCTATTTTGGCACTTTCAGATTTTAATAAGGTGTTTCAAGTAGACTGTGATGCTAGTGATAGTACAATAGGAGCTGTTCTGAGTCAAGAAGGTAAACCTGTTGCTTATTTCAGTGATAAGTTAAATGATGCCAAGAGAAAATATTCTATTTATGATCAGAAATTTTATGCTATAGTTCAAGCATTAAAGAATTGGAGACACTATTTACTTCCTAAGGAGTTTGTTTTGTATACTGATCATCAAGCTTCACAATATTTGAATAGTCAAGGAAAGTTGAATCAAAGGTATTTGAAATGGGTTGAGTTTTTGCAGAGTTACACATTTGTTTTGAAACACATGAGTGGGAAGTCTAATAGGGTTGCAGATGCTCTAAGAAGAAGGCAACTATTGCTGACAGAGATGCAAATTAAGGTGGTTGGGTTCAAGGAACTCAAGAATTTGTACCTAGAGGATCCTAATTTTGGAGAAGCTTGGAAAGCTTGTAAAGAACCTATTACTCTAGACAGAATAAAGTGGTTAGATTTCATCATTCAAGATGATATGCTATTCAAAGGGAGTCAGTTGTGCATTCCACAAAGTTCTATGAGAGAGAATCTCATCAAGGAGAAGCATAGCGAAGGATTAGCTGGACATTTTGGTCGAGATAAAACCCTTGCTTTGGTTAGTGAGAATTATTATTGGCCACAATTGCAGCAAGATGTCAAGAAGTTTGTACAGAGTTGTAAAATATGTCAGATGGAAAAAGGAGTAAAGAAAAATACAGGGTTGTATCAACCATTACCTGTACCAGAGAAACCTTGGGAGGATATCAGTATGGACTTTGTTCTTGGTTTACCAAGGACTCAACGGGGACATGACTCAATTTTTGTGGTGGTTGACAGATTTTTGAAGATGACACATTTCATTCCCTACAAGAAGACTAATGATGTTTTTCATATAGTAGAATTGTTTTGCAGAGAAGTAGTGAGACTACATGGTTTGCCAAAGAGTATAGTTTTAGATCGTGACACTAAGTTTGTTGGGTATTTCTAGCATACATTGTGGAAGAAGTTGAAGATAGATTTGAAGTTCAGTTCATCACATCATCCACAGACTGATGGACAGACAAAGGTGGTGAATAGGAGTTTGAGGAATTTGCTGAGGTGTTTGGTTGGAGATAAGCCAACAGGATGGGATTTGATTTTACCACAGACAGAATTTGCATACAATAATTCTATTAACATGAGCACTGGTAAATGACCATTCCAGATTGTATATAGAAGTAGTCCAAGAAATGCATCTAATGAGAAATATAGATAAAGGGAAGTAAGTAGTGCTGAAGCTGAGGATTTTGTAGAACATTTGAAGAACATCCATGAGGAGGTGAGGAAGCATATTACCAAGATGAATGTGTAGTATAAGGCTAAGGTAGATGAGAAAAGAAGACAAGGAATTTCAAGTTGGAGATGAAGTCATGGTTCATTTGCGAAAAGAGAGATTTTCAGTTGGAACATATAACAAGTTGAAAATGAAGAAGTTTGGGCCATGTAAGATACTAAAGAAGCATGATTCAGGAAATGCCTATGAGGTAGAATTGCCTACTGAGCTGAATATTTCACCAGTGTTTAACATTTTAGATTTGATAGAGTATCATGAAGGAGGTGTTAAAGATGAGATCACAGCAGCACAGTGGGGTATTCCAGCAACTAGTTCAAATACCAAAGAGATTGAGGATATACTAGATAGTCATATTGGCAGAAGCACAAGGAACAGGACATATGAAGAATATATGGTCAAGTGGAAAGGATGACCTATTGAAGATTTATCATGGCTGACAAAGGAGGAGGTTAGCCATCTTGGTTTTCCTCTACACACCTAAGTCGTGACAGGGTCACTTCTCAAATTACCCTAGGTGTCTGATGCAAGAGCATCCTGGGTGTAAGAGCAATCTTGCATCACCCAAAAAATATTTTTGGTTTTGTTTTCAATAAGGGCTATCTTGTGCAGAGCTTCTATTTATGGAAACTTACTATTTTTAGTAAGTTGGTCATACAATCTCAGAATGTTTTGATTTCACAAGTGGAGGTTCATCTTAGTCATTTCAGCCTACCAGTTAAGTTTCATTGCCACATCATCAGTATTGGTGAAGTTATTGAGGTTTTTGGGCAGGAAATCTTTGAGCTCAATTTTGAAGGCCTTAGAGGCTCCATATCATGATCGACCCTCGGCTAATTGGTGTTTGCATGTGTCAGGCATTGTAGATGTTGTCATGGCGTTTCTGAAAAGTGGTTACAATAGAAAAACAGAGCTATGATTAAAAAGTTATGACCTCCAGAAGTTGGGTTACCTAAAAACATATTTTGTATTTTCTTTGAGCCGACCCTATTGTAATAATTGTAAAAATAAAATAATTCCATGTTTAGTCGGCCTAAAAGGCTAAATTTCTAGAACCTTCTCGGGCGGTGGAAATTGCCTATATAAGGAAGGCCTGTAGTGTTGTCTTAGGCAGTTTAGAGCAGTTCAGGATAGATCTAGGTAATGATTCGAGGCTTTGTCCTACATAATATTGTAAAGGGAATGCCCATGCGGCTTTGCACATTGTAATTTTGAAAATTTGTAATTCCACATTTGTGGAGATAATAAGAAGCCCATTTTCTGTTCTTACAAATTGTTGTTGTTTCTCTATTTCTGTTATGTGTTTGTGGTATTAAGGGGAGCACCCTTCATCAGTTTGTACCAAGGATACCTCCACATAATGGTATAATAGAGAGAAGAAATAGATCAATTATTGATTGTGCTAGAACACTGATGATAGAAAATAATGTTGCACAAAAATACTAGAGAGTAGTTGTAAGTACAACTGTTTATACCTTGAACTGAGTATAAATAAAAAAAGGTACAAATGCTACACCTTTTGAATTATGGTATGGTTATGCACCTAATGTGAAATACTTTAAAGTATTTGGAAGAAAATGTTATGTACTAAAGGACAATAAGAATAGAAAAATTGATGCTAAAAGTGATGAAGGCATATTCCTAGGATATTCCAGTAAGAGAAAAGCTTACAAGTGTTTGAATTATAACACTAACAAAGTTGTGGAAAGTGAAAATATTAGAGTTGATGAATATGTAGAAAAGAATGAAGTTGAGTATAAGCAAGAACATAAAGATTACATATCTTTTGTATACATGGAAGAAGAAGAGGCTAGTAATATACCTGATTAGAAAACAAAGATGCCAAGAAACAACATGAACCTGCTAAGTCACAGAAAGAGAATGTCGAGCACCAGAAGGATGTTGCCGAGCATCAGGAGGATTTTGTCGAGCAATAAGTAGAGGAGGTAGATAATCTATAAGATGAACCTGAAGATCAAGAACATGTAGAAAGGAGATCTGAGCCTACATTGGCACAATATGTGAGAAGACATCATAAGCTAGGACAAATAATTGGAGACAAGAAATCTGGAGTCATGAAAATAAGTAAGTTGAAAGATCAAACATGCTTATTATGTGAATTTGAGCCTAAGATAGTGAAAGATGCTTTAGAGAATGAAGAAATAGAGAAGACAGAAAAGAAAAAAACCTGGACACTAGTGCCGAGACCAAAAGACAAGAGTGTTATTGGAACAAAGTGGGTGTTTAGAAATAAGCTAGATGAACATGGAGAAGTCACTAGGAACAAAGCTATATTGGTATGCAAGGGATATGCATAGGAAAAAGACATTGACTATGGGGAGGCATTTTTCCCACTTGCAAGATTAGGAGTGAGAGCTCTACTTGCATATACAACTTTTAAAAGATTCAAAGTGTATCAAATGGATGTCAAATCTACATTTCTGAATGGAATACTGGAAGAAGAAGTATACATTGAACAACCAGAAGGATTTGTTGAACCAAGCAAAAGGAACAATGGTTTGTAAACTACATAAGGTATTGTATGGATTGAAACAAGCCCCCAGAGCATGGTATGAGAGATTGCACAATTATTTGATAAATATTGGATTTGTAAGGAAAAATGACAACAACAATCTATATTTGAAGATTGAAAAAGGTAAAGGGATATTTTTAGTTGAATTTTTTGTTGATGATATCATATTTGGAGGACAAGATTCCCTATGTCAAACATTTTCAAATGAGATGCAAACTGAATTTGAAATGTCTATGTTTGGTAAGATTAAATTCTTTGTTGGTTTTCAACTTTATCGGGTGAAGAAAGGTATCTATATTACATAATCTAAGTATGTTAAGAAGATACTGAAAACTTTTGGTATGGAAGATTCTAGACCATTAAGTACACCCATGGATACTGGACAAAACCTATAAAAAACTGATGATAAAATTGAAGTAAATCAAACCTTGCACAGATCTATGATTGGAAAGATACAATATGTTGTCCATAACAGACCGAATATTTCTCTAGCAGTTGGGATTGTTGCAAGATTTTTTGCAAATCATAAGGAGACTTACATGATGGCAGTGAAAAGGATATTGAGATATCTAAAAGGAACATAGGACTATAGATTCTATTACAAGAAGAATGACAAGTTTGAACTAAAATTTTATACTGATGCATATTGGGCATGAAATGTGGATGACAGAAAGAGTACAAGTGGTGGCTCATTCTTTATAGGAAAGAGATTAGTCTCTTGGACAAGAAAGAAATAGAACTGCATTTCCCAATCTACAACAAAAGCTGAATATGAAGCAGCATCAATGAATTGCTCAAATTTAGTGTGGATCAAGCAATTGTTAAAAGGTATGATGGAGAAAATCACTAAGCCAGTTGTTATTTTCTATGATAACACAAGTATTATTAATATATCAAAGAATCCGATAATGCACACTAAGACTAAGCATATTGTTATCAAGTATCATTACTTGAGAGAGCTAGTTCAAGACAAAGTGAGATTAGAGTATGTGAATACAAAGGAATAGATAGCAGATATATTCACTAAGCCATTACCTAAAGATTCTCATGAATACCTAAGAGGTAAATTAGGGGTGATTCCCCTAGCTGAGGCTACCTAGTAACATATAGGAGCATTGCATCAAATGGTATAAATTAGAATATCTGACAAATTGATGCAAAGGAGGTCACACTTTAGGAGTTGCCTAGAGTTGTGAAAATTAAAGCAAAGATGTTGATCAATCATAAGCAAGATGACCAAGGGAGTAATAAAATTTAGAGAACTCACATGAAGATATCTACATGGTGAAGATGAATGTATTTGGAATTGTTGTCAAAGAGGGAGAGATTTAGTAAACCTAAGAGAAAAGACAAAGTGATCCTAAGCAAAGAGGGAGTGATTGAATAAGAAAAGGGAGAGATTTGGTAAATGGTTAAACAAACTCTTTTGGATTGTATGGTAGAGCATGTGGTGTTTCCATTAATGCGAAAGAAGGAGATTGTTGGAAACTACAATTGAAACAATTGTTATATTGGCATTGATGTTAAACTTTAATTGGTAAGACAATTTATATCTACTAGAGTACCATATCTTTTTATTGATGAAGAGGATTTGAAAAGAGGAGATAACAAGAGGACCTAAGGAAAGGTTGAGTTATGTGATACTCCAATGGGTACTTGATTAGTTGGCACATTGACAAGGTAATGTATTGTTTATCTTTAACACTAAGTGAAGAAGAAATTAGATTTGAAGCATAGGCTTAATCGAGAAAAAGAGAAGAAATTTAGTTTAAGCCGAGTGATGCTAGTGTAGACTGGGCGCTAGTATAAGCTGAGTTATTTAGTGATTTATTGTTTGTGAAGGAATTGAGAATCCTAGTCGACATAGTTGAATTCTTGGGATATGTAAAACATGTTGACATTAATAATGAATGATCTGGAGCATTTAATGCATGATAAATAGTTTTCTTATGCATTCAAGGAGAATTTTGGAGAAGTATCTAGAGGGATAAGGAGGAGGAAAAAATGATGGAAGGATTCGATGAATATGACCTAAACCTAAGATCTACAAAAGAGATTAAGTGACAAAAGATTAATCTACCTGATCAAGGAGGTATAAGGATGACCTAATTGTGAGGTTATGAAAAATGTGGAAGAGGTTGATGTTATTGACTAGAAAATCTAAGCAAAAGGCTAAGGAGAGATGTGAAGAGCTGAACAGAGTTGAGGTGATTGCTTGAAGGGATTTTCAAGAAGATCAGAGATGGAGATGGTAATGAAGGTCAGTTAGTAAAAAAGAATATGATCATATTGGATCTATATTTGCAAAGTGAGTTGTATATTTTAGATCAAAACCTATTGTTACTTTCTAACCATTGTATTAGTCAAAATCCTTTAATCAAGGTTGGCCTAACATTCATTTTGTAAACCCTTTAACCAAGGTGACATTCTGATGGAATGTTCTCAAGCCCTCTAACCAAGCCACTCTTAATAGGTTGATTAAATCCTTTAATAGGGTCACACCTAATAGTGTGTATTGTAAACCTTTAATAGGGTTGGCTTCTCACAGAGCTCACTTCATAAGAGTGAAAACTTAGTAGCATGTTACTGGTGTTTTTTCCCATAGTGGGTTTCCATGTTAAATTATGGTGTTATACTTGTGTGAATGTTATTTGATGTGTTATATTGTTGAAAGTTTTATATTCCACACTTGTTGATTACTTTTGGATAGTGGACTGCAAGTTTTATGTTACTGATATATTCTATAGAGACCGAGTGAATTCATGAATAGATATAAGTTTGTTGAAGAGTTTAAAAGTTGAGTTGGTACATCTTGACTTGAGGATAACTGATTCACCCCCCTGTTAGTTATTCTAAAATCATTCTAACACTCTTTGGACTACTTCTACATCAGTGAGCAGAATGATATGGACCACTAGCTTATGACACATCAAGTACCCTCCCATTATTCCAAATTCTTTCTTTGAATTCGTTCTATAGTTTTCCAATTTACAAGTTTTTTTCTTTGCTCTGAAATTTCCCAATTTCTTAATTTCCTCTAAAATACCCTAAAATTAAGCTCCTAACTGCACTTCAAACTACATATTTCCTTGCAATCTCTATGCTGCATTTTTGAAAAATGAGAAATAATAACACTTTACAACAAGGAATTATAGCTTTAAATACAATTAACTTCCACATAACTTGATTATGTTACCTTAGGGTTACATCAATAAAAAATCAGGGATAATTTGGGAATTTACATATGATACTTGTGTGAAAAATAAAAGGACTTAATGAAACAGAACATAAGTACATATTTGAACTAATAGACAATCTCGCTAGGAATGATGGGTACAACAATAGTGACTTTAGAAATTAATACACTTCTATTCCCCCTATGAAATAAAGACAAGTGTCCACACTTTTCATACTTAGCAAGAGGTAGAAAACTGGTGTAATGCCAAATTATAAATATATGTAGTATTAGATATAATTATCAAAATGTGTGTGCTAGAAGTGGAAAATATTGAAGAGTTGTACCTATCATTATGTTGTTAGATGCACTTGAAGGCAATAATAATGAATTTTTTTAGAAAAGTTACAATTGTTGTGGATGTATGGGAAGCTGATTGTCTTGGTCATGGAGGAGGACTTGTGGCTGTAAGAGGTGGCATAAGTGTCGGTTGAGACAATGGAGGTGGTAGTGACTGATAACTAGGATTTTGATTAGGCTATTGTTGGGGTCCTTTCCATTGGTTATATGGTTTCCATTTCCCCTATGGTGGCTGCCATTGATTTTGAGGTTGTGGCCATTGGGTTTGTTGTGAGTTAAACCATTGGTTCTGTTGAGTATTAGGCCAGGTATTGTTCCAAGCAGGTTGAGAGTACTAAGAAGGATATTGAAAATTTTGGTTCTGCCATTGGTTATTATAAGGAATAAAAGATTACAAAGGGTCTTGAGGCATACCTTGTCTTGGGGTCCATGGCCGACATTGAGAAATAAATAATATTTTCTCATCCTCTCCTTCTATTTGCCTGAACTTAGTAGGAAGGTGTTGGGTCTCCAAATTTTCCACCAACTTGTATCGACAATCATTCTTTTGATACCGATAGTGAGGGTAGTACTTAGCTAGCTTTGCCTTGACATATTCATGCTTCTTTTTGGCTTGCATTGTGTCCAAGTGTATGGCAACATCGTTGATAATGTCTTGTTTGAAATCTGACAACAGTTTTGAGATTTCCATCTTAGATATGCCAGAGCTATTTCCTTTAGTAAGTGTGGGTCAAAATCCTTTTCCCTTCTTTACTATTGATCTTGAATAGTTAAGGCATATTTTCTTAAGATCATCCCAAGAAGATTGAGATATGTCTCCTCCATCCATAAGGTCTAGTGCTTCAAGAAAATTGTCATTTACTCCCCTTAAGAAAATGATTTTTTGTGAATCCTCCTCCAACACATGTTGAAGATTCTTCTGCATATTTTATAAAAAGCGTGAGATGTAATCTTCCAAAGTCTCATCTTCCTTCCATGACATTCAAAAAATGTCATCTCCTCTCAAGTCACCCCCTTTAAAATAATATTTATAATTTTGTAGAAACAGAGTCTGCATCTCATTCCAATCGATTATTGCATTAGCCCCTAACCCCATAAACCATCTTAGGGTTGACTCCTTTAATGTTGCTAGAAACAACTTGATTTTGTGACTATCAGTGTTGTAGTCAAAGCTTCAACAAAGAATGTCAAACTCAAATAGAAAGGTGTCAGGGTCTTCAATTATTAGGCCATAGAACTTTGGAAGTGTAGTAGTGGGTATATTTTTGAGATTAACATTAAGTTTAACTAATTCTACCAATCGAAAGCATTCACTATGACCATCTTTGTAGGTGCTGCAAGAACATACACATGTTATAATGCTACAAGAGATAATATTGAATTCTACTTGAAATGATGAAAATGCTTAAACTACTTACTCTGTTCTACTCTAATCCACCTCCCAAGTGGGCCGCCTTGGTTGGCTTCTGCTAGCTATGATCACATAATATAACTCAAAATCACTCCTTCATTGTATTTTTAGAAAAACTGATTACATCATAATAAAACAATACATGAAATAAAAGAGTAACTTGCTTCCAGTTATAACAACAATACAATCATCTGACTCACTTGATTTCTAAAAATCATATCCCTTTATATAGAGGATTGATATTTATTTGAATATTGACTAATTCATGTCATAAATAAAGGAGAATGCAATAGTCCACAACAGAATATCATAAAGACTAAATAACCGCTTCAACACAATATTGACTGCATAGGAAATATAGCATAATCGTGCTCCTATATTCCTTGAAATGATCATTCCTTCAATTCCTCAAGCATGTTCCACGGTGTCATAAATATTCTCCTCGTCGTGACTAAAACTTCATCACTTCTTCATAAATGTTGCCAATCCACTCTCCAGTCACTCCTCTTTCCCTGGAAGGTTAGTATCACATGCATATATATTCAAGTATTCAACCATTCAACTTAATCCAAATGTTAGGACATACATTCAAACAATTATATAAAATTCTACAACATATATATAATATTTAGCAAGGTATTTAAACTACTATCTACCCATAGGTTTTGTGTATTTGACTATACTTATAGTATGTACACAAGTTCAAGTACTTAAAATTCATGATAAGTGTTTTGGAAATGTCTTAGAACGGAGCATAAAAATAGTATAAAACAAAGACAAATTCTTGCCTCATCACTTTTCACACCACAATAAGATTCAATCCCTAGGTCATATAGATTAAACTTTTCCTGCACCAAAAACATTGTAAAATATGAGGCATTAATCATAGGGTTAACGACTATAGTGTAGTGGAAAATCTAAAATCTACAAGTATATGGTGATTCCCAACTTATCATTAACCAAGTTAATGACATTTATGATACCAAGGATGAGAAGTTAATCCCATAGAGAGTGATTATAGAGAACTTCTAGCAATATGTTGATCATATCTCTTTTGAGTAAATCCATCAAGCCTAGAACAAAGCAATTGATGCAATGAAAATAGTGTGATCTCTGATAGGCATGCCTCCTAAAGTTACATACTATTAATTCCTTGTCAACAACTCATGGTGCTTTCCTTTTAAGTCCCAATGTTTGAATTTGTGTGAAAGATTATTGGTCCCAATTCCCATTGGTATCAAGATATCTATGCTTACCTTAAAGACTAAACTATATCACCTTATCTATCTGAGAACCCAAAGAGATACCTCATAAGACAAGCCTCCTATTATGTCATTATTGTTGATACACTTTATAGAAGAAGCCTAGAATACTTCAATGTCTCAATTCAGATGAAGCACACTCGACATTACAAGAGGTACACAAAGGTATCTATGGTTCTCATTCTAGTGGTCTAACCCTTTCTAAGAAACTTCTAACAATTGGGTATTATGGCCAATTATGGATAATGATACTTTCAAGTTTGTTCATAAGTGCCACAAGTGTTAGATACACAAATATCTCATTCATGCACCATCTCATGGGTTGCAATCCCTTACATCATTGTAGTCCTTCTCAAAATGGGGACTCAATCTTATTGGCAAGATAGACCCACCCTCTAGTAACATTCATAAGTAAATCATTACTGCCATTGAGTATTTCAAAAATTGTATTGAATCAATCCTGATGGCCTACATACCCAACAAGAAATTTCTAACTTAATCCTAAAATATATCATAGGTTGGTAAGGATTACCTCAAATCATTATCACCAAAAATGGTACTCCTTTCAATAATAAGAATGTCTAAGACCTTTGCACCTAATTCCATATCCAACACTACTTTTCTTCCCCATACTACCCTCAGAGTAATGGTCAAGCTGAGGCGTCAAATAAAACTATCCTCAAAATCCTCAAGAAGATAGTCAATGAATCTGGCCAAACTAGCACATCAAGTTATATCCCACTTTATGGGCTTATTGAACCAATTTTTGTACACCTATCAAAGCCACTCCTTGTTCACTATTATATGGAATCAAAGCCATCTTTCCAATAGAGATCAAGTTACCATCATTGTGAGTGTCATTGTAGAACATCATTTCAAATGAGAATTAATGTGTGTCTTGACTACAAGAGCCATAACTACTTGATGAAAGAAGACAAAATGTCTTGAATAATTTATAGGCATATCACCAACATCTTTGTAGAAACTACAAAAAGAAAGAAAGAGTCAAATTATTTGAGGTTGGAGACTTAGTGCTTATGGAAAATCAAAAGAATCAGGTTGAAAGAGAGAAGCCAGACAATTTTGAACCTAATTGGCTAGGTCCATATGTTACCAAAATAGTCAATGTGTTAGGAGATTACCATTTGTATACATGAAAGGGAAACCCTCTATCTGACCCTATCAATAGTTTGCATCTATGCAGTTTTTAAACATGACTCTCAAAGTAGAATATTTTCAAAAACTCTTAAAAATGCAAAAAAAAATAAAAATGCAAAAAAAAATCACCACCTAATGAAAACCTAGAAAATAGGCATCTTGTGTGACACCAAAAAAATATAAATTAAGAGAAATAATTTGTCTTATTGTGAAAACCACTTTGGTGGCACCTTGGGCAAGTACCATGGTGAAAACTAGGCAATTTGGTGCCTTGTGTAGAGATCATGGTTCCCCTATCCATAATTATTCCTTACTAGTATCCCTAGTCATTTAATCCCCATTCCATAATGTAAGAATTCCTTTGATATAATGTATGAATTTTCCTAAGACAATGTGCCAAGATCTAGAGCCTAATGAATAGTACAAAAGATAGAGAAATATTATGACAAGAATACATTCTATTCTCACCAAGGATGTAATACAATATGATCGACTACATCAATCAAGAATGAATTAAATAATTCAATTATATGAATCAAGTAGAATTCAATACCATAATAGATGGATTGACTTACAATGTAGATGTGCCTACTTATATAGGCAAGGTAATAAGAGACTATGATAAGGAGGAGATAAGATATCACCTAGACAAGGTGGAATCACATGTCCACCAAAGGTAGATCAACCTCCATTATGCAAAGAAGTATGTGGCACAACATGTGGAGGATGATAAGTGATATGTGCATTAAAGGTGGAGACAACACATAAAGTGGAATGTGATAAAAACTATCACCACCTAAAATGGAATTTCTCATACACCATGTGCAAATATAGGTGTAAAATCCTAAGTGTCTCATATGAAAACTACTATATAATGAATTATCCTAAGTAAGCTTAAGTAAAGTATGATTAAGAATACATAATTACACCAACACATAACAATCACCTTGGTTGTCCACACGTGGCTTGAAATTCATCATTCATCCTTGTCAATAATCTCCCTTGTCCTAAATCGAGTCATTCCATCATGTCCATTCCTCAATAAACCCCTTTTTTCTGACTGGGGCAAGTGCAATGTCATGATCCCAAAAAACCATTAATTTTTTTAAAAAAAATCATTAAATGTCTTAATTTTTTTTAAAATCATAAAAAGTCTTGAAAAAAGTCCATAAAAAATTTCAAAAACATTAAAAATTATACAATAAAGTCAGTTGTAAATATAATTAATCCTTTTGCATTAAACATTCATTAAACAATGTCAAACACAAGTTTGAGATTTCCAAAATTGAGCTATGATCAACAAACTTATCAACAGGTCCTTAAAAAAAATTGGTCAAATTGTTTTATCTATCCTTCAAATAAAAATCATTCCTTTGGTCAAATGGTCATTATGTCTTATACAAAGGATGTATATGCTCAAAACTAGACATGTTACTCTTATATGAGATATCTCATTCTTGAAACTAGACATCATCATTGTCAATGTCTTTGTCAAAAAAATGCATAACACAAACACATAATTAGTATGGTTTTTGACTTGTTGAGTCATGTTAGTCTTATTATGTCTTGATTATTACAAGTCAAGTTCCTATCCATCTCTGAGATATCCACAAGTGATTAGAGATTTTGAGATGGTTCATGACTCATTTTTGTTTGTCTATTGTTTGTGGGATGTTTTTTATGAAGTCTATGAAGGCATTTTGGGTGTGTGATATGTATGACCATATATGAGCAATGTGTCTAATGCAGAAATATTATATAGGGTAACCACACTCATGGTTTTCATTGCACATACCTAGACTCTTAATGCCCAATCTTAGATAGATTGGCCTACATTCCTTATCTATTTAGGGTGCTTGTCAAAATGCAAAGGGATAATCCTACCTATATTTTTTATATCTTGGTGGGATAACACTCATCTTTCTATAATAAAGTGGCTCAATGATGAAAAATAATTGCTCAAATAAGTTGGAATGAAAAAGTGGGTAATGAATTCTAGACTTCAATTAGGGTTCATTCTCTAATCAAGTCATCTATCTCATGTCACATAATGAATACTAATATTTCTCTTTGTCAATCCTAACATTCATTATGATAGGGTATCATGGAATAACCAAAATTAACACAACCTGTATTCACATCATGTTAGTACATATTAGAACTCCATAACCATAGATCACAATACATGTCATAATTCTATCCATTACTCATTTAAATAAAGAAGAAACATAAAACATAAAGCATCATATCTACATCACATATCATTATTTTCATATAATCTCATAGGTCACATAAATTTTATCATACAAGTGCATAAGAAAAATATAAAACATAGAACATAGTATGCCATCTACCAATAATGCATGTCATCACATAAGTTAGAACATAGATCCATATGCATCATCATAACAGACATCATCATAGAGATAAACCATAAGCATCATGACTGTCAAAAACATCATCATTATATAAGAATCATAAATAGACATCATTCCATAGAAATCATATGCATCAAACATAACACAGGATAGTCCTACCAAAACTGCATATCATGTATATATCTAAAAAAAGAGCCATGATACAATGTCATAAAGTCTATCTAATATGAGCTCTCAAGCTCATAAAATATATGTAAAACCATGTCTACATAAGCAATTAGCTAGTGCTACCCCCATCCTTTGAACCAACGAGTCTTGGTCGTGTATTTGTGGATGGTCCTATCTTAGATTGTGCTACCAATGTGCATTCTCCTTTCTATGATGGCCTAGGTGGTGGCCCCATAATTGACCCACTTCCTTGTGAACCCTGTGACCTCTATGACATATGAGAGGTATTATAGCTAGGTACTATCTACTCTTGTGGGACAACACTCTCATAATGCCCTCTCCAATATTGGATCTCCTATCTTACTTGCCTAGCCTTCTTGATAGCATCTCTAATAGAAAAATCTAGTATCCCGATAATAATAACACGAGTCTCCTACTGAGCTTCCCTAACACTTCTCTCTACTATCTATAACTATCCTCTAAAGGAATCCCTCTCCCTCTCTAATAAGGCATTAGTCCCTCCAAAACTTCTCACCCTCCTAGTCAAAAGGTGTCTCTTTGCATCTACTACCAACAACCTCTCCTCTACTACTACAACCCTCGTACCTAGATTTGAAGCCCTAGTTTCTAAGGAAACAAGTTGCTATTGATATGACCTATCCTACTCTCATAATAAAAATATATTTGTAGTCAATTCCCTAGTATCCAATATCTTCTATACATCCTCCCCAAAAGGAACATCCTACAACCTAGCTACTCTCTCATCAAAACCTCCCATCGTAACATCCATAAATCCTACATCATCTCCCCTTACACCTCCATAGCATCATCCTCATCCTCACCCTCCTCCTCATCCCCTGATGATGAACTGCTCCCCCCACTAATATCACTATTAGTATCCTCCTTCAAGATACTCCCCATCATGTCCACTTCTACCTCCTCCTCCTCCATAGCCTCTACTCCTCCAACATCATCACCTCTTAGTTATCCACCCTCATCTTATCCTCCCATTTTTCACATAATAGGGAAAATAGGGGGTAGCTACTGGTCCACCAAATACTATAACACCACCTCCTTTGTCATCTTCTCCACCCTCGTAGCCTGTCATCACTCTCCAAACTCTGTCTAAGACATCTTCTACTCCACTAGTTCTCCAAATCTTTTGAGCACGAATGAACCTTGAAAATTACCCTTTTGGCCTATTTATCCCCCCTTGGCCTCCTTGATGGATGTGTACCCACCCCATTTCAACTATTTGTATAGACATTTAAATTCTATATTCTATAACTTGATGTAGGGGCATCCAAGGTTAAGGCAAGGGCATTTTGTGTCCTTGGTGAAATTGCATGGAGTGTTTGTATTTTGGCTGATTTTTACTCTGTTGCAGCCTTGACTGACAGTCTCGGTCATTAAAGGAAGCTCGATCACTGAAGGAACTCAGTAGTGTCTGGTGCTCGGTGAAAGTGTTTCTCGGTCATGCCTATAGTGCTTGGTCGATACTAGTGCTCGGTGATGCCTGACATACTCGGTAATTTTTCTGTTGCTCGGTAGTTCTGACTTACTGATTGGAGTTCTGTGTGATTTGTTGAGCTGACTTGGTGAATTAATTATTGGTACCCATTGTCTTGGGTTGACATTCAAAATTAAATGTTTGTATATATTTGTAATCTGACTTGTATGGCATTTAATTATTATTTTGGGGGAGTTAAGGGGTTTCATTTAGCCGACTTGTGGCTAATGATTAGTATTTAAGGAGGGCTTGGGTAGATGTTTAGGGAGGAGAGACATAAGAGAGATCAAGAAGAGAAGAAAGGTTCATGACTTGGAAAACTTAGTGAGTCAGATCTGAGGTTTTGAAAGCTGAAGTTGGCAAAGTTGTGGAAAATTTCTTGATGTTCTTGCAGATCAGATTGTTATCTGATAATTGTTTATAGTAGAGCTAGGGGTTTTCATACTTGGGAACAAGGAGATTTCTTGGAGGCTTGAAAAATCAAGTTGAGATCTACCTTAGGGTTTCCATCAGCTTCTGATTATCTTCAGAACTAAACTAGTTGAGATGGTATTGGATCTGGTTGTGGATCTTATAGAATTGTTTTCTGATTGTAATTGGCCCTAACCCAAAAGGCCTTACAACCGGGCATGTTAATGAAAATCAGTGTTAAAAAATTACTTTGTGTTGCATTGTTGAGTAATTCATGGTGTAATTCTTTTGGCTGCAAGGTTTGGAGTATCCTTCATTGGATCTGCCATCCTTGATTGCATTAGGTGGTATTAGAGTGAAGTTTTGTTCTTGTTGGAGTGAAAGTTTATCTTATTGAAGTAGAGATTGTGTGCAATCTAGATTATAGATCCAAAGCACTAAACTTGTGAAATTGTGCCCTAGTTGTTTACAAGATTGCAGGTTGAGATCTAACTTGTTACAACTTGGAGATTGTCACAAGGTGGTCGATGAGGGTTTTGTTGCAGAGGGTTTCTCTTATCTTTAAGGATGCCTTCAAGAAGATTGGATCCTAGAGTTATTTTTGATCTTTGTGATACTGTTGAATCTTGAATCACAGAGAAGGTGAAATCAGATTTTAGATCTAAGATGGAATTGATGAAGAATGATATGGTCGCCAAGATCATGAGAACTATTGCTGGTATACCTCAGAATGTTGGTAATACGGATGGCTATGAAGAAGCTGCTAAAGAATTTGAAACTACTGGATCTAGTGGTGATGACTGGAGGAACAGATCTAGTGAGGAAAGAACTGCTTGGTTGCCTAGATCTACTGCTCAGTTTAGTAATTACCAAATGGAAGTTTCTACTTTCTCTAGTACTTTGAAACCTAAAAATTTGATTGATTGGATTGGTGAACTTGAAGATTTCTTTGAGTTGGAATAAATTGAAGGTCCTCTTTAGGTGAGATTAGCATAGACAAAGTTGAAAGGACATGCTACTCTTTGGTGGAAGGAACTACAGAGAGACCGAGAAGATGAAGGTGAAACAAAGATCAATTGGTGGAGATTGATGGTAACTAAGTTGAAAACTAAGTTCATATCAGATGAATATGAGCTTGAATTGTTTAAGAAGTTGTAGAATCTAAAGCAGAAGGATTTGTCTATTGAAGATTATATGGAGGAGTTCTACAAACTTATTATTCGGTCTGGACACCGAGAGCTTGGTAAGGAAAAGGTAGCTCAATATGTGAATGGTCTGAGATTCAATATTCAGGATGAGCTTGGTATGCTGAAGATTGATTTTGTTGAAGATGCTTATCAGTATGCTCTAAAGGCAGAAGATAAGTTGAAGAGGAAACAACCTAGTAACTCCCAAGGGAAGGAAAAGGTTGATCACTTGGTGAAGGATAAATCGACTGATGTAGAAGATGAACAGAAACCTGTGGAACCAAAGAAGAAGACATTTAGAGTTATCTTTAAGGGTACTTTCTATAACTATGGAGAGGAAGGACACTATTCTTTTGAATGAACATAGAAGAAGGTTGACTGACGAATTGCTGTGATGAATGAAAACATTCAGAATGAACCTGAATCAAAGAACTTGCTGCTTCGGTGAACATTTCTTGGTACAAAGGATGAACCTTGTTAGAGGAGTAACTTGTTTAGGATCTGATGCAAGACTGAAGGTAAACTCATTGGTGTTACTGTTGATAGTGGTAGTACTGATAACCTTGTTGCTGAGGACTTGGTTCAGAAACTTGGTTTGAGTAGAATGAAACATCCTCGTCCTTATAGGCTTGGCTGGTTACAAGATGTTCATGCTTTGGAAGTTAGAGAACAATGCTTCATTGATGTTTAGATTGGCCAGTACAAGGATCTTGTGCTTTATGACATTGTGAAGATGAATAGTCATGATATATTGCTCGGTAGACCTTGGCAATATGATTGCAGAGCTATTTATGACTATGTAAAGAATATGTTTACTATTGAGAAGAATGACCAGAAGTTTTCACTGATGCCTTTGATGGATACAATGCTTGGTAGGAGAAGCCTAAGTATTGGTAGTCAAGTTGAGATTGTAGATCCAGAGAAAATGAATGATTAGTATGAAGAACCAACCTCTACATTGTCTAGAAAAGACTTGAAGAGACAGAGGAAACTGAAGTGGAAGACTTTGCAAGCAGAAAAGGCAGAGGACTTGTATGTGAGGAACCAGTTTGGGATTTATGTGTTGGATCCTGAAAGATGTTCTTCTCACATATGAACATATTTTGGAACCTGGGGTGTTTGATGCAGGGGCATCCAAGGTTAAGGTAAGGGCATTATGTGTCCTTGGTGAAATTGCATGGAATGTTTGTGTTTTGGCCAGTTTTTACTCTGTTGTAGCCTTGACCGATGATCTCGGTCATTAAAGGAAGCTCGGTCACTGAAGGAAATTAGTAGTCTCTAGTGCTTAGTGGAAGTGTTGCTCAGTCATGCCTATGGTTCTCGGCGATGCCTGGTGTGCTCGGTAGTTCTGACTTATCGATTGGATTTCTATGTGATTTGTTGAGCTGACTTGGTGAATTAATTGTTGGTACCCATTGTCTTGGGCCAACATGAAGAATTAAATGTTTGTATACATTTTTAAGATGACTTTTATGGCATTTAGTTATTGTTTTGAGGGAGTTAAGGGGTTTCATCCAGCTGACTTATGGCTGATGATTAGTATTTAAGGAGGGCTTGGGTAGATGTTTAGGGAGGAGAGACAGAACATAGATCAAGAAGAGAAGAAAGGTTCATGACTTGGAAAACTTAGTGAGTTAGATCTAAGGTTCTAAAAGCTGAAATTGGCGAAGTTGTGGAAAAGTTATTGATGTTCTTGTAGATCAGATTGTTATCTGATAATTGTTTGTAATAGAGCTAGGGGTTTGCATACTTGGGAACAAGGAGATTTCTTGGAGGCTTGCGAGCTCAAGTTGAGATCTACCTTAGGGTTTCCATTAGCTTCTGATTGTCTTCAGAACTAAACTAGCTGAGATTGTATTGGATCTGGTTGTGGATCTTGTAGAATTGTTTTTTGATTGTAATTGGCCCTAACCTAGAAGGCCTTACAACCGGGCATGTTAATGAAAATTGGTGTTAAATAATTACTTTGTGTTGCATTGTTGAGTAATCCATGGTGTAATTCTTTTGGCTGCAAGGTTTGGATTGTCCTTCATTAGATCCGCCATCCTTGATTGCATTATAACTTTTGCCCTGTACCTTCAATTTTTGAATTGCTAGTTGCATTAAGATCCTAGTCAGTTTGTCAACAATTTGAGCCCTTCATTATATTTTTTGCTCAATTTATTGAGGGCACCCCAAAATACCTAATAAATATTATGATCTCCCTAGGGAACACTAGGGCATAATTTTTGCTAATTATTCTTTGAAACGACACCTGAAAACACATAATCTCAAAGAGCAGAAAAATGTAGACACCTAAAATTGACTTATCACTCGTGTGTGACAATCTTGCTAACTTTCATCTTAATCTATTAAATAATTTTAATTAATTAGTGTCATTCCTCTATATTCAATCTTCAAATTCAATTTCCACTCAATTCCATAATTGAATAATTTTAATAAATTATTTAAATATTAGTTCATAAATAATATTCCTTATAGATTCCTCAATTATTCTTCTACAAATTAATTAAATGGTTGGTATTATTTAGTTAAACTCTTATCTTTGGATTAAAAAATTATATTATTTAATTATGTTATTATTGTTATAGTTATGTGATAGTTGTAATTAATTAACGATTTCTTTTAAAGTTAAATAAATGATAATTTATTTAATTTCCAAATTCCTCAATATTAATTATTTCTTCCTAAAATAAATAAATTTAATTTTCATTTACTCTCCACATGTGCAATTCAATAGGTTTTCTAATTTACTTAATTCTAATTATTCTTCTAGTTCTGACTAACACTGACTTTTAGTCTAACTATCTAATCAATTATATCAACTATCCAATCACCTTTTCTGACTAATCAATTTATCCAGTTGACTAATCAATCAATTTAGTCATCTCTCAATCATTGTTGTCAACTATCTAATCAAATTTAGTTCACTCACAATCAAATGAGTTAACAAGTCAATCTATCTAATTCAATATTCAATCAATTGAGTCATATAATCAATAAATTGAGTTCAACTCTCCAATCAAGCCCAGTTCACTCTTCAATCTATATCATTCATCTCCTCAATCAGACAATCCTAATTGAAGTCCAAAATTTCTATATAATGAGAGCTAATTCTCACAATTCACAACCAAGTAATTAGAATTCTTATGTTTTCCAATTGAGCACAAAATGAGAGTCCACATATTGCATTGAGAAAGATAATATAAAGGGAGATATTTGTTTTGAATTGTGTTATGATTTGATTAATTTATTGTTTATGTATTTCAATTATTTGTCTTCCTCTCTTGATGTTTGGGGATACTAGTTGCAACTATTAGATCTTTGTGGTTGGACCTTACTATGTTTTTGAATAAAGCAGCAGCAAGAGGGTGTTGACTCATAGTACAAATAAGGAACAAAACCAAAGCGATGACACTTGAAACCATTAACAAATTAACCACAACATGTGATAAAAGACAAGATAAACCAACACCCTAGATCTACCTCTGTCAAAAACAAAGGTTTGGATGCGACTAAACAACCAACCATAGTCAACACTATCAAAGATCATCTTGGGACAAGCCCCCAAAAAAGCTACAAACTTTAGCCAAAAACAAAAACAAAGGACCAGAGTGAGCCCTTTAAAATTGTCAGCAATCACCTGATCATAGGAAGAAAAGAAACTGAAAGAGAGAGACATTTTCATAACCATAAAACTGAAGAAACAAACTTAGGCAGTAAATAGCCTGTCCATCTTTCTCTATCAAGAAAAAAGGTCCAAGAATGACTAAACCTCTAGCCCAGGCCAACACTGTCAAAGATCTTCCAACCCACTGCAATCTCCTTGTCCACCTCAATAGAAAAAGGGTCCACCTCTATAGGAGCAGAGAGGAGAAAGATCAGAATAACAAGGCTGAAGCTGTTACATCTCCTTCCATCAGGACAACCACAAGAGGTAGCCCAGATGTTCTCCAACTCAATAGGAGTCTCCCCCACCTTCAAATTCACAAACAAAATCTCCACCTCAATAGGAAACTACTCCACTTCCATAGGCATTGTGAAAGAAGAAGTAGACAGTAAGACCCAAGCCCTCCTCCTAGATAACAACACTCTTCTCAAAACCACAGGGTTTTGAAAAGCCCTCAAGCTAGTAAGTTGTGGAGTCACCCCATCTCCACCAAATGAAGCTATCTTGAACTGAAACCAAGAGTCCACATTGCTATAGACCCCAACAAGAGTAGGAATGTACATAATAGTTCTATCCCTCACCAAAATCCCAAACCTAAGATTTATCCTGGTCAAACAAAGCTGACCAAAAGGAGTGACATATCCATAAGGTCTGTAAGCAGCTCGTTAACCAAACTTAGTTCCAGCTCTCCAAAAAATTGAAGAGCTAACACCGCTTTTTCCTTCAGGCAGGTCATAGCCTGCAACAACTCCAAACTCCATAAAGGAGATCCAAAAAAAAAAAAGCCTTGGAAAAAAATGGCTTCCACCATTCCTTCGCAAGAAGAGAACCCACACCCAACATTTGCACAAATAGAGGAAAGCTCCAACTACCCGCCTTCAATAGTAGAGGGAACACAAAAGAGGTCCCCTGAAGATAGTGAACAACCTTCCATAGAACCAACCCATAGTGCAGATATTTCTCACTGCACTTACAATGGGGGGAACAAAGAACCATTTGTCCCCAAAGAACAAAGGCCGTTGTTGGAAGAACAACAGTCGTAAGCTGAGCATCTACCAGAGAGCTATAACTAGTTTGGATCATCAAGCTCAACCCCAAAGACCTTAAACTCCCGTCACTGCAAAGAATCTCCCTCCGGGTCCAAAAAACCCCTCTTCCAAAATAAGCATGCACCCAGGAAGTAGACAGAACCAAAAGACAAGGGATAATGCCAATCACAGGAGAGCAACCATTAGGGAAAAAATGAAGACCCCCCAAAAAATAGGACACCATAAAGTCCTAAAACCCCATATAATAAAAGGATCCACAGTCATGAAAATAGAGGAAAGCATAGAAGGAGGGCACACACCATTGGAAAAAGTAGCAATATCCACCATCAAACCATGATCCACTCTATCCATCACATCCTCACACAAAACATTGCCATCTTCCTCCTCATCTACATCGTCACCATCTTCTTCCTCTTCCCCTGCATCTGAAACCCTCACTCCACTCCCGCTCGCTCTCATTTCAGAAAAGTCTGACCAATAAATGTTCATGTTGTTTTGGCTTCTTCTACTCCATTTTGGGTCGTGGTCTTTCCATTGAAATTACCTTACTATGTTGTTGCAAGTTCCAGGACTGATTTTCCCCTAATACAAGTAGTCATGTATGCAAAATATGAAAGCACTAACACAACTCATGGACTATTTGAAAAAATTTCATAGGGATGCTATTGCATAGAGTGAATTGATTACAAATTATGCACAAAATGAATTTTTGACTAGAAAATATGGAAAATAGAAATTGATAGGTGAAACACAAAAATTCTTCATTCTACCCACCTTTAAGAAAGGAAATCATGATTCTCTGAAATGGAAAAGGAGAATGGGAAAAGAAAAGGAATTTCAAAATAAGAAGAAAAAAACATACAAAAAATATAAAATATGGGGTCATTCTTTGTTAGGATGCATATAGAGTAGAGGGTAAGTATCTGCGTGAGAGGGGTGGGAGGTAGCTAGGAGAAGATTGGAAAAACATTGAGATGGAGAGAGGCCTTTGAAAGGCTAAAATTCTAATTAATTTTTTGATGTATCTTGATGGTGAAGTGAAATTGAATAAAATTGAATGATTATTTTATAGTCTTTGTGTGATTATGAATTGGTATGGAAATATAAATGCTTAGGCATATGTGAGTTTGAAAGTAGAGGGATCTGTATTTTTCTTGCATGAAATGGTATCAAAGCTAGTAGTTTTAAGTGTGTGGATGGATCACCAAATGTGAGGTAGTCTACACTAGGACTTGTGGGTGAAGAGTGGAGTTGTGTGAATAGATTGTTAATCATGAGGCAGTTTGCACTTTAGATTGTGGAGTGGTTGTAAATAGATTGAGGGGATCATTATAGGTTTAGAAAGTCCCAATCAATTGAGAGTTAGGAAGTTGGAAAATTAAATGTTTTATAGATTGAATGTGAGTGATAGTGATTGTTTTAGATTATAAGAGAATGAGTCTAAAGAAGAGGAATATGAAATGGGTCATGAGGAGGCCCATGATGAGTTTTTTTCTTGGAATGATATTAAGAAGAGAGAAATGGGATCTGGAGAATAACAATGGAAAATTATTGTTGTAGTTAGAAGGATAAAGAAGTGAGAGCATCTCACAACAGTAAAAAGGTGAGAAGTGAGGTGATAGATGAAGATAGAAGATTAGAGAAATGGTGTTGATGAATCATCCATTAGTGAGTGAGAATGGAGAATGTGATGGAGGTGGAAACACCTCATAGATTGAGGTTGAATGTAAAGTTCACAACATGCATTTGGAGGTCACTATAGAGGTTGATCAAGAACTTGATGTGAAAATTATAAAAGAGTGCGTAAAAATAGAAGAGTTGTGTGTGTCAAGTGAAGATGTAGTGGATCTACTTGGAGACCTTACATTTGTAGTGTTAGGTGTTGAAGAATACATTGAATTAGTGGAAGAGGATGTTGTAGGAGCTAAGCAAATTTTTTTTTTTTGAGTTTTGTGTAAAATAGATGAAAATTTATGAGTTAGTGTAAGTAGATTTTGCATGTGAGTATGTAAAAGTTGTGGAGAGAGCGCAAGTAGATGTCACATGTTTGTATGGTATTATGGTGTTTTTTCTTGTGGAAGCAATAGAGGATTCTACTAGTGAGATTTTCTGGAGGTGATTATCATATGGTGGGTTGGATCCCAAAAAGAATGAAAGGAGAGGAGAGAGAATTTAGTGGAGGATGATAATTTTTGGTGGACAACATTTCATGATAGGGAAGATGATAAGAGGGCACACTTGGTGGAGGAGGTCAGAAAGTGTCCTATCTAAGTATTGGAAAAGGTGAAGGAAGAAGACTTCTCATACACCTAAAGTGGTATTGGGGTTTTTTGTAGGTTTTTTACAACCTATAAGAGTATTTTTACTACTTAAACTCATTTTGTGAGCCTATCCTCACAAATTTCTTATATGATGTGTCTGATGTAGGAGCACTCTAGGTAAATCAGCAATTGACATTAGCAAAAAATATTTTATGTTTATTATCTTCAATTTTGATTTCACTTTTAGTTGTCGTGTGTTGGAATTACTCCATCAAAATTTTGATGATATACACAAAATGGGTTTTTTCAAAGGCATTAGACACTCTCAAGAAATTGAAATAGTGAGGCCTAAAGCTAGATTCCTCAACCTTTCTATCTCGTTGACAAGTGTAGAAATTTTAGTTTAAAATAAATCATATTGAAGTTTATTCAACAATATAGAGGGGCATCCATAGAGGGAGATTAATGTAACCACATATTGAATAAGACACTTAATTTCCATTTGCAATCATAAAAATAGAGGGATGTCTCAATTTAGAAAGAATTTTTTTTTCTAATTTATATAGAATAATGAAAGTAAAAATAATTTCAATTATATATAGTTATTTTGTGCAAGGGTTTTCATGTGATAAACAAGGGAGGATAATGGAACAACATGAGAAATAAGGGGATAGGATGAGAAAAATTAACATTTTAATCTAAATATTCAATCTTTATAAGTATCCTAGTTGTTGTGCAAAAATGGGAAATCTGGAACAACACAAACATCCATCAGAGTATAACACGTATGGAATTTTGTAATGTGTTGTGGTTGTAACCATTTTATTAGTCATGTATGTAAAATATGAAATTACTAGCGCATCACATGGAATCTTTGACTGAATTCCTTAGGGATGTCATCCCATGAAGTGTGATGATTTCATATTATGCATAAAATAGATTTTTGATTAGAAGCTATGGAGAAAATGAATTGGTAGATGAAATGAAAAAATTACTTACCTTACTAGCCTTCAAGAAAGGCATTTTTTATTCTTGGAAATATACAAGGAGAATGGGAAAAGAAAAGGAAGTTTGAAACAAGAAGAAAATGTCACATGGAAAATATAGAAGATATGGCAATTCTTTGTGAGGATGCATAAAAGATAGAATGTGATCAACTACATGAGAAGAGTGAGAGGTATGTGGGAGAACATTATAAAAATGTTTAGAGGGAGAGAGGTCTTTGAAAGGCCAAAATTGTAATTAATGTTTTGATGTAGCTTGATGGTGAAGTAAAATTGAACGATCATGTTACAATCTTTGTGTTATTGTTACTCAAAACTTATGGAAAATAAAATGCATGTGTGAATTTGATTTTGGAAGTAGAGGGATTTGGGATTCAGAAATGGGGGTTTCAAACCCTAGTAATCCTAGAGACTACTCCCCAAAGGTTGTAGCTTTAAAAAAAAAAATGTTTGTATCTTTGTTTGTTTATCATTGTTATAGGTATGTGTCTACTTATAAAATGTGCAAATGCAAAATCTATTGTTAAACCATTAATAAAAATCCTACCTTTATGTATCATCTTAAAATGGAAGCACTTCCATGTTAAGAGTGTTTAGCCCTCCGAGTAAGTGGTTTGGGGTCATATTGGATGCCTTGAATTGGTCTTTGCTTTGATATGGCTTTCTCCCCGCTTTCCACTTCTTTTCTGCTTCATTCTAGGTGAAATTAGGGTTAGGATCTTAAGGATTCTCTTGAATTTCCCTCTTCCATGGCTCTATTTTCTAGGTAGGATTTAGAAATGGATCCTCCTAGCCTTCATTTCAGTAATCATAAGATTTTATGTCTATTCCTAACATTTTGTCCTATTCTGGCATCATTTCTAGGTTTCTGGGCATCCCCAAGACCTCCTAATTTAGTTTTGGGTCAACCTAAGAAAAAGGTCAATGTATTAGGTCAACACTAACTAGGTCAAGGTAAATCTTGACACTGACCCCTTCCTCCAAAATTTCAAATTCCAGAATCTCCGGGCTTCGGGCTTTTGGGAGATTTATTTTCCCACTTCTAGGTCGGCCATTTCGGCTTTCAGGATGGTAAATCCTTTAATTGCATTTAATCTAGGTATATTTTCTAAAGGTGAGGACCTAATTAGGATTTAATTCTCCAAGGTGGCCCATCTAGAGGAGTGTGCCCTAGATCACTATAAAAGGAGGCCTTCCTCTCTCATTTTCATCATCAAGTTTTGTGAGAACATATCTCTCAATCAAGTTTTCAAGCTCTCAAGTTCTCAAGGTGATCAAGAAAACATCCATTCAAGCATTTCAAGTCTTCTTCTCCATCCAAGTTATCCATTGAAGATTAAGGATTCAAGCAATCAAGTCATTGAAGGGATTTGGTTCATACATTCAAGATTTATCATTCAAACCCTAGATCTAGCCATTACGATGGTGTGATCTTCCTTCAAGATCCTTTGTTCATCTTCAAGATCCATTTCATTCTCTTACCAAAGTGAATTCTAAGCATACAACCATGGAGGTTTGATTTACATTTATTTTTGTGTTCAAGCTTTCATATCAATATACTTGTTTACATTTCAAATACAATTGCATATCTATTGAATTGCATAGCTTCATTGTTAGATCCTTTTCTACTACTTGCTAGCATTCTCCATTTCAATTTAAATATTAAGGTTGATTCCAAACTGGGGTTTGACCAAGGCAAACCCCCCATACAACAAAAACCCCCATTTTCTTATAGGTACAGGTGCAAAGTTTCAGATCTGAGAACAAATTTGGATACCCTTTTCAGCAAACTTCCGGGATCTGTGAACAGAATTCAAATCGGACTTCAAATAAAGAATGTGGTATCTAACCTTTTATGAGGGTCAAACTTGAGCTGAGCTATCTTGAGGAAATATTTATGGGTTTTCTCTATCTCGGCATTTCTAGTCTAGGACAGGTTTCAAATTTTCCAGAAAGTACACACAGACATCAGAATTCAACATTTTCCAAATCTGCCCTAATTTGAGGTTAGTACTTGTATTTCAATTATTTTAGATTTCAATATTAATCCAACTATAGGGAAGTATAAGGTTTCTCTCTCTCTTTCATATTCTTCATAGATTGATTTGATTGTGTATTAACCTTTTGGTTGATCAAATCGGATCTCTCCTTTGGGAATTTTGATTTAAGAGTGAATCTCACATTCCCCCCACACACTTACACATATAGAGGTGATTCCAAATTACCTCTATTCATTTTGGTGAACCCGACAAGCTTACTCTCTTTCTTTTTGGTGTTAGATTTCCTTTTTAGATCTAGTTTATGCTCTTGCATTTCAAAATTAAAAAATCCAAAAATATTTTATGGCAATTTTTAAGATGATTTGGTGCATGGTTATGTTCTTTATCACTCTTCTTTTAGCATCTCTTTATAATACCTATGATTTTTTTGAGAGTATTATTCACTTCATTATGTTGATGAATCTTCATTTTGCACTCACTTATGCTTTTGTGAAATTGACTGATACTAGTCTTCCTACATTCAAAACTTTCATTAAAGATTTATGTGGTAGCCTTATTCATCTTTTGGATTATGTGAAGAATTGGGTAGATGACACACCCCCTCGTCATCTTCCTAATACTCATCCTATCAATCCTAATCTTAACCCTAATATTCCTATTCTGATACCTACTTCTCTGTTTGTTAATCCTCGCTCTTCCCGTACTTATGATGGGATTCAAGCTATCGTTTAGGATGCGGATGTACAAGATTTCTTTGATTTACCTTCTCCTCTGATTCAGGATGATATTAAAGGAAAGGGTATAGACACTTCTTCAATGCCTATTATTCCACCTTATGTGACCTTTACTCATGAGCATGATAAACAATCACCTCCTATAGAAGCTTTACATAATATGTATACTAATGGATATAATATGGTGACTAAACAAGGTTATAAAGGTTTAGGGCTAGTAGTTAATGAGTATGGTATTAGGTTTCCTGTTCATCTACCCCCTAAACCAAATATGTATGGTGTTGGGTGTTCAAAATCTCAAGTTAAGGTAGGTGATGCTAAACATCATCCTCCTCTCCCCATGCCTCTCTTAGATAACCCTAATACTCGACAAGAAATTGCTAAGAAGGTATATGTTGAGCTAATGAATTTCAAGAAAGAAATCTTTAGACCTATGCCGATAGATGCTCTATACAAATATAATTGTCCTTTTCATTATAGTAACAAACACTTGCTGATTGTAAACATTTCAAGGCATATGTTAGAGAAAGAGCTGCTTTAGGAATTATATCTCACTCTCATGCAGTTTTACAACTTCTTCATAATTTTGATATAGGGGATTCCCCTCCTTTAGATATAATATAAATGTTCTACACCTCTTGTCTCATGACTTGGGGGCAAGAGGTGCATCTTCATCCAGTCTCCTAGGATCCATTAGGTCTTTTATTGGGGCTTAATTGGTATTCTTTCTCTCCTTCCTTTTTCTATGGCTTTGCATTATGTTTTTAATCATCCATAGAATTTATATTTTCTTTTCAAGATTTATTTTCTACGACATTTGTTTTTCAAAGGTATCCCTTGTCTCTATATCTGAGGGGCAAGGTACCTCTTTATTTTCTCTTTAGGGAATGACTTTCTCTAGCTTAGTGGTATTTGTTTATATTGCAATATTATTTCATTATATTAACAGATGTTTTGACTATGGATAACCTTCTTGTATGAGAAGTGGTTGTCCTAGGTCGTCACCTCTTCTCTATGTTGCAAATTATGTTCTTTATACACTTTCACCCTTGCTTTGGTGTTAGAGTTGTTTCCCTCATTTCAAAGATTCCTCTTCCTCTTGATTGCAGGGGGCTTGGTGATTGAATCTTTGTTCCCTCCTTTTTGAAAGTTGATATTTTATCTAAAGTACTCCTCTTTGGTGGGGGTCTTGTTGATAAGATCTCTTTCATTTGAGGATCTTTTTCCATAAGTGACATATCATTTTCATGATTATCTATATTCTTGGATGTCGGGGTCAATATCCCTCATTAAGAATATGGTATACATTGTTTCTAAATAGGATATCTCTTTATCTTGAGAAGTTGGTATCCTCTTCCATCTTTGTCCTACACTTGGGGGGCAAGGATTCCATCTCCTTCTTTTTTGACTTTTTGGGATTCATCTCTTTCCTTGGGTAAGCAGTATCTATCTATTATGTGACATTCAATCATGCATAAACATAATGGTTTGCATTACAGATCCTTGTCCTTGATCACAACCTATTTTATTGTTTGACATCGGGTTCCCATGGTGGATATATCTCTCACCTTGGAAACTGAATAGTGTGCTATCCCTCATAAGGGTTACTTTCTTTTCACTTCTTGCATGATATCTCTTTACATTAATCCCTTCCATGGCCTCATAGGAGCTGTGACCTTCTTGGCTTGGACTAGGTGTTGTCTATGGATATTGTCTTGATGCTGAAGAAGGCTTTATCCTTGTTCTTTTCTTTCCTTAACATGTCAAAATAGTATGTTTTTTCCATATTAAGGAGGGGGGCATATATAGGCCCTCCCTTGTACTATAGTTTTTTATTTTTACATGCTAAATCTTGAAAGGTAACGTACATAAGTTGCTAAGTCCTAAAAAAGACACACATTCATATGCTAAATCTTCCGATGGTAACGCACATAAGTTGCTAAATCCTGAGGAGACACACATTTTTCAAATTTTTCAATATGCTAAATCCTCTGAAGGTAACGCACATAAGTTGCTAAATCCTGAAGGGACATGCATTTCCAATTTCAAATATGCTAAATCTTGGAAGGTAACGCACATAAGTTGCTAAATCCTAAAAAGACACGCACCTATATGCTAAATCTTCCAAAGGTAATGCACAGAAGTTGCTAAATCCTGAGGAGACACACATTTCATATTCATAGTGATACAAGAAGGTGGATCTATGGGTATTCCAGAAGCTGTCAAAAGATGCATTATAATTACAAGCATAGTTTATGGGTGAACCTATTGGGCTCTCCCTCCAGGGTGATTCATGGTAAGATGGGCATCTTACTGGGTGAGGTAATCACTTTCTCCTTTCTTTCTTTTCTGCTTTCATGCTAGTAGGACAGGATCATGAAGCTATGTTATTTATAGTATTGCTCTTGTCTTTCTTATGTAAACATTTATGCTTTTATGATAGATTTCCAAATATGATATTAACATGAGGAATATTTCTTAGTGAGGTTTCTTATGCTAATTGATTTGGGTTATTTAGTGCTAACCCTTGTTCTTTTGGTTTTATTGTTTCACACCCTCGTGTGTGTATGTTGAGTTAGAATCTTTAGTCTGGGGGCTTGTGCCCTTAGCTAAGTGTTATTTTATCTCTTTGTGAATCCACTTGGATCTCCTCTTTCTTCTCCTTTACCAAGAGTTTGCATCGAATCCATACTCTTGCTAAAGTGGGGGCTTAATGTATCATCTTAAAATGGAAGCACTTCCATGTTAAGAGCATTTATCCCTCCAAGTAAGTGGTTTGGGGTCATATTGGATTCCTTGAATTGGTCTTTTCTTTGATCTGGCTTTCTCCCCGCTTTCCACTTCTTTTTCGCTTCATTCTATGTGAAATTAGGGTTAGGATCTTAAGGATTCTCTTGAATTTTCCTCTTCCATGGTTCTATTTTCTAGGTAGGATTTAGAAATGAATCCTCTTGGCCTTCATTTTAGTAATCATAGGATTTTATGTCTATTCCTGACATTCTGTCCTATTCTAGCATCATTTCTAGGTTTCTGGGCATCCCTAGGACCTCCTAATTTAGTTTTGGGTCAACCTAAGAAAAAGGTCAATGTCTTAGGTCGACCTTGACTAGGTCAGGGTCAATCTTGACATTGACCCCTTCCTCCAAAATTTCAAATTCCAGAATCTCTGGGCTTCGGGCTTTCGGGAGATTTATTTTCCCGCTTCTGGGTCGGCCATTTCGGGTTTCGGGATGGTAAATCTTTTAATTATATTTAATCTAGGTATATTTTCTAAAGGTGAGGACCTAATTGGGATTTAATTCTCCAAGGTGGCCCATTTAGAGGAGTGTGCCCTAGATCACTATAAAAGGAGGCCTTCCTCTCTCATTTTCATCATCAAGTTTTGTGAGAACATATCTCTCAATCAAGTTTTCAAGCTCTCAAGTTCTCAAGGTGATCAAGAAAAAATCCATTCAAGCATTTCAAGTCTTCTTCTCCATCCAAGTTATCCATTGAAGATCAAGGATTCAAGCATTCAAGTCATTGAAGGGATTTGGTTCATACATTCAAGATTTATCATTCAAACCCTAGATCTAGCCATTATGATGGTGTGATCTTCCTTCAAGATCCTTTGTTCATCTTTAAGATCCATTTCATTCTCTTACCAAGTTGAATTCCAAGCATACAACCATGGAGGTTTGATTTACATTTATTATTGTGTTCAAGCTTTCATATCAATATACTTGTTTACATTTCAAATACAATTGCATATCTATTGAATTGCATAGCTTCATTAGTAGATCCTTTTCTACTACTTGCTAGCATTCTCCATTTCAATTTCAATATTAAGGTTGATTCCAAATTGGGGTTTGACCAAGGCAAACCCCCCATACAAAAAAACCCCCCATTTTCTTGTAGGTACAGGTGCGAAGTTTTAGATTTGAGAATGAATTTGGATACCCTTTTCGACAAACTTCTGGGATCTGTGAACATAATTCAAATCAAACTTCAAATAAAGAATGTGGTATCTGACCTTTTATGAGGGTCAAACTTGAGCTGAGCTATCTTGAGGAAATATTTCTAGTTTTTCTCTGTCTCAGCATTTCCAGTCCAAGACAAGTTTTAGATTTTCTAGAAAGTACACAGACATCAAAATTCAACATTTTCTAGATCTGCCCTAATTTGAGGTTAGTACTTGTATTTCAATTATTTCAGATTTCAATCTTAATCCAACTATAGGGAAGTATAAGGTTTCTCTCTCTCTTTGATATTCTTCATAGATTGATTCGATTGTGTATTAACCTTTTGGTTGATCAAATTGGATCTCTCCTTTGGGAATTTGGATTTAAGAGTGAATCTCACATTTCCCCCACACACTTACACATATAGAGGTGATTCCAAATTACCTCTATTCACTTTATAATAAAACCAATGAAATATGAAGAGACAAAAGGAATAACTAATTTGACCTCTTTTACCATATTGCTTTAGCTTGATTTCATTGTTCTTCTCCTCTTCAAGATCTTGGTTGGATGATTTTTCTCTAAAAAATGATCACTTTCCCAAAATGACTTCAAGATTTGAATATGGATGTACAATGCAAAGTAGATGCTCAACCAAATATATTCAATAATATTAAACTAGAATGATAGTGCTTATAAACATGATTTATATGCTAGATGCCATGAAAATGATGCTAAACTATAATGCTAAGACAATGACACGCAAGATTGTTACTATAACTGATAGTAATGATAGGAGATTATTTAACTGATGGTGATGATGATGGAGACCAACCAAGATCAAAGGAATACAAGATAGTAGAAAGGTTAGATCATTTATTTTCTTTTCATTGATGTCAAGAAATTGATTTCTGGTTTAGATTATGTTTCCATATCATTTGGTATATGATATAAGTTGAATGAGTTAAGGAGAAGAAGAAATGAGATGTTGTCAAGTTGAAGAACTTAAATGGGCAGCTGACATAGATTAGACAATCCCAAGATTAAGAAAATGTAAGGAAATGTAATAGAGGAGATTAAGAAACAAAAATTGTCTATATAAAGGATGGATTTGTATGAACAAATGGTTGGAAAATTGAAGAGTTGAAGAGTCACCGACTGATGTAGTGAAGAAGGAACAGAGAGATTCTAAGTCAGAAAGCATGATATGATAAAGTGTTGAAGCCAATGGAAAGTGAAGGATTGAAGGAAGATAGAAGAGCACACAAAGGATCTGGTTATGCAAAGATAGTTGCAAATTTATAGGTTAATATATTTACTATTTCTTACTAGCATTTGTAATAGGGAAATCTCTTAATTGGAGTGGATTTAACAGTCTTATTGTAAAATCCTTGCAAAATGTAACATTCTAAAGAGTGTTTGAAGCCCTCTAACTAGGCCACTCCTAACAAGGTGAAGATCCTAATAGATTTGAGGTAAATCCTTTGATCAGGTCACACCTAATAGTGTGTATTATAATCTTTAACCAGATTGGCTCTTAACCAGGCATACTTCAGAAGAGTATTTTATTAGTGGGTGACAATTCCCATAGTAGTTTTTCCCAAAGATGGGTTTACACATTAAATACTAGTGTTAAATGTGTTGAATGGTTTATGTGATTTGTTTACTAATTCTTAAAGTTTATTTACTATTGTTGGTAAATGGTGAATTGTGTTTAACCAAACTGTCACCGAGTTAATTAGAGAAAAGATTTTTAGGTATTTGTGATCAGGGATTACTAATTCATCCCCCCTCTCCATAATCCAACAATTGTTATCATAGCTAAGTAATTTGAAGAGATAAGTTTGATAGAATTGAGTAAAAGATCCTAAGATGTATAGGACAACACTACCTAAGTTAAACAAGGAAAGTTTCTCAACATGGAAAAGCAGGATGAGATTGTATCTATCTAGGATTGGAGAATTTGGACTGAATCTTCTGTAAAATGACTACACTCCGCTACCTCCAAGACCCATGATAGTTGATCAGATGAGAGAAAAGAAGGAATAAAACTCAGTTATGATAGAGATTGCTTCTTCCCTCATCGATGCTGAATTAGATGATGATAATGATGCAGGATCATCCGGGGTGTAAGAGCAATCTTGCATCACCCAAAAATATTTCTAGTTTCTTTTCAATAAGGGTTATCTTGTGCAAAGCTTCTATTTTTGGAAATTTACTATTTTTTAGTAAGTTTTTTGTTTGAGCTCAGAATAGTCAATTTTCTTCCCCGGAGGTTCACTTTGGTCATATCAACCTATTGGTAAAGTTTCATTGCCAGATCAAGTCTAGTTTTGAAGATATTGAATTTTTTTGGTATTGGCAATAGGGGACAAAAACTTTGAACTCAGTTTTGAAGGGTTTAGAGGCCCCAAATGAGGTCAAAACTTTAGCTAACTAGACCTTTCATGAGTTAGGCATCGTAGAGAACTTTGCGCTCTTTACGAAATGGGGTCATAATAGCCAATCGGGTCAATGAGTGATGACTTATGGTCTCCAGAAGTTGGGTCACCTGAAATGGAAGAAAATGAATTTATGCCAAAATTTATTTTTGAGTTTTGAAAGTTGTTTTGAGCTGAATTTGATGTAATAAAATAAAAAATAAAATAATTCTAGGGTTGCTCGGCCTTAAAGGCTAAAATTTCTTGAACCTTCTCAGGCGGAGGAAATTTCCTATATAAAGAAGGCCCGTAGTGTTTTTAAGCAGTTCTGGGTAATAATTTGAGGCTTTTTCCTAAAGAATATTGTAAGGAAAATGTCCATGTGGCTTTGCATATTATAATTTTGAAATTTGTAATTCCACACTTGTGGATATAATAAGAAGCCATTTTCTATTCTTGCAAATTGTTGTTGTTTCTCTGTTTCTATTATATGTTTGTAGTACTAAGGGGAGCACCCTTTATCAAGTGGTATCAAAGCAAGAGTTCTTGAGTGTGTAGATAGATCACTGACTGTGAGGCAGTTTGCACTAGGACCATGGTTTAGGGTTTTAGCGAGCAGCACAAAAATGCCTCCATAAAGGGAATGTGATGGAAGAGTTAGAGGTGTATCACCTGAGGTTAGAGCCCTCTAGAGACAAGTGTGAGTATTGCAAGAGGAGATTCATAGAGGAATGAATCTTACAGTCAGAGATGAAAGTGAGGATGAAGATGAAGAAGAAGGAGATTTTGATCAGGAAGGAGAAGGCAAAATTTTGAAACAGGAGGAAGAAAGGGTTTTTTCGAGCCATTTCCAAGATTGGGAAAAGACCTAAGATTGAGGTTTCTAGATTTTTAGGAAATCTTAACCCAGAAGAGTTGATCGACTGGATCAATGAATTAGAAGAATATTTTGAGTATGAAGATATTGAGGATCCTGATCAGGTCAAGTTTGCGAAGGCCAGACTGAAGGGTCATGCTAAGATCTGGTGGCAAGAGATTCAATTGGAGCAAAATAGAAGAGGAAAGGAGAAAATTAAAAGATGGGATAAAATGATTGATAAATTGAAGTGACAGTTCATTCCTATTGATTATGAGCTTGATCTACTAAATAAAATGCAAGGTTTGAAGAAAGCATGAAGATCTATTCAGGAGTATATGGAGGAGTTGTATCAAATCCTCATTAGAATAGGCCATGCGGAAGTTGATAAGGAGAAAGTTTCCCATTACCTTAATGGGTCAAGGCCAAGCATTTAGGAGGAGTTGAATTTGGTTAAAATGAACAAAATTAAAGAGGCATACCAGTTTTCCCTAAAATTAGAGGATAATTTGAACAAGAAGTTTGAAAGAAGACAAAGTAGAAGATTTCATGGCAAAAGATCCAGTGGATGGTCTTATGGAGGATGAAATGAAGATAAAAAAAAGAAGGATAAGGCCAGTAGTAGTCAAAATTAGAGAGTAAATAATTTCAATCATTTCCATGATCATAATAATAGAGACCAGAGAGGAAGGGGAAGAGGACAAGGATCAAGAAGAGGAGGCTTTCGTGGAACATGTTTTCACTGTGGAGAAGAAGGTCATAGGGAATTTGAATGTCCTCAATTCCAAGGAAGGACATACAGGAGAAATAAAGGCCAGGCCAGAGTTACACATGTAGATGAAGATACCAAATCATCACATTATGAAGATGCTGAAAGAGGAGAAACACTAATTAACAGAAGAGTCCTGCTGAGTGGTGAGAATGAACCTAAGCAAAGAAGGAGATTGTTTCACACTAGATGCAAGTGTGAAGATAAGTGTTGCAATGTGATTATTGATAGTGGAAGCACTGAAAATTTGGTGTCAAAAGAGATGGTCACAAAGTTGAAGCTCAAGAGGCAGAAACACCCACATCCATATCAGATTTACTAGGTGCAGGGTGACCACAAGGTCATGGTCATTGGGTAGGCCGTGACAGTTTGACAGGTGTGTTGTACATGATGGTCATGTGAATACCTATTCCCTAACAAAGGATGGAGTGTGACATAAGCCAAAGCCATTGAAGGAAACATAAGAAAAGGTATGTGGTAATGAAAGAATAAGTTTTGCTGATGGAAGAAAGTTCCCAGAGGGTATGAGGCATGAGCATATGTGTTTTGCTTTAATTCCAAAAGCTGGTAAAGAGGAAGTAGAAGATGTACCTTTAGAAGTTGTAGATCTATTGAATGAGTTTCAGGATATTGTGTCTGATGATGTACCTAATGGATTACCACCTATAAGGAAGATCAATCACCAGATGGACTTCATTCTAGGAGCTAGTTTACCAAATAAGGAAACACATAGAATGACTCTAGTAGAAAGTGAAGAGTTGAATAGACAAGTACATGAGTTGTTGCAGATGAAGTTGATTTGCAAGAATTTGAGTCCATGTGTTGTACCAACAGTATTAGCACTGAAGAATAATGGAGAATGGAGGATGTGTACAGATTCTAGGGCTATAAATAAGATCACAATCAAGTACAAGTTTCTATTGCCATGGATGATGATATTATGGACTGTTTGAGTGGAGCTGTGTATTTCTCAAAGATAGATTTGAAGAGTGGATATCATCAAATTTAGATCAGTGAAGGAGATTAATGGAAGACTACCTTCAAGACAAAGGAAGGATTATATGAGTGGTTATTCATACCTTTTGAGCTAACTAGTACACCGAGTACTTTCATGTGGTTAATGAATGAAGTTCTGAAAGAATTTCTAGGTAATTTTGTCATTGTTTACCTAGATGATATTTTGAAATTTAGTAAGATATTGGAGGAGCATATAATGCATATTCATAGGGTTTTTGAGAAGTTAAGGGAAGATAAATTGTTGATTAATTTGAAGAAGTGTAGTTTTGTGAAGAAGGAGTTAGTGTATTTGGGATTTGTAGTTTCAGCAGAAGGTCTAAAAATAGACCCAGAGAAAGTGAAGACCATTCTTGAATGGCCTACTCCAAGGAGTGCTACTGAGGTAAGATCTTTTCATGGTTTGGCTAGCTTTTACAGAAAATTTAATAAGAGTTTTAGCATTATTTGTGGACCCTTGACTGAAACAATGAGAGGAGATAGGAAAGAGTTTAAGTGGACTATAGGGGTAGATAAGAGTTTTAAATTGTTGAAAAAAAAAGTTACAGAATAACCTATTTTAGCACTTCTAGATTTTAATAAGGTGTTTCAAGTAGACTGTGATGCTAGTGGTACTGCAATAGGAGTTTTTTTGAGCCAAGAAGGTAAACATGTTGCTTATTTCAATGAGAAGTTAAATGATGCCAAGAGAAAATATTTTGTTTATGATCAGAAATTTTATGCTATAGTTTAGACATTGAAGAAGTGCAGACATTATCTTCTTCCTAAGGAGTTTTTTTTGTATACTGATCATCAAGCTTTGCAATATTTATATAGTCAAGGAAAGTTGAATCAAAGGCATTTGAAATGGGTTGAGTTTTTGTAGAGTTAATATTTATTTTGAAACATAGAAGCAGAAAGCCTAACAGGGTTGCAAATGCGCTTAACATAAGGAAAATTTTGCTGAGAGAGATGCAGTTTGAGGTGGTTGGGTTCAAGGAACTCAAGAGTTTGTATCCAGAGGATCTTGATTTTGGAGAAGCTTGGAAAGATTGTACAAAACCTGTTACTCTAGATAGAACTAAGTGGTTGGATTTCATCATCCAAGATGGTATGCTATTTAGAGGGAGTCAACTATGCATTCCACAAAGTTCCACGAGGGAGAATCTTATCAAGGAGAAGCATAGCGGAGGATTGGCTGGACATTTTAGTCATGATAAAACCCTTGATATGGTTAGTGAGAATTATTATTGGTCACAGTTGCAGCAAGATGTCAAGAAGTTTGTATAGAGTTGTAGAGTAGGTTAAATGGAAAAAGGAGAAAAATAGAATACAGGGTTGTATCAACCATTAATTGAACTAGAGAAGTCATGGGAGGATCTCAGTATGGACTTTGTTCTAATTGGTTTACCAAGGACTCAACGGGGGAATGATTCAATTTTTGTGGTTTGATAGATTTTCAAAGATGGCACATTTTATTCCCTGTAATAAGACTAATGATGTTGTTCATGTAGCAGAATTATTTTTCAAAGAAGTGGTGAGACTACATGGTTTGCCAAAGAGCATAGTTTCAGATTGAGACACTAAGTTTGTTGGATATTTCTGGCACACATTATGGAAGAAGTTAAAGAAAGATTTAAAGTTCAGTTTATCATATCATCCAAAGAATGATGGACATACATAGGTGGTGAATAGGAGTTTGGAGAATTTCTTGAGGTGTTTGGTTGGAGATAAGACAACATGATGGGATTTGATTTTACCACAAATAGAATTTGTATAGAATAATTTTGTCAACAGGAGCATTGGTAAATCACCATTCTAGATTGTATATGAAAGTAGTCCCAGAAATGCATCTGAGTTGAGAAAGATAGACAAAGGAGAAATAAGTAGTGCCAAAGCTAAAGATTTTGCAAAACATTTGAAGAACATCCATGAGAAGGTGACGAAGCACATTAGCAAGACGAATGCACAGTATAAGGCTAAGGAAGTTGAGAAAAGGAGGCATAAGGAATTTTAGGTTGGGGATGAAGTCATGGTTCATTTATGGAAGGAGTGATTTCTAGTAGGTACATATAACAAGTTGAAAATGAAGAAGTTTAGGCCATGTAAGATAATGAAGAAGCATGATTCAAGAAATGTCTATGAAGTAGAATTGCCTACCGAGCTGAATATTTCACCAGTATTTAACATTTCAGATCTCACAGAGTATCATGAAGGGGGTGTTGAAGATGAGATCAGAGAAGCACAATGGATTATACCAGCAACTACTTCAAATATCAAGGAGATTAAGGATATAATTGATAGTTGTGTTGGGAGAAGTATAAGGAACAGGACATATGAAGAATATCTGGTCAAATGGAAGGGATGACCTGTTAAAGATTCATCATGGATGACAAGGGAGGAGATTAACCATCTTGGTTTTCCTCTTGACATCTGAGATGTGACAGGGTCACTTCTCAAATTACCTCGAGTGTCTGATGCAGGAGCATCATGGGTGTAAGAGCAATCTTGCATCACCCAAAAATATTTCTCGTTTCTTTTCAATAAGGGTTATCTTGTGCACTATTTGTTGAAATTTACTATTTTTTAGTAAGTTTTTTGTTTGAGCTTAGAATGGTCTATTTTCTTCCCTGGAGGTTCACTTTGGTCATATCAGCCTGTCAGTAAAGTTTCATTGCTAGATCAAGTCTAGTTTTGAAGATATTGGAAATTTTTGGTATTGGCAGTAGGGTATAGAAACTTTGAACTCAGTTTTGAAGGCTTTAGATACCCTGAATGAGGTTGAAACTTCATCTAACTAGAGCTTTCACAAGTTTAGCAATGTAGAGCACTTTGCGCCCTTTCTGAAATGGGGTGATAATAGCCAATCGGGTCAACGAGTGATGACTTATGGTCTCCGGAAGTTGGGTCACTTGAAATGGAAGAAAATGAATTTCTTTCAAAATTTATTTTTGAGTTTCGAAAGTTGTTTTGAGCCAACTCTGATGTAATAAAATTAAAAGTAAAATAATTCTAGGGTTGGTCAGCCTTAAATTCTAAAATTTCTAGAACCTTCTCAGGCGGTGGAAATTGCCTATATAAGGAAGGCCCGTAGTGTTATCTAGGTAGTGCTGGGCAGTTTTGGGTAATAATTCAAGGCTTTGTCCTATAGAATATTGTAAGGAAAATGCCCATGTGGCTTTGCATATTGTAATTTTGAAATTTTTAATTCCACACTTGTGGAGATAATAAGAAGCCCATTTTCCATTCTTACAAAGTTATTATTTCTCCGTTTCTGTTATGTGTTTGTGGTATTAAGGGGAGCACCCTTCATCAGTTAAGGATTGTGCTATTTCAAAAGAGATGTGGGATAGGCTTACACTTATATATGAAGGAGATCATTATGTACAAAAAGATAAGGTTGATAGTCTCAAAGGAAAGCATGATGAAATGAGAATGAAAGATGAAGAGAACATCATTCAATATACTAGAAGAATCAAGGAAGTTGTTAATGCCATCAGAGGTGCTAGTCGATCATTGACTTATGAAGAAGTGGTACGTAAAATTATAAGAACCCTTTCTTCTAAGTATGCTATTAGAGTATCTCCTATTCAGGAATTGAGATCTATGTTGAACAATATTGTTACTCTTGAAGCCCTAATCGGTAAGATGACTACATTTGAGCTAAGTAATTATGATAATAGTCTACTGACCATTAAAATTGCCTTCAAATCATCTGTGAGTATTGGAACTTCAAGAAGAGAAAGAGAGAATCACAGTAATTCATATGGAAATGAATATGATAGTATCCTAACCAAAGAGAAAAAATAAGAGGAATTGGAAGCACTGTTGGCTACGAGACTACCGAGAGGTAAAGGAAAGTACAAAGGAAAATTACCCTTGAAATGTTTCAATTGTAATAAATTTGGCCATAGTGTATCTAGATGTCTTGACAATGACATGAATGATAAGAATGAAAAAAGAGACAATCGATACTGAATATTTAGAGATTACAAGGACAAAGGTAAGAAGTCTTGTCACTTAGTTGAGGAAGGTGTAACTGATGATGAATATGATGATATAGAGGAAGGATACGAAGTTGTCTATGTTTCTATAAAGGAAGAATTATATGAATAAAAATATGAAGGTGAAAAAGAACTTGTTTCTCATGTAAGTAAACCTGACCCATGGATTATTGTTAGTGGATGTTCACATCATATGACTAGTGATATTGACAAGTTTGAAAACCAAGAAGAGTATGATGGAGGATTTTTTAGATTTGGCCATGATGCTCCATATCTTGTGAAAGGTAAAGGATCCATTGTATTGAATGAGAAGATGAGATGTAATGATGCATATTGGATTAAAGGTCTAAACTAAAATCTATTGAGTGTTGCACAACTAAACAATACTAGCCATCGACTCGAATTTCAAAGTAGAAAGGTGAAGATTTATGGTACTGATGGAGATCTAATTAGAACTTATGAACAATCAAAAGGTAACCTATTTTATCTTAATACTGCTGCAAAGATTTTTTTTTTTGTTAAAATTGAAGATGCGTGGTTATGATAAAAAATAATCTATCATGTAAATTTTGATAACATGATTAAAGTGAGAATAAAAATAGAGTCATAGGTCTACCGAAATTAATCAAACCTAATAAAGTGATGTGTAAGGAATGTCATATTGGTAATATGACTAAGTCAAGTTTCTCAAGAAAATATTATTCTACCAATGGTATTTTGGAATTAGTTGATACTGACCTTTGTGGTCCTATGAAGATACAAAGCTACTATGGAGATCATTATTTCATTTTGTTTGTTGATGACTATTCAAGAATGATGTCTATTATGTTTCTAAAAGAAAATTTTGATGGATTCTAAATTTTTAAGTGGTATAAAGCTAGATTTGAAAAGTAAAAAGGTAAACAATTGAAATGTCTAAGAATAGAAAGAGGAGGTGAATTTATCTCTGATGAATTTCCTATCTTTTGTAAAGAAATGAAATCAGAAGACAAGTATCTACACTGAGGACTCCACAAAAAAATAGTATAGCTGAGAGAAGAAATAGATCTATAGTTGACTATGCTAGAACATTGTTGATTGACAAAAAGGTTGAACAAACATTTTGGAGAGAAGCCATAAGTACTAATGTCTACACACTCAACCGAGTATAGTTGAAGAAAGGAACCAGCAAGATACCTTATGAACTCTGGTATGGTCACACACTGAATGTAAGTTACTTTAAATTTTTTTGAAGTAGGTGTTACATATTGAAAGATGCTAGAAATGGAAAGTTTGATTCAAAGGGAGATGAATGTATATTACTAGGTTATTCATCAAAGAGAAAATAATATAAATGTTTGATCAAGGCTACTAATAAAATTGTTGAAAGAGAAAATGTGAGGATTGATGAATTTGCAGAAAGGAATGATGAAGATAGAAAAAAGGAACCTGAGGATTACAAAAGATTTGTTTATGCACAAGAAGGTAATTTGGTTGATACAACTGAGATGTAACAAGAAGGAACTGATGAGTAAGATGAGCCTCCATCGAGAGATGAAAACATTGATGAACGGTCTACCGAGCCTGTATTAGCAAAATATGTGAGAAGACACCACTCATCAAGAAAAATTATTGGAGACAAGAACACATGAGTCATGACAAGAAGTAAGATGAAGGATAACACATGTTTGATTTTTGAGTTTGAGCCAAGATTAGTCAAGGATGCAATAGGAAATGAAGACTATATTAATTCTATGAAAGAAGAAATTGATCAAATTGAAAATAATAACATTTGATTACTAGTACCGAGATCTAAGGATAAGAATGTGATAGGAACAAAGTGAATTTTCAGAAATAAATTCAATGAGAAAGGAGATATGATCAAAAATAAAGAAAGATTAGTCTGCAAAGGGTATGCACAAGAAGAGGGTATGGACTATGGTGAGACATTTTTCCCTGTTGCTAGATTAGAAGGTGTAAGGATATTACTTGCATATGCTTCCTATAAAGGATTCAAAGTTTATTATATGGATGTTAAGTCTACATTTTTAAATGGAATTCTTTAAGCATAAGTGTACATTGAACAACCTGAAGGATTTGTTTAGAATTCTAACAAGGATATGGTCTGCAAACTATATAAGGCACTCTATGGATTGAAACAAGCACCCCAAGCATGGTATGAAAGACTACACTCTTATTTAGTTAAGATTGGAATTCAAAGGACAAGTGATAACAATAATTTATACTTGAAATGTGGTAGTACTGATAAGATCTTGATTGTTGAGATATTTGTTGATGACATTATATTTGGAGTAAATGAGATAATGTCTAAATCATTTGTTGAAGATATGAGAAAGGAATTTGAGATGTCTATGATTGGATAAATTAAATTATTTATTGGACTTCAAATTCAACAAGTAAAGGATGGGATATACATTACACAATCAAAGTATATCAAGGAGATCCTAAAGACTTCCAATATAGAAGAATCAAAACCGGTTGGAACACTGATGGCTACTGGTTGTAAATTGTCAAAGGAAGATGACTCAAAGGAAGTGAATGAGACACTTTACCGATCCATGATTGGTAAACTACAATATGTTGTACATAGTAGGCTTGATATTGCACATTCAGTAGGTATTGTGGAAAGGGTTTTTGCCAACCTAAAGGAGACACACGTCTACAATATAAAGAATATTTAGATATTTAAAAGGGACTAGAGATCTCAGTTTGTTATATTCAAAAGGAGGAGATTTTTATCTCAAGGTATAGACCGATGCTGATTGAGCTGGAAATATTGATGACAGAAAAAGCACAAGTGGTGGAGCTTTCTTCTTAGGAGAAAGATTAGTGACATGGTTAATCAAGAAACAAAGTTGTATTTCACAATATATTGTTGAATCTGAGTATGTTTCTGCAACTATGAATTATTCTAACATCATGTGGATCAAACAATTACTTGAAGGTATGCATGAAGAGATTAGTGATCTAGTTACAATTTATTGTGATAATACCAATTCTATAAACATATCAAAGAATCTTGTGATGCATTCAAAGACAAAGCATATATCTATTAAGTATCACTACTTGAGAGAGAAAGTACAAGATAAGCATGTGACATTGGAGTATGTAAATTATAAAGAACAGATAGCTGATATATTTACAAAACCACTACTGAAGGATTCTTTTGAGTATCTCCAAGGTAAGTTAGGGTTTGTTCCCCTATCCAATGTTCACTAAGGCATGATGCATGCTACATCAATTCAAGTATTCAAAAGAATATATATCTTGTGAGTTGATGCTAGTGTTCACTCTTTAGGAGAAGCCCAAAGTTGAGAAAATAAGTTTATGACTACAATGAGAGATCAATACATTTGAGGTATAATTTAATACCTGAGAAAAATTTTCAGAAGTTTATGTCTTTGGAATTGTTGTCAAAGAGGGAGAATAAGTCAATTGATTGCATAAGGGAGAATAAAAAGATCAGAAAAAGAAGTTGATAAAGAGGAATAGTATAGAAGATCTATTGAAGAAGATGGTTGTTACTGAAAGAGGGAGAATATGTACATAAGAAGTTATAACTCAGAAGGAGTACATGAATGAAAGTGAAGTGTACCATCATCAATTGAATACTGAATATTGTTAGTGTTTCCATCAATGCCAAAGAGGGAGATTGCTACTATAACTGATAGTAATTATTGGAGATTTTTTAACCAAAAGTGATGATGATGAAGACCAGCCAAGATTAGAGGAATACAAGATAGTAGAAAGGTTAGATCAGTTATTGTCTTGTCATTGATGTCAGGCAATTGATTTCTGGTTTATATTATGTTGCCTTATCATTCAGTATATGATATAATTTGAATGAGTTAAGGAGAAGAAATGAGATGTTGTGAAGTTGAAGAACTTAAATGGGAATCTGATACAAATCAGACAATGCTAAGATTATGTTGATATAATTGTTTTCTACCTAACATATGATTATGTTAAGTTAGTAAAGCATGGTAATAAAGATTTATCAAGTTGGTAAGAAAAATAGTTTTGGCTACTAAGCAGGAAAGTTCATTCAGTAAAGGTAAAAGGTAAAAAGAAGAGTAGGTCACTCGACAAAGGAAAAGGAACCAAAGGCACCGAACAAAAAGGAAAGTTTTAGGCATCAAGTGAAGTTAACCAAAATTTAGAGTTATCTACTGAGAAATGAACATATATTAAATACAAGGTTTGAAACAACATTTAATGATTAGCTATGATGAGAAGGATGGTTATGATGACAAGGAAAGTTAGTTACAGAGATCTACAAACAAGAAAATTCATGATGATGATCTATGACTTAGATCTAAATGGTTAAAGTAGAAGGAACAAGTTTCAAGAAAGTTCAAGTTCTGAGGTAAAAATAAAATGTATTATCAAGATCTAGATTCAAGGTATAATGAATTGGACGACTGAGATTGATCGAAGGAAAACATAATAGAGGAGATTAAGCGACAAAAAATGTCTATATAAAGGATAGATTTGTATGAAAAAATGTTTGGAAAATTGAAGAGTTGAAGAGTCATCGACTGATGCAATGAAGAAGGAACAAATAGATTCTAAGTCAGAAAGAAGGATCTGATGAAGTGTTGAAGCCAATGGAAAGTGAAGGATTGAAATGAAGATAGAAGAACACACAAAGGATTTGGTTATGAAAAGATAGTTGCAAATTTATAGGTCAATATATTCACTATTGCTTACTAGAATTTGTAATAGAGAAATATATTAATAGAGTGGACTTAATAGTCTTATTGTAAAATCCTTGCAAAAGGTAACATTCTAAAGAGTGTTTAAAGCCCTCTTACTAGGCCACTGCTAATAGGGTGAAGATCCTAATAGATCTAAGGTAAATCCCTTAACTGGGTCACACCTAACAGTGTGTATTGTAATCTTTAACCGGACTAGGTCTTAACTGGGCGTACTTCAGAAGAGTATTTTCTTAGTGGGCGATAATTCTCACAGTGGTTTTTCCCAAAGCTAGGTTTCCACGTTAAATACTGGTGTTAAATGTGTTGAATGGTTTATGTGATTGATTTACTAATTGTTAAAGTTTATTTACTATTGTCTGTAAATAGTGAATTGTGTTTAACTGAGCTTTCACTGAGTTAACTAGAGAAAATATTTATAGGTATTTGTGATCAGGGATTACTAATTCACCCCCCTCTCCATAATCCAACAAATATTTCTTCAAAATTTCTCTAATTCTCAAAATGATAGATTACTCCAAAAACTCTAATTAGTCCAAAATTATGGAATGAAGGTTCCTTTTATAGAATTTTCTTCACCATGAGCCCATGTGGCATAATCCAAGGGTTCAAATTACATCTTGTAAGCATGAAGTTTTCAATTTTGAATTTTTTGAGATGGTAGAGATGAATTAGGGATTAGTTGTATTGTGAGATAAATTAGGGAATATTTTCCTCCTACAATGGAAAGATGGAGGCTTATGTGGGAGGGAGAGACACTTGTCAAGTGTCTCTCCATGACCAAAGAGAGAAGGGTGGAACAAAATCTAGGGTTGAAGGACCCTTACGACAAGTGTCCTTTGAGTCATCTTTGACCAAGTGTGGTGGAGGGACAATGGGCTAAAGGATAGGAAAGGTGGTAATGACTTGATCTCATGAGGATACATAGTCATGTGACTTAGTCCTATGAGGCCACATAGCCTTTTTCTCACCTTTTTGAATAAGGACTCTTTGTTAAGATAAATAACTAATTAATTATTTAAATAAATTAATTTCATTAGCCATGGGTTAGGTCGATGATGCGGTGGATTAAGACACTTAGTCATGTGATGAAAAGATAATTAGATGATTTTTAGAAAACCATTTAATTGTGGAATTTTGAAGAATTAGGTTTAGAGGAATAAGATAAGATGAATTAGCTACATGAATTGAAGAATTTATTTAGTAATAGTAGAAAGACTATTAATTAATAAATATTTAATTAATTTCTAAAGTCAATTTAGTTGTATACATTTTACCCCTCTTTGAAATAGTGTGTCTGTCACATTATTTCAAAAAAAAAATAGTCCAAATTCTTGCCCTTACCCCAAGAATAGTGTCATAGGCATGGGCTCGTGGGGGATCGATCGACAATTTTTTTTTTATGGATAGTCAATCGATCTCACAAATAAATTATAGGCTAATCAAATTAAAAATAAGTGGAATACATCCCTTGGAAGGTTCTGGATCATACACCCAATTATACATGGTCAATTAGGGCTTACATGGCTACAAATAGAGGAAAAGGGGTCAAATGGGTCTCATTTGTGCACTTGGAAATTGGAGATTGGATAAGAGAGAATACGATGAAGGAGAGATACTACCTAGAGAAATAAATGTGTTTCCTATATACAGACATAGGTTTGAACACATTTTTCAGTTCTAGGGGCCAATCAACTATGGGGAGTCGGTATGTACCTCTTCACTTTTGTTAATTTTAGGCATTTATTACATTTTTTCATAGGTCAAATTTTAAGCTAGGTAGATGCATAGGTAGTTATTTCTACACATGCATCCCTTTTTGTTGCACATTGATCATGATTCTATGCATCTATGACTTCTTTTGGCACATACATGAAATTTGTGCTTTCATTGCCTTTTATTATACATGCATCGACATTTACTACACATACATATTTCTATCACATGTATAAAAAATTATTGTGCATGCACATTATTCATGCGCATCCATAGTGATTTGTTGCGCATTCATGACTGTGTAAATTTTCTCTATTTTAGTCATGTGCATATACAATAGTGTTGATTTTGGCTTGATAAAATATTTTGTTTTCGATAAATTTTGATGTATTTATCAAGATTAGATAATAGTCTGTCTGTTTGATAACACATTCATAGTGATTCACTGCGTATTTATGAGTATGTAAATTTTCTCTATTTTAGTCTTGTGCATATACAATAGTGTTGATTTTGGCTTGATAAAACATTTTGTTTTCGATAAATTTTGATGTATTTATCAAGATTAGATAATAGTCTATCTATTTGATAGCTCATATTGACGTAGTCAATGTCGTTGCATGATGCTAATTGACTAGATAGGTAATGTAATTGATGAAATCACAAAGAGTATAATATAAGGGATTAAATCATATTAGTAAAAGATTCATTTAGATTAATTTTGATTTGATTTTGACAGGTCTAATGTAATGAATGAAATCACATTAGTGCAAAAAAAAAATTTGGTAGATATATTGCTAACATTGATTTGATATATTTGAGTTGCATTTGATTCATTTGATAGCTTTCATGATGTGTGTATTGAGTTATGATGTGATTTGATAGCATTAGATTTAGATAGATTGTATGATAGAGAATATAAGATCTATTTCGATAGTTTTCATGATGTATGCTTTGATAGATAGCCTTTGTTTGATATAGATATTTCTATTTGATGCCGATAGGAGGACCTATCAGATGTAATGACATGTAGAGAGCTATTTACTTCTAATCAAATCATGAGACCTCCATTATTAGAGATAGATTTGATCATGATAGGATGCACTAGTTTGCAACATGTCTTATATATGCCCAAGACAAGGTAAAATTTAGGTCTGTTAACTGCATTATTTAAGTGATGGCACAATGAGACCAATACATTTCACTTGCCCATTAGAGAGATGTCTATCACTTTATAGGATGTCTTTTGAATTCTCATATTACCTATTACTAGGGATTTAGTCTAGTATGATCAGCGCAATGGATTAGCAGAGTGTTTGGGGGTATTTAGTAATAATGATTTTAAGGATTCAAATATTAGTTGGGATGTAATGGTTTCTTTATATGAGCCATTTCTAGTTGTACTTGCAGGGGTGATTTATGGTTATGTGTGTCTAGATATGAGATCACATGGATTTGTCATTTAATGGGGGATGACCCTTTTTATGATGGTAGATGTGGGTACTCAATTTGCATGGGGGTATTCTTATTAGCCTACCTATATCATGATATACACTAGTTTGACTATGATAACTTAGCTAGTTTATCAAGAGGAGTCACTTTACCACTTGTATGGGTTTGAGAGCATATCACTATCACTCATGATATCTCTATGAGATTTAGAGGTTTAGGTTGCCCATATATTTTTACTATGCAGGTGTAGATTCCCAACCTGAGCTGGGAAAGTTGGAGTACTGGAGGCATTCCTTCAGTACACTTGATGTAGTTACCTAGAGACCATACCTTAATTGTGAGGATTGGGAGGATGATAAAGAGATTGGTTATTACTTTTAGACATAGTGTCTTATTGGGAGGACTCCTTATATTATAGAGAGATATATAGTGACTCGTGTGCTCCAACAATTTGACCAGATCCAAGGCATGCCATAGGGTACTACCAAGTTTTCTCAAACACACAAGGAGAGGAGAGAGTGGGGTCCTATGGTGTCTTTTGAGATGAAATGGGCAGATTTTCTTGATATTCCCTTCTAGAAATGGTTTAAGAGGAGAGTTATTTTAGATCCTAGTATACCTATAGAGTTTGAGAGGTATTTTAGAGATCGTCCCTTCCTAAGATTGACATTAGTGGATGAGATTTTGCCTCTCTTGGAGGATGAAGAGGAGGAATTAGTTAGGATATAGAGGATGAGACTTGATGAGGGTACTTCATAGATCAATAATAGAGGAGATGATGGTAAAGGTGGTCTTGGTAGATATAGATGACATGGTTGTGATGGTGGGAGATAGAGAGGAGGGGAGAAAGGAAAAGTAGCCTAGGGAGGTGTATAATATGTCATGAGGAGATCTAAAAGATTAAGAAGACAAGGACAAAAAAAAATCACCCTTAGTAGACATTCTTGTATAGGTGCTCCATAGATACCCCCAAGTTAGACCACAAGGAGCTCCTTAGATACCCCCATAGAGATAGTAGGATGTACCAACATAGGGAGTAGGAGTCCAGGATGATCCATATGTCTAGCATCATGCATATCCTAAGGATGAGGAGATTGATGTGGATGAGATAATGGTATAAGTTGTATTTATTAGATAGAGATTACATGTATTCCTAGTTAGAGGAACAAATTGAGAGGCTGCAGAAATAGGTCTAGGATCTTACTAGAGAGAGGTATACAACAATAGGGAGGTATTGGCATGTACAAGCCTTAATGATTGAGATGGAGACCATGAGAGTTATGGGACCTTAGATAGAGACCATTAGGTTGATGATCTATGTCAGGAAGGAGATTCTATGCTAGAAGAATACATATTAGATTATGTATTGGAAGAATACATATTACTAGGTAGTGTCTCCTAAGCAATGAAGCATGAGTTATGCAGAGAGTTCTTATGTAGTGCGGGCCACCACATAGTAGGATCAAGCAAAGAGTGGAGTGGAATCACATCCTCTAAGACTAGATATAGGTGTAGGTAGTGTAGATACTTCTATTGCGTAGTCACAACATAGACAAACAAACTCTAGGGGAAGTTTTCTATAGATCCATGAGATTATGTAAACCTTTATTTCTTATACTTTTCATGGATTGATATATGACTTGAGAGACATCTGTACATGTTATGATATTATTGGACATTGGACATTTATTTTGATTCTTTCTATACTATATGATGGAAACATGGACTGACACATGCATGATCTTATTTATGGTTTTTTTGATATGGAATGACATCTTATGATTGATTTTATGATATGTGATGTTTTTACATTTCCTACATGCATGATGTTATGCTTATCTTAGATCATTTATGAGCTTATGATCATTTAATATGATTATGGATGTGTATCATAGATGATGTTAAGATGCATGTTGTGATTCTATAATGTTTTAGGAATTGTGACATGTTTACTATAATTCTATTAATGTGATGGATATCTAGATGAATGATTCTATTTATGATGCAATGTTCTTTAGATGCAAAATGATAGATTAATTTAATACTCATATGAATCTAAATGTGTTGTAATATGTTTAATAATTGGTAATTTTAAATGAATGCTACAATGATGTTCTTTGTATATTGTATGACATCTATATGTGGATGACTAAGAATGATAAATAGATAATGTAATGTAATAATAAAGTTTTTTATGTCCAATGTACTAAATCAATTAATAAAAATATGGATGACCGAAGAATATTTTTGCTAAAAGAAGGTTTATACATGTACATAAAGAAAAGGGTGAAGCAATATGTAAATGAGTAAATCACTTCTCCTTTTCATGAATTTCACATTTTGGAAGGAATATAACAAACTATGTTCAAGAGGAGACTCAAATGGTAAGTGGGGTAGTGACCCTTCTCTGAATATGTAATGATGAAAGTATAAATGACAAAATGGAGCAATGTAAATGATAAATTAAGTAAGTTACTAAAAAGCTAGAAATAACAAACTGATACAAACTGGTAGAGAGCTAAAATGTATAGAAACAAATAACATAATGTATATTTTACCTATGGCTAAAATTTGGGATTATAATGTAGGGTTCAAGAAAATAATGTCAACTTGTACTTGGGCACAAAATGGCCATGGTGATTTGTACATGGTTTTTTGACTAAATTTCCTAGGGATTTTTTGATAGTTCTTGATCTTTCTAGATCTTGTTTGATGGCTCTGTAATCTATTCTTGCACATATAAAAATGTGGAAACAGTTGTCTAAATGGGTTTTCATTGGTCAAAATAAAATTTCATAAAGGAAAGTATGTAAAAAGGTAAATGTTTGATTCACCTTGCATAAACCCTCATGGATAGATGTAGAATTTTCTCATACCCATGAAGATTACTGAATGTACTTGAAATAAAGGATTTGACCTTGGAATGTAATTTAAAATCAAGGATTCCCTAACAAATTCATAGATCTATGAATTCCACTCCTAGATCTTGAATCTAGGTATGCTTGATAATCTCTTGCAATGAAGGAGAGATAATGTAAAGAAAGGATATTCTTTCTTGGTTAAGAATTCCTCTAATTTTCCTTCATGAGAGATAAAATTGCTTCAATTGAATAATATTACCTTTGAATTGAATGATCTTGAAGAATTGGATACTTGGAGAAACTTGATAAAGGATTCTTTTCTTCAAATATTGAATCCAATTAATCAACTTCTCTCTATTACTTGAAAACTTGATAGTAAATTCTTGCACTTGATAATGGATACCAAAATGGGCCTGATATATGAGGGGTTTTATAATGAATCCATAATTTTAATATTAAAAAATAATCTAGGATAACCACTAAATCAAATCTCCTGCTAATATCTTGATATAGGGCGTCATGTAAAATTTGGGCCTTGATCCTTAGGAACAAGATGCCATTGGCATCCTGTACCCTAGAGAATGAGCCAAAATTTGGGTAGGGTGTTGGGATAGGTGAAATGATATCGGGGTGGGGGGAGGGGGGTGAGAAGAACAAGTTACCTAGATCAAGCATAATGGGCATTTGGACCTCAATATCACCAAAATAGGGTCTAATAGGTCTTAATAAATCATCTAATTATGGGTGCTAAACTTTTACAATGGTACATATATCCCCACTTTCGCGGGAGTATGAGAAAAATTGATGCTTATAGTAAAGTAGATCAATTCATAAGTATAATCTTATCAAGTTCAAGGAGACAAAGAAACATCAAGCCCCCAAATGACTTGAGTCCTCATCAAATCCAAAACCAATATAAAAGATGCATCTCTCTCTCTCTTTGACATGACCACTATCCTAGTAGGGTATTTCCTTACTATGGAACACATAATGGGAAAATACTACAAAATATGGCATTGAAGGTCTAGCAATATGTGTTATGATATTCAACCCATTGAACATGATTAGTCCTTAAGAAAATCATTTTATCTTTTAAGGGATCCAAAAGGGTGATCTTTCCTAAGGAAAGTATCATCTTCAAAGGGATCAAAGAAATGTAAAACAAGGAGTGGAGTGTATGCCCCCACATTAAAGCAATTAAAAATGTCTTAACATGAGAAATATCTTTAACAAAAAATACATGCACCCACAAGAAATGTTTCCACTATGAGATTCCCCTAGGAAAGGACATAACAAGGGAACTGAAAATGTGAAAAAGGAACATGAAGGGATATAATATCTAATTAATAAGAATGATCACCAAGATGATACTGTTCATCATCTCCCAAAGGTAGTAGAACTAGAAGAAGAGAATGTAAGAGTCACAATGAAGAGTATTTTTGGGATATCATTAAGGAGAGAAAAAAGAATAGGTAGCTACCATTTTGCATCATCCCTAATCAGAAAACACAAAGGCACATTTAGGAATAGTGGAACATGCATGGCATAACATGTAACAACATACAGAAGAAATGAGATAAAAATAGAGGAATGTCATGACACATTGATTCCTTTATCACCTTGCTCCAATAGAGAAACAAGGGTCATCTAAATAGATCTAAGAAAAATATGTATCAAATAACACATCATAGGGGAAGCACATTAAAACAAGCAAACACAAATAATCCACCACACAAGAGGAGCTAGTCTAGCATATCGGCTGCCCACCCCCCCTCTTGGTCTGAAGTATTTAGGGAAGGTGGGAAATGTGTAAGAGGAGAAACATATAGCATAGTAAATGGAAATATTCAGTTCCAAACAAGGACCATGTTGCGAAGATATCTCACTTTGTTCGTCACTAGGACTTAGAGATAATTGTTGTGAAAATATAGCTGGTAAATCATGATTAACATCAATAATCTTGTAAATATCTTCATAATCACTAGCATGAATATCATCATTAGTTGCATTAGGAACATAAAAATCATCATCATCAAGAGTATCTTCTTCATCCAAATTAATTTTAATAGAATCTAGGATACAAATAGAATTACCATATTTGTATAATTTTATCTTTTTCAAATTAACTCCCTCCTCTAGGTCAAGCATAGGCTAGTCAAAGGGAATCAAAGCATCAACGAGTGTTTCAGAGGAATAAAGTTTTTTGGAAGAATATTCATAGGATCTAGCATGATATTTACAATGGTGATCACAAGAACAAGCACAAGCACAATGATTATGCTTGGTTTTTCTAGAGATTTGGTTTGGCTCATGTTCAATCAACATTGATACCTTTTCTTCTTTAGGAGGAAGAACAAAAGGAGCCTCACTAGGTTGAGAGATACTATTAGTTGAATATTTATAAGATATAGGAGACATAATGGAGGCATATATAGTAGGTATAATGGGTATAGGAATAATTTTAGGTCTAGGAAAAGGAGATGGAACATCCTTAGGATTTCTAAGCTCACAAATATTTTAGATTTTGTATTTCTGATATGACCAAAAGAGCTTGTCTTTGTGGGGATTGGGTCATAGGGCTTGAGAATATATCCAACTATGTTCACTTCTACACCTCCTAAAAAGATGAAAGAGGTAACCCTTCATCTATTTCTAAATGGATCCCCTACCAATGCATTTATTTGAGGAATAGAAGGCCAAAAGAAGTAAAGGTCAATAGACTCTCAAGGAACTAAAGGCTGATAGAGACTATGATTAATATTCATGATTTATCCTTTATGGGGAAAATTAAAACACTTATGGATAGGAGAGGATACAAATTTCATGGAAATAAGCCAAGGAAGACCAAGTTTAACTTGCAATTGATCGAAAGTCAGGATGACAACAAAGGTGACATCTAGAGTTTTACCACCAACTTGTAAAGGAAATGTAATATAACCATGGGTAGGATAAGGGAAACCATTACAATTTTGGATCATCACATCATATTTATCATATAAATCACATTGAAATTATCTATTGTAAATATGTTATCCAATTATCACATTCACCATGCAAGTAGGGTCAATAAGGACACCACGAGAAAAGAGATCTCTAACCTTTGCAACAATGTAAAGAGGACCATCCAGTGCTTTAATCATCTCACTAGGATCAAAGGTAATGCAAAGATCAGGTTCAATTTTGGTTTTAGGTTTAGCTTCAAATTGATAAATAAGATTGACAATATTATTGGCTTCAAAATACTTATTATCATAGTCAACAACTTGGGAAGAATAAGGAAAAGATTGGGTAGACTCAATGATATTGGTCAAATGAGATGAAAAAGTATTGGTATAGATTTGTAATTTTTGGTTGCGAGGTGTTATAGATTAGTTTACTTAATCATTAACACCCTTAATAGATATAGTATCAGAATTAATGAGGTCTTGAATATAAATTTCAAATGGATACACTTTTTTGTATCATGACTAGGTTGACGATGGTATTGACAAAAAACTTTGTGATCATAGGATTTGGGAAAAGGTTTGGATGTGTCAATATGTTTAATAGGAGGAAGATTTAATAATTAGCATTAATAAAATTCAATATAAAATTATACAAAGATTTAGCTGAGTAAAATTACAAGAAAGTCTAAAAATATATGGCAAAGGAGCCATACCTTTGGATGTTGCTATCACTTTATCATCAACATTGTTGGATAAATTATTTATTTTGATGAAGTTCTTAGGTTTTTGAAACTTGTTATAAGATTGGGATTTAGCATCACTCTTATCAACCAAATCCATTAGCGTCATTCTCTCAAAATGACTCACTTGAGAATGATAATTATAAAGCACTGCATACAATTGAGTAATAGAAGAAAATTCAAGAAGCAAGATCTTATCTCTAACGTCTTTTTTAAATTAGAATTGAAAATATGTTGCACATGATAAGAAATATGAACATGCAAATGCTTAAATATACCAATGAAATCAGTCACTTTTTCTTTAATTCCTTATTTACAATACATTAAATCATTTAAAGAAATATTAGGACCAATATTGTTTTGAAATTGTTGGATTAAAGCATTAGCAAGATTTGAAAGGATTCAATAGAATAAGGAGACAAAGAACAATACCATTGTAACATTTATCTCAAAAGGTTCTAGTAAATAATTTAGTCATGAACCTATGATCATGAGAGAAATCACTACACAATGCTTGAAAAGTTTTGACATGGGTCAAAGGATCACCTTTACCATTATAAGTCTTTAGGTGAGGAATCTCCATGTATTGTGGAATAAAAACATGGATGATATCCAAGGACAAAGGACTAGTCATGTCATAAGTAGGAATTTTGAACTTGGCTTGGGTCATGGAAGTAATTTTTTGTTGCAAGAAAGACACAGTTTGATCCAAGCTACTAATAGTATAATAAATAGAAAGTATGGTAGGAGATATGTGAAAAATGTTTGGACCATTATGATAAATGGAAGGAATGATGGAGTATGAAAAATGAACACTTTTTGTAAGTGGGCATTGATTAAGGTAAGGAAACACATGGAACACTAGTAGGAATAGTAGGAACAATAGGATTAGGAATGCTAACATGTGTAGGGTTAAGGTTTTGAATGGAAGTAGTGATAATGGGTGGAGCATAAATAGACACACTAGGAATAGAGGTATAAATAGGCATGGAGGTCTCAACACTACTAGTAGGTGGAATTAAACCTAGGCCTTAGGCACAATCTTTAATAGGCTTGACATTGTTATCAATTAGATGAGAGATACCACACAAGATATTAAAACTATTTTTAACATTACAAATTATCTTCCTCAAACCCTCTACAATGGGTATGAACTTAGGATTAGATTTTTCTTGTCCTAACCATTGCTCAAATTTTTCAAAGTCATGGGAAAGTTTTTGAAATTGTATAGGATGGACTCTTAAGGCCTCATATTCATCATGAAAAGAGTGGGAATAGTTTTTTTCAATAATAGGATTAATTTCATTATTAGGCATTTTGGTCTCATCAAGATTCCTAGAAAAAATAGAGGAATAAAGATCAAAGGAACCCATAAGTATTATTGGAAATCCACTGGGAAAGTGTGATACTGAGAGGTGGGGTGAATCAGATATCGCCAATTTATACATTTTGACATAAACTAACTTGCATAGCATAAGCATAAAACTTAATAATGTAACAGATCTAATAAGCTAATCATTGTCCATGAAAATAAACATAATATGTTGACTTCAACATCAACATCAACATATGTAAAAGCACAATAAGCTGTCACCCTTTTACAAAGGAAAAGGCTAACAAAATCAAAGTTGTTCAACTTCAATAGTATAAAAATGACATTTATGTTTGGAATTTGAAGATTATGTAAACTAATTAAATGTGATAAAATGGATGAAGTTTATGATTAATATTTTTAATAATTTTTTTGAATAAGAATTGATATGTTTTTTTAATTTTTAAAGATGATTTTTCAGTTGCTGGAAAATGCTGAAAATTAGGGGTCTAGTTCCCGCCAAAAAATTATATGTAAATAAATATTTCTTCACCTAATTTCAAAATATGTCATAGATGAAATATATAGCTAGTGCATGAAGAAATAAAAATTGGTTTCTGACCTACATTTTCTCTTTTATAACAATTCAAATTCCAACTCACTGAAATCGACACTTTTCATCTCGCAACATATTTTTCATAACAAATATATCCCAATCAAAAAAAGAAATATATATTCTTGAAGATGACTCTCTCCTCTAGTGCACCATATATTTTATAAATTTATTTAATATGATTTACTATTTTTATATTTCTCCGAATCAACATCTCTTTAACTGTTAAAATACCTACTTGCAATATTTTTTAATTACAATAAACTATGTCTAATTAAAACACTATAAATGCTATATGAGGATATTCTTGACTCCGATCTCTACAAAAGTGTATTTTAAAAAAAATATCATTAAAAATATTAGGAGTTATTGAAATGCCACTTTTCTGAAATAATTTTATTTTTATGGTAATTGGACCCAAAGTGGTATAAAACATGCATTTAATAGATATTTCCAATTGGAAAAGTTAAAGTACTTATATAACTTAGCTACAATGAATCTAGCTAGACCATATGTTTGACCAAAATTAATTTTTAGTTAGAAATACTAAAATTCAGTTGTGCTGATAAGTTAGCCTAAAAGGTGACACCTGATTGTACTTTTACAACAGTGCAATGATTTTGGTTACCCAAAAACCCTTGAAAGGTAAAACTCAGGTGGGGATGACACCCACAAATCTTCACTACTGCAGTATAAAGTTTTCTTGTTAGGGCTACAAGTTTGATCACAAAATATGATCTACCCTATGAGGGGTTTGCCCTGTTAAGAGATTTGAGACTTATACAATCTACCTTGCAAAAGGATTTAAGATGTGCAACTAAGTAAGCACTTGGTTAAGAGATTTACTAAGGTCTGTCAAAACCACTCTGTTAAGAGATTTATCCTAATACACCTATTAAAATGTCTCAGTACCTGATCCTTTAGTTTTCGCAGTGATGTTGATTACAAATATTCTCCTTACAATATATATTTGATCTCTTCTATCAAATATGTCTCAATATGTCCTTCACTGCTTTGCTCTATTTTGCTCGGTCACTGAACTCTATTTCTGATCATCAAAATACTTCTCTGCTCTAAAAGTATGAGATCTCATTCATACTCTACTCTTCATGATAATACATTTTAGGATTCAGAGCACATCTTAAATAGATAATTAGCTTTCTCTGAGATTTAAGATCTACGATCTAGATTGTTTCCTTTTTCTACTTAACCTTTCACTAATTCTGATTGGTTCCATGTCTTACATAGGGATTAATGATTACAATACAAGAGCATAATCACCTTCGTGATTTCCTCAACAAACAATAAATGAAATATGAATGTCGGCCAAAATGTCTTACCCAAGTGTTTGTGCCATAACAAACACATATGTCAATTATGGCTTGCTCGACATTTGATATCTCTGGCACTCGACATTCACTATCTTTTATACCTTGGTGCTTGACAGTGACATCTTTATACAACTCAGAAAAATATGACTTGGCTAATACTAAAGTACTCACTGACCACTATTTTACTCAGTAGTGACTACTATTCGGTAATTGTATAATACACATGACTCAGCCTATATATGATGACTCAGTTGCAGTGATGACCAACTAACATTGCCTATAAAATGACTAAGTGTAAGACATTAATAGAAAACAAAACTTTAGGGATCAACAATCCCCCCCTTTGACATTAGTGGTGAAAACAATTCGTCGTGATATTTTCATTACATTTACAAGAGTACTTAGTACTAACAAAAACATTTACAGAATACTCCCCCTAAAACTTAACTTGGTCTTCAAAAAGAAAATTTACATATGTACACATAAGACTTCCTTATTTGGCATACACTTTGAATACATACATTCATTTACAAAACTAGTGTGTCATACCATACATCCCTGCTTTCTTCATTATGATTCTTCTTTCAGATATATTCTTCATTTTGATTCTACTTTCTGATATCTCACATGTTGTTTCCCCTTGTGACTTTACATGTCATGTCACTCAAATTTCCCCCTTGTTTTTATCACTTGAAGTTCTTGGAGTGTAGGGATCTTGAAATACTTGTCCAGAAATGGTTTGTGAAGCTACATGACCATACTCAATGCATTGTCCCAACCAGACATTACAGACTTCAAAACCTCAGACTTTACTTCTAACTTGACAGCTAGCTCAACTAGGCTCTCAGCAATAGAAAGATGGAGATCTTTCTGAACTAATTCCTTTGCCTAACTAAATATCTTTTCACACCCTCCAAATTAGGTGTTAACATAGTTTGAATGGAGAGTAATCTAGCCCTTATCTTACCATCATTAGCCACAAACTTAGCTAATCTTCCTTGAGCATGTAGAAGCCTTGTAAAATGCATAGAGATAGAGCTCGCATCCATACTCAATGAATGACCTATTGACTTGATATCTAACTGTATCTTGTCTACTAGATCTTGGTTTTCCTTTGTAAAATCTTCTACATTACACAATTTCTTGTACAAAGAATGTGCATTTTGTACAACTTCTTCTAAGTTTGTTATTAAGGTAGAGAGTTTTACCTGTTTCACTGCAATGTCTGCAGAGGCCTTATTAAGTACCCTGGTCTCAAATTTCCTTTCTGACCATTGCAAAAACTTGTTATTAGCCTCATTGTTATCATCAGTCACTTTCTTGACAATGTGAACAAGTTGTTCCATAATAGGGTTAGAGTCATTTACATCAGTCATATCAAAAGCATCTATGAATATACCTTTTTTTTCATGAAGCACTTTCTTTTGCTGATGCTCCCTTCTCATTTCTTCCTATTTTCTCTTCTTCTTCAACAGATCTTGCATAATTTTAATTTGTTCATAGGTCAAGTTATCTATGTCCCATTTTGGAATCATAATAACTTCTTCGAGTGTCACCTGTGTTGCAGGAGATTTCTCCCTCTTCTTATGTGACTTCTTCCTAGGTGTTGTACCACTCAGAATTTGTATAAGATATTTTATTGACTCTTTCTCCTTAGGCTCTTGAATATCCTTGGTTTTCTCTATCTCTTTCTTTTCCTTTTCTTTTTCCTCCACATGAGAACTTACTACAACCAATGCAAAATTTTCTGCTTTCTCTTTACTTATCTCCTCGACAGATGTAGGCTTGGGTGTGATTGTCGACTTGTCCTATTCTTCGGTAGTAATACTCGGACTAGCTAGTGGATTAGTTGTGACTATATGTGGGCTCGCTAATGGAATCTCAATAGTTGATGTATCCTCAATCTTTGGATACTCTAGTACTTGCAATAACATAGGATTACTGCTCGGCAAAGATGTATCTTTGGCTGCCTCGACTTGAATTTCTTCCTCAGTCAATATATGAGTTTTCATTGGAGTGTCCTCAATGATATCAAATTTTTTTTATTTTAGGTTTCTTCTCACACTCTTCAGTCTTCTAAACTGCTTCCTTTTGAATTTGATGTTCACTTACATCCTCTAATTCAACTTCTTTAGATGTGCCTGCACTATGTTGTGCACTCTTATCAATTATAAAACCAAAAATAATCTTCCACACCTTTAAGCTTTGTTGAACAACATCTTCAATCTTGTGTTGAAGGATACAGTATGCCCAGAGCTTTGGAATGAATCTATTCCTATACTACTCCATATAATTTTGAATGTAATCAGGCGATAAGTCAGGTATGAATTGAGAAAGAGTGCTCTCCCTGATTTGCTTTTCTTTCATAAGGGCATATTCCCATTTCTGTGCTATCCTTTGATATAACTCATCAGGAATCAAATTCCCCAATTGTAGTGGTGTCATCTTAAGTGTACAGAGCATCTCAAGCATTGCTTGTTCTAATCTCTCCTTTTCCTCAATACTCATCTTCTCAAATCTTATTTGTTTGAATCCTGCTAGGCTAGCAATGCTCTTGATGTTGTGGCATATTTCATCCACTGTCAGTATTTTCTTCTATGATGGTACCTTATTCTTTATTTCCTCATCATCCTTCTCCAAAATGAGTTTTCTACTTGGTTTCTTTCTTATCTAGCTCGGCACTACCTTAGGCTGAACTGATTTTCTTTTCCCTGATGCAGGGGATTTCTTTTGTGGCTTGACAACTACAATAGTAGAAGCTTCCCTAGTTATCATCCTAAGTACTGGTGAGGAGATGGCCTTAGGTTTCCTTATTATCTTCCTTATGGGCTTGACAATTGATGCTTTCTTGCCTTTCTTTTCTACCACTTTCTCCTCCTCTTCACTTTCACTTGACTCACTTGACTTATCCTCTCCTAATCCTTGAGTCAGTTTTGGAGGTGCATCTAACTCTTCTCCTCCTATCATCTTCTCAATGTTTTTCACTATCTTCTTCCCTTTTCTCTCCATGTTAGAATACTTTAATCCCATGGTTATCTTGGCCTTAGCTACCTCATAGGTTCCAAAATGTGTGGCCTTCTTGTCAACTTCCTCAGCTAATAGGGATGTGATTGTTGTTGTTGTTTCATCAATGTTTACCTCATAAGGTAATGGAATTAGCCATGATACCCTTGGTATTATTTCTTGTGCATATGTATAGTCAGTGTCTACTAGAAAACATATGTCCTAATTGTATTTCTCTACTAATAATACATGAATTCTACTTCTTTTCCTCATTTTCTTCTTAAACTCAACAAAGTAGTTCTCCATTATGATTTCAAAATTATCACCCATTTTGCCAATAAACTCATTAACCTGAACTATCACTAGTATATTCTTATCCCATTCTACTCCTCCAATAGTAGGAAAACTTTTCTAAATATATAAAAATAAACAAACAAGTAGGGAACCAAACTTACACATAGAATTATTTGCTTTTCGGATTGATGTAAGATTCTCGGCAAGCTGTGTTAGTTGGAGCTCAGCAAGGTCATATGTATGATCCTTCTTTATTATCTTCCAAGCTTGGTCCATTGCCATGCATGGGACACTATCCAACCGACTGGACTGATAAAATTTGTGTACTATCCCCCTTTTGCAAATTCAATTTCTAGGTCTGTGATAGTAGAGATAGTATGCCTTGCTTTTTCCATACTGCCTAGTTGTTTGCTTGTATTTCCTCCTTACTTTGATATCTCATAGTTTTCTTTCTAGTGAGCTTAGGGTATCTAGTTACCCGGTGAATCATATCTTTGGTGATTTGGACTAGTCCATCCTGCATCCATATTTTCATATCATGTACCCTACTTAGTACAATATTGATCCACTCCACTTTGAAATTTTGTGGAATATCAAGGGCATGAACCAACCCTTTCTCAGAAACCTTCTGGTGTTCCGGCTTCAACACCCCGTTGTTACATAGTTTATCGTACGCTTCTCTAAGTTCATAATCACTAATTTCTCTAATCTTACACATGTAACATGAATGAATTTCATTGATCATTAAGACTTTCTTTGGAATTAATGATAGGGCTCTAGTCAGATCTCCCATGATTGCACTTTCCAGAACAACATGGAACTTTTGTGGCTTGCATGCCTCGTTCCTCACTAATTGAACATTGAAAACCTCTTTTCCTTGCTTCTTCATTGCAGCTGATGATGATGATGCCATATATTTTAACTTAAAGGTTTGAATACTTAAAAGATTTACTTGGTAAAATACCTTGTACAAGTGTTCTTCAGATATTTTCCACTGGCACGCTGTGAAGATTTCTATAAATCACACTTAGCACTAATCACATTGGTTACTCACTCTTGAATCACTTTGAAAAAGTTCTTAATTCACTGGTGAAATGAAAGAAATGGTAACTTCCCACTTTATAGACTTCAAATGGTCAGATTAGGGCTTCATTAATTACTTGTACACTTTCTAGGTGAGATATAGTTGTCTCGACAATCTCATGTTAAACTCGGTCAACATAAGCTTGGTCGATACAACCATTTAGTTACAGCTCAGTGTACATCACATCTCAGCTATCACAGGTACATAGAAAACACTAGTGACTCAATCATTATAAACTAGAATATTGATGCTCGACATCAAATATGCAATGTAGTTCTTTTCTCAAATCTGTCCTAATGCATCTTAATCTATGCAGATATGGACTTTTTCTCATCAAATGTTAGGAACTGATGTAAAGTAAAACATTATAAGATTTAGTTCCATACATACCTTCTTTTCTTAATTTGAAGTAGTGTGATCACCTGATCCATCGGATTGGGTGACCTCAGGTGCACTGGCTTCACTACTTCTTACCTCTTCTTTCTTTTTCCATATCTTGTTCATCTGATTTCTTATATGCTCAATAGTTTCTTCATTCTTGCTTTGATTACTACTTCGTATGTGTGCTCTTTAATATTTCTTTAGGTGACTAACCTTATTGCATTTATAGCATACCATACTTCCATTCATCCAACTCTTAGATTTACCTCTGAAATGTATCTTCAAACAATTTCCTCCAATGTGACCATATTTTCCACAGTAATGACAACTGTACCAAGTGTTGTAGTCCCAATTGTATGTATTACCATTCTTAGGTGATTTAGTCTATTGATTAGATGACTACTTGGGTTTGGATCTACACTCAAATGCTCTATGTCCATATTTCTAACAGTTGAAATAGTGTCCTTGAAATTTAGGTGAGGTAGGTGGATTACTAACCTTTGTCCTGCATTCATGTGCCTGATGTCCATGTTTCTTACAGTTAAAACAATGTCCATTTAATTTTGGTTTAGGATTAGACTTACCATATTTGCTTCTACAGATGTTTGTTGTATGTCCTCTCTTTCCACAGTGATGGCATGTGGGCTTGTTTTTCTTTGGTTTTGCATTTCTTTGCTCTCCACTCTTTGATGATTCTCCTTCCTTAGTTGATGATAAGTGCTCATCATGTCCAAGTCCAGATGTATCACTAGATCTTCTAGGTGACCTTAACAACTCTTAAAAGTATCTTACAACTTCATTAGGCTTGTTCATCCTTTCATTGATCTCCTTTTCATATCGCAGTTTATTCCTCAGTTGATTGTTTTCTGATCTTTGATTGGTGATTTCCACATCTTTCCTGCCCAATTCTTGATTAACCAGTAGCAATTGATTTACCATGTCTAGTTGATTGTTTGTCAATATTTTCATGTCACTTGTCCTCTCAACAAGTCTCATTGATATTTTTCTTTTGTCTTCTTCAGCCATTGTCTTATCTTCTTCAACTTCATAGAGTCTTACAAATTGTATTTCTTGTTCTCTCTTTACAAATGTTATTTTTCTCCAGTAGTTCTTTTATGGCTTTGTCACTTTTTGTAGAGTTGCCACTATCAAATAGCTGAGTAGTATCCTCTTCTTGATATTGTGTTTCATTTTGCTGAATAGCTATTTCTCTTCTTCTACTTAGAGATTTCTTTAGTTCACCTCTAGCTGCTTCAAGTTGTTGTAATGCAAGCTCGATGTCAATCTTCTTATTCTCTATGATTTTTCCCAGCTTATAAACCTCCATCTCAAGATCTTTATCTCACAAGTGAATATACTTCTTTAGGAGACTAAGCTCTGATACCAATTGTTGGAAATCTATTGGGAAAGTGTGATACTAAGAGGGGTGGTGAATCAGATATCACCAATTTATACATTTTGACATAAACTAACTTGCATAGCATAAGCATAAAACTTAACAATGTAATAGATCTAATAAGCTAATCATCATCCATGAAAATAAATATAACACAATAATTTTGGTTACCTAGAAACCCTTGAAAGGTAAAACTAGGGTGAGGATGACACCCACAAATCTTCACTACTACAGTATAAAGTTTGCCTATTAGGGCTACAAGTTTGATCACAAAATATGATCTACCCTGTGAGGGCTTTGCCCTGTTAAGAGCTTTGAGACTTATACAATCTACCTTGAAAAAGGATTTAAGACTTACAACTAAGTAAGCACTCGGTTAAGAGATTTACTAAGGTTTGTCAAAACCACTCTGTTAAGGGATTTACCCTAATACACCTGTTAAAATGTCTCAGTACATGATCCTTCAGTTTGTATTGTGATGTTGATTACAAATCTTCTCCTTACAATATAGATTTGATCTCTTCTATCAAATGTGTCTCTGTTATGTCCTTCACTGCTTTGCACTTTTCTTCTCAATCACTGAACTCTATTTCTGATCATCAAAATAATTCTCTACTCTGAAAGTATGAGATCTCCTTCATACTCTACTCTTCATGATAATACATTTTAGGATTTGGATCACATCTTATATAGACAATTCACTTTCTCCAAGATTTAAGATCTATGATCTAGATTGTCTCCTTTTGCTGCTTAACCTTTCATTAATTCATATTGGTTCCATGTGTTACATAGGGATTAATGATTACAATACAAGAGCATAATCACCTTCATGATTTCCTCAACAAATGATAAATGAAATATGAATATCGGCTAGAATGGTTTACCTAAGTGTTTGTGCCATAAAAAACACATATGTCAATTCTAGCTTGCTCGGTATTGATATCTTTACATAACTCAGCAAAATTTGACTCGGCTAATACTGAAGTACTCAGCGACCACTATTTTACTCAATAATGACTATTACTCGGTAAATATACAATACACATGACTCGGCCTATATATGATGACTTGGTCACAATGATGACCAACCAACATTGCCTAGAAATGACTAAGTGTAAGACACTAATAGCAAACAAAAATTTAGGGATCAACAAAGTATATGGCTTCTCCTAACTAGAAAACAATCGGGGTGACTCAAGGTAATAAAACTCATGCACAATATAATTAAAGAAAGATATATCTATTGCAAATATATATAATTTAGAAGAGAGATATAGTTTAATTAAGAAAAATAGTAAATTTAATTAAGAAAAGCACATATACCCATCAAATATGAAGATCTAATATAAAGAAGATCTAAACACCAAATCAGAATGGAATGTCATGTGTCAGGTTCACAAAAAATGTACGTAAAGAAAAGGGTGAAGCAATATGTAAATGGGTAAATCACTTCTCCTTTTCATGAACTGCACATTTCAGAAGGAAGATGCCCCACTAGGTTGAAGAGGAGACTCAAATGCTAAGTGGGATAATGATCCTTCTTTGAATATGTAATGATGAAAATATAAATGATGAAATGGGGTATTGTAAATGATAAATTAGGGAAGTTATTGAAAAACTAAAAATAAAAAATTGATATAGACTAACAAAGAGTTGAAATGTACATAAATAGAAACTAGAATGCAGATCTAACCTGTGGCTAAAATCTAGGATAAAAATGTATGGTACATGATAGAAATGAAGACCTATATCTAGAGACAAAATGGAAGTGGTGATCTTTATTTGGTGGTTTTAACTAAATTTTCTAGGCATCTTCCAGTAATTCTTGATCTTTTTGGATCTTGTTTGACAACTTTTTAACCTATTCTTGCAAATAGAAAAATCAGGAAAAGGTTGTCTAAAGGGTTTTTCCTTAGTCAAACCCCTATTTAGGAATCAAAAATGAAAATTAAATGAAATTGTATAAAGGAAAGTATGTTAAAAAGGTAAATGTTTGATTCAACTTGCATAAACCCTCATGGACAAATGTAGAAAATACTCATACCCATGAAGATTCTTGAATCTACTTGAAATAAAGGAGTTGACCTTGGAATGTAATCTAGAATCACTAATGTACTCACAAATGAATAGATCTATGAATGCCACTCCTAGATCTTGAATGTAGATATGCTTGATAATCACTTACTCTAAAATATAGAGATAACGTGAATAAATGATCTTCTTGATTAATTGAGAATTCCTCTACTTGGGCATCATGAGAGAGAAAATTACTTCAATTGGATAAGATTGCCTTTGAATTGAATGATCTTGAAGAATTAGAGACTTGGAGAAACTTAATCTTGGATGCTTTCCTTAAAAACTTGAATCAAATTGCTCAATTTCTCTTGATTGCTTGAAAAATTGATTGTGAATGATTGAACTTGATAATGGATACCAAAATAAGGAGAGATAGGGGGTTTTTATACTTAGTCCATCATTTTGATATTAAAAAAAAATCCAAGAAGACCATAAAATCAAATCTCTTGCTAATACCTTGACATAGTGCCTCGAGCCATATTTGAGCCCCAACCCTCTGGGACAGGATGCCATTGGCATCTTGTACCATGCAGAATGAACTATAATTTGGACAGGGTGTCAGGACAGGTGAAAAGATGCAAGGTGGGGGGGGGAGAAGGAGAATGAGTTGTCAAGATCAAACATAATGGACATTTAGAGCTTGAAATTTCCAAACCGGGGTCTAATAGGTCCTAACAAAGCATCCAATTATGGGTACGAACTTTTTAGGATGGTAAAATACCACATGAGAGCACGGTTAATTTAAAAGCCCATAAAATTTGCCAAATGCTAATAAATGATAATGCAAAATGCATGTAAACTAAATAAATAAAAAATTAAATGTACAAATGATAATACAATTAATCTAAATGTTATTAACAAATCTAAATGAACATGAAAAATGCTATAGTGTATGAATTTATTTTGTATGGAATAGCATGGATTCTGTATCATTGAGTTTTTATGTTGCAAGAAAATACAAGCACCTTGGTATTATTGAACCAAGATAACTTAAGTCTTTTTTCCTTGTTTTTTAATATAGAAAATTTTACAAACATCTAAGTATAACTAAACTGAGATGACTTGAGTATTGTTTGCATTGATTTTCACTTGTAGTTATCAATGGACCAGGAATATTTTCACCTCCATCTAGGTGTAGATATTTAGAGTCAAGATATGTGCAACATATCACAATCAAAGTTATCTATTGCAATACATTCTGAAATTAGATAATTTAGAGGTATGTGAAGGCTCTTACCACATAAACCCCAAAACACCCATCCTTAAACTTCATTGAAAAACACCCCATAAACAAAAAAACAAAGAAAAAAAATATCATGCTCCATCCCAACCAGTCTAGTCTTAAACATCACATAATAGTACACACAACATGATAATAATGAAAACTAGATACATACTTAGACCTATAGAACAATAATTCAAACCTTCATGTTGTTTTTTCATCTAGAGATTTGTGTCATGATGACCTATTTATCCTCTGAATACACAACATTCAAGAATCCATTTCCCAAACTAGGTTGAAGATTTTTCCCCCAGTCAAGTAAAGGACTGACTTATTGTGGATGGAGAAAATTATGGATGGGTGAACGAGTCAAAATTTATTATGAGATAGGTGAATAAAAAGTACAATACCAAGCCATGATGGGATTTGATTATGGATATATACATAGGGTGGGATGTGTGCTAGGCGATTATGTGCATGAATGGGATTTATAATAGGTATGTACAAATGGAATGGATATGGTAAAAATAATCCTAATAGATATGAGAGCTAAATCGTCACAAATAGTGCTTATTTTCAAGTTTTCACCACTTTCTTTTATTGCACTTTTGCTTTTGATTTGATTTATTTGTATTTTCTCAAGTTATTTTTTTAATTTATTTTTATTTTTATCCCTTGCATTGGGATTTAAGAATAATTTTTTTGAAGATGGATACTTTGATAGACTCCTTTGATAGTTCACCTTATGATGTTGATAACTGATATTCCCTAGACCCATAGGCACCTATAATAAAAAAGAACCAAGCCAATTAGGTTCAAACTAACACTTATTTTCTTGATCTTACCATTTAATAAGATTGTAACATTGTACCGGACCCATTGCCATTCAACTGCATATCATATATCATCATTTGGAAAAATTTATGGGCTTTTAATTAACCATGCTCTCATGTGGTATAAACCTTCTTTTAGCAAAAATCTTCTTCGATCATCCATATTTTTATTAAGTGATTAAGTATGTTGGACATAAAAAAAAATGATTACATTACATTATCTATTTAGCATTCTTAGTTATCCACATATAGATGTCATGCAATATAGAAAGAACATCATTGCAATATTCATTTAGAATTATCAATTATTAAACATATTACATCACATTTAGATTCATATGAGTATTACATTCATCTAAAATTTTGCATCTAACAAACATTTCATCATAAAAATAGAATCATCCATTTAGATATCCATCACATCAATAGAATTATAGTGAACATGTCATAATTCACAAAGGATTATAGGATCACAACATGCATCTAAACATCATCTAGGATACACATCCATAATCATATTAAATCATCACAAGTTCATAAATAGATCATCATGCATCATAGATCACAACATGCATATAAAATCATCTAAGATAAGCATACCATGAAGCTTGTAGGAAATGTAAAAACATCACATAAGATGTCAGTCCATATCACAAAACCATAAATAAGACCATGGATATGTTAGTCCATAATTACATCATATAGCATAAAAAATAAATGTCAAATGTCTAATGATATCATAACATATAAAGATGTCTCTCAGGGCATATAATACTCCATGATAAGTACAAGAAACAAAGGCGTACATAAGTCCATGATCTATATGACAATGCTCCTAGCTTTTTTCTTTCTATATTGTGGCTATGTAGTAGAAGGACTTGCACCACCTGCACCTGTGTCTAGTCTCAGAGGACGTAATGCCACTCCACTCTTTTCCTAACCCTATTGTCTAGTAGCTTGTGCTGAATAAGAACTCTCTACATAACTCTTGATCCACTGCTTAAGAGGCACTACCTAGTAATATGCATTCTTCTAATAAACCTAATCTCCTTCTTGGTATGGATCATTAACCTAATGGTCTTTGTCTAAGGTCCCAAAAATATTGTGGTCTCCATCTCATCTAGTAAGGTCTTTGTACACCCATACCTCTCTATAATTGTATCCCTCTCTCTAGTAAGATCCTGTACCTATCTCTACAACCTCTCAATTTGTCCTCTAACTAGGAATACGAGGAATCTCTATCTGATATGCTGCAACTTGTACTAGTGTCCCATCCACATCAATCTTCTCATCCTTAGGCAATATATATATATATATTTTTTTAAATGGAAAGTCTATCAATCTCATGAAAAAATAATAGGGAAATTGAATGAAATATAAGTGGAATATATCCCTTAGAAGGTTTGGGATCACACACCCTAGATATACATGGTCAATTAAGGCTTACATGGTTACAAATAGAGGGAAAGGGGTCAAATGGGTCTCATTTGTGCACTTGGAAACTGGAGATTAGAGAGGAGAGAAGAAGGTGAAGCAGAGATAATAGATAGATAAATCATGGCGTTTCCTATCCACAGACACAGGTTTGAGCACATCTATCAGTTCTAGAGGCTAGCCGACTATGAGGAACTAGTATGCACCTCTTCTCTTTTGTCAATTTCATGCATTTATTGTATTTTTTCATAGGTCAAATTTTAAATGTTAAGTAGATGCGCATGTAGGAGTTTATGTGCGTGCATCCCTTTTTACTGCGCATTGCTCCCGATTATGTATATGTATGACTTCTTTTTTCTCGCACATGAAATCTGCACTTTCATTGCCTTTTACTACATATGCATAGATGTTTAATGCACATACATATTTATGGCACATGTATGGGCAATACCTTGTGGTCATGGGTTAGCACATACATAATAATATATGTGCACTATTTGGTAAACATATGCCTACACCGTATGGTCAAGGATTTCTATTCAACAAGATCTTAACATTGTACCAGACCCATATGCTTGACAAAATTTTCCATGAAATTTTCCACATGCTAATGAACGTCTAAACCTTGTGGTCGTGGGTTCAAGACCCATGGTGGGTGCCAAATTTTGTACTTATAAAATATCTAAATGTAGAATCTATTGTTAAACCATAAAGTAACATAAAAATCTTACCATTATAAGAAAACCAATTAAATATGAAGAAACAACAAGAATAACTGATTTTACCTCTTTTAACTTGTTCCTTTAGCTTGATTCCATTTTTCTCCTCCTCTTCAAGATCTTGGTTGGATGATTTTGCTCTCAAAACTGATCACTTTCCCAAAATGACTTCAAGATTTGAATATGGATCTACAATGAAAACTAGATGCTCAATCTAAGATTCTCAATGATATTAAACTAGAATGAAAATGCAAAGAAACATGATTTCTATACTAGATGCCATGAAAATTATGCTAAAATATGATGCTAAGCCATTGGCACACAAGGTTTCTTTAAAAATGCTCTAATTCTCAAAATGTTATATTGCTCCAAAAACTCTTATTAATCCAAAATGAAGGAATGAAGGCTTATTTTATAGTCTTTTCTTCACCATGAGCCCATGTAGCATAATCCAAGGGTTGGGATTGAATCTTGGAAGAATGAAGGGTTCAATTTTGAATTTTTTGAGTGGGTAGAGAGGAATTAGGGATTAGTTGAATTGTTAGAGAGAAAGTAGGGAATATGTTCATCATGTAAAGGCAAGATGGAGGCTTATGTGGGAGGGAAGTGTCTCTCCACGACCAAAGAGAAGGGTGGAAGGAACCCTAGGGTTGTAGGACTCTTAGTACAAGTGTCCTTTGGGTCATATTTGACCAAGTGAGGTGGAGAGACAATGGGATAAAATGATAGGAAAGGTGGAAATGACTTGTTCTCATGAGGACACATAGTCATGTGACTTAGTACTATGAGGGCACATAGCCTTTTTCTCACCTTGTTGAATAAGGACTCTTCGTTGAAGATAAATAGCTAATTTATTATTTAAATAAATTAATTTCATTAGCCATGGGTGATGTGGATGATGAGGTAGATTAGGAGACTTAGTCATGTGATGACAAGATAATTAGATGATTTTTATAAAACCATAATTTAATAGTGGAATTTGGAAGACTTATGCTTAGAGGAACAAGATATGATGAATTAGCTAAATAAATTGAATAATTTATTTAGTAATAGTAGAAAGACTATTAATTAATTGATTTAATTAACTTCTCAAGTCAATTTCAGGTGTATAATAGGTTATGTAAGTAGTTGAGAATAGGTTCCATATTGCTTTGTCTCTTACTCTAGTGGCTCATTTATCTCTAGTGTCTCTTTTTCCTCCCGTTCCCTTTTTATATTTTCCTCATCTAACTCAACCATCAATGTTTATCATTAATGTTATTGAAATGACATAAATATTCCTTACAAAAACTTGAAAATTGAGTATTTTTACCTTTTCTTTTATTAATAAGACTATGAGATAACGATGTGATTTCTTTCTATACTCTATAGACATCATCCTTTTTACATATTATATAATAAATTTTGGGCATTAACATGTCTTTTATTATGTAGATGACTTAACAACTTAAAATGTATTGCATATAGCAATGATTGTCTACCATCACATGTTGAATATCTGATTACATGTACAAAAATGGGTCCCCATAACTAGGGTAAAGAGAAGGTGTAACACCCCACCTCATTATGTACTAATGTAATTTTAAATTTTAAATACATCTAGATTATTTAGGTTTGAATACGTGGTCATTGGTAAAATTTCTTTTATTTTCTCTCTCTTTCTTGAATTGCCTCAAAGAAAATCCAATTTATTCTAGGAAGATAATTGAACAATCCTTATGATCAACTAGTATGAGAAGATAGATACCTCCTTCGTAAATTGATTTAAAAAATTAGATATTTTCACATTAGAATTATTTGATGTGATCATGATTACTTGATAGAGTTGAGACATATATAAGACCCCGCCACTTGTATGAATAAAATAAACCTAATTAGTAGATATGTATTTCTTTTATATAAGATCAGATAGGTTGATATTTATAGCTGAGGTGTTTGAGTGGAAATACTCTTGTGCTTCATTGCTAAACTTGATTGAAATGAAATGTATATTTCTTCTTTGAGATACCTTGATATGGAATTCAGACAAGGTTTTACAAATGTTTTCTAATAAGGAATCTAAGGACTCTCCTAATTAGTTTTGGCATTTTTCTTTCTCGTCAATATTTGATACAATGAGGATGTAATGTGCTTGTAAACTATTGTGTATGAATTACAATTTCATGATGTATCATTTCATAAACTAGAACTATGAGAATGCAATTAATAAATATTGTTATTAATTATGATGATTTGATTATACTTATGGTTGTGTTGGTAGGAATGTAAGTGTTCCTATAGGAGGAAGGAGAAACACCAGATAAAATATCTCCTTGAGAAGTTAAAGGCTTAACCACTCTGAATTAGAAGGTAATTGGGGTTTATTAGGAAATGACCTTGTTTAATTATATTATGAGAGAGTTAATGTTGTGGTTTATCTGTAAGGGTTTTGTATAGGTTTGTGGAATGCAAAACAATGTAATATATGTGTTTGAGTGGGAGTTAGGTTTGGGATCCCTTAAATGAGTTTGAATTTAGGATATGGCCTTGTTTGGATTTTAAAAATATGTTGAAAGATCAATTTTATGGACATTTTTGCAAAAATAGATCCCTAAGGTCTATACATACAGGAAAGGTACTTGTTAGACACATAATAATACTCTCTATGACCCCTCAAAATCCCTTTTTAATGAGGGTGATGAGTTTGGAAGTTGATATGAAGGTTGAAGTATGAGTGAGGTGTCTAGAGCCATGCTACCTTATTAAATGAGGAAAGGACTTTCATTTATGGAGGCAGAGTACACTCCACACTTCCCTATCCAAACCTTGCAAATTGAAACTCCTTTATATGGGGTTTGAAGAAGGAGTTGGACATTACCCACTTCTCCTTTTGGAGAAATCTTACTTGTGAAAGAAAAGGCCAAAAAAAAAGGTTAGAGGAAGTGGAGATCTCGCATATGGAGATGGAGATCATGATAGATCTTGTTGAGAGATAAGTTAACTTTCCTCATACCACATAGTTTTGGTAAAGATGTTATTTTATGTATTGATTTCAAGTGGGATGTTTTAGTATAAATATTAGAGAGGTATGGGCATAATGAGTATTGTTCTTGGATAGAAAACTTTCACCATTGATCTCTATAGTGTATAGAATCTTCTTGTTCGAGGGTATGGCTAGAGCCTCCGAGGCTTCATGATGTTATCATAGAAGGGTGGAGAGAAAGCCTTTATTTTTTGTTTCCCTTTAGGATCATAGTTTGATGATGATTATGTGTGTTTTTCTTTAAAATGGTTATTTGAGAGTTCTTTTATATGAAGATAAAAAGATTCATTGTAGATGTTCTACTTTTGTCTATTTTAAAGGTGGTCTTTTCTTTATTACATTTCCCTAAATTTCATAAAGAGCATGTGGTTTTGGGATAAAACTTCATATGCAAATCCTAGCCATTATTGTAAAGGCTAAAGATTATTAATCCTAGATTTAGAGATAGATAGATTATTTCACACATTCAAACATGGTTCAGCTAGCTAATTTTCCTCCTTTGAATAAGAAAGAAGTTAAGTTTCAGTTGTATAAATTTGAAGAATCTAGTTAAATTTTTTTGGTAAAATGAATGTGCCCTGATTAATTACTTATTACATTTATATGAATGTCAAGCTAAGTGTTGTTTTAAGTTAATTACTAATATCTTTCAGTATGATTATTATCTATATATAGTTGTTGATTATTTATATATAGTTGTTGAAGCTTTATGGAAGTAATGAAGCTTTTGAATTAAAATGATATCTATTCTCCTGTGCATGTTTCCTATATTTTAGAATTTATGAAATTTTTTCCTGTGATATTAAAGTTTTGAAAAATCCCATATTCAGTTGGGTATTATATATTTATATTTTTCTAACAATAAGATGCATGACTCTCGGAAGAGTTACCCTAGTCATGATTGATAGGGATATATTTATATCAAAGAATATGCTCAAATTTATTTTAGCATATCAGGAGTTGTAGTAATTGATTGAAACCAATGATGCCAATATAAGTGTTTGGTATTTGACAATCTGGCTTAAAATTATACATAATTAAAGACTATATATATAGTCTGGTGCTATAAGCACTATGCTTGGTATAAACATAAACTAATTACTGGATTGCAACAAAAATATACATTCTGGAAACTTGGCTAAATATTTTCAACACACAAAGACAGATGAGTTTTTATATTCGACATAGTATGAAGGATAATAATGCTTCTTTCATAAAGAACTACCCATCATCTATGCGTTCATAATTTTAGAGTATTGTTTATCATATTAATGTTACTATTTACAAAGCTATGTAGAATCACACTGTAAAGTGCAACAATTTCACTTCTATACAAAAATGTACTTCAAATTTGAGCTAAATGTTTCCAGCTGAGTGCACCATAAAAATATAGTTATACATTTTGTGGGGATTAAATAAGAATAAAAATAGTAAACTAGACTTCCATAATCAAATTCATTATATTAATAAATAATAAATATAATATGTGCTACTTTAGATGCTTTACATAACATAAGGAAAATCTATTCAACTGATGCCTTGTATAAAATTAGATTTACATAAAATGACATGTATCTCTGTTAGTATGATAAAATGATGTTTCGATATGGTGGTGTGCCATTTAAGAAAGAATTGTAGAATTTTGCAACTATGGCTATATAGATCTAGCTAAGGAAAAGAGAAAACAAAGAAGCCTTTACAAAAAAACAAACCATGTTAAACAAGAATGCTAATCTCTCATTGATTAATAATGATATGCCCTAATTTACATTGCACACATAGTGCAGATTTATAAAAATTGAAACTGCTAATGAAGAGCCACCGTCAACAATAGAAAATCATGGTGGAGAGAGAAATCATGAATTAAATGATAGTTCACCAAGTTAGACTTAATGCATGACTGGTAATCACCCTTCTTTCATGCAGCAATTGGAGGACAGAATGAAATAAGAAACATTTACCATCCACAAATTATGGATAAGACTGTGGTGCTTTGAAGGGTGATAGTAGTTGAACATCAACTAACACCAACACCCCCCCTTAAGTCTAACTATGGAGAATAAAAACTAAAAAGAGGAAAGAGGGAAAATCCAATGGGAATAAAACCCCCCCTCAAAATTTACAGTAACTAAAAAGAAAAAGAACATCTCTTGTGACAAGAAAATCATGGACATTTGTCAAATGATAACTACCATAGCGTTGAATGAAGAGATTCTTCTAAAACCAAAATGAAGATCAGAATTAATCTGCATGAGTGCCCACATCGACACTACTCGAACCATGAACAGATGGCAAACAAAGGTAGAACATCTGTCAATCGAAGATACATAAGACAATAATATGCATATGTGCTCCCAAACAATGAATGAATGGAAAACAAAGGCAAAATATCTATTATTCAAGGATGCAGATGACACATAAATATGTATGAGTGACTCTATTAACACTACTCAACTATGCAAGAATAAAGTGCTGGTTGAAAAAACAGGTGTCAATTGTCTATACAACTAATCAAATATTGAAGCAAAGAACCATCAACATGAACAGTAGAAAACCCCTCCATAATGTTGAAAGGAGAGGAATGACAGGTCCACTGACATAGTTTCTCTAAAGAGAAAAAGAAGACAAGGCCCATGCAAAGAGAGCATGACCTTGACCTTTCTTTGATGCGGAATCCAGCTCAGCCTCTATTGCCATAACCATTTGGTACAAGCTTCTACTTGTGGGCCAAAGCAGAATCTGTGGCGTGCATTTGAAATAGGTGAATGGTGTGGGAAGAGTAGAGGTTGAAAAATCCATTCTTTGCAATCGACCTGATCTTTAGAACTTGCAAAAAAAAAACTTGCACTTCTCCTTCCTAGCACCTAAGCTTGGATACCATGTAGAATTTTGCAGCTATGGTTGCATAGATCTAGCTAAGGAAAAGAGAAAACAAAGCAACATTTACAAAAAAATAGAGCATGTTAAACAAGAATGCTAATCTCTCATTGATTAATAATGATATGCCCTAATTTACATTGCACACATAGTGCAAATTTATACAAATTGAAATTGCTAATGAAGAGCCACCGTTAACAATAGCAAATCATGGTGGAGAGAGCAACCAGGAATTAAATGACAGCTCACCAAGTTAGACTTAATGCATGACTGGTAATCACCCTTCTTTCACACAGCAATTGGAGGACATAATGAAATAAGAAATAGTTACCATCCACAAATTATGGATACAACTGTGGTGCTTTGAAGGGTGACTGTAGTTGAACATCAACTAACACTAACACCCCCCTTAAGTTTAACTATGGAGAATAAAAACTAAAAAGAAGAAAGAGGGAAAATCCAATGAGAATAAAACCCCCCCTCAAAATTTACAGTAACAGAAAAGAAAAAGAACATCTCTTGTGACAAGAAATCATGGACATCTATCAAATGATAACCACCATAGCGCTGAATGAAGAGATTCCTCTGAAACCAAAATGAAGATCAAAATCAATCTGCATGAGTGTCCATAATGACACTACTAGAACCATGAACATATGGCAAACAAAGGTAGAACATCTGTCAATCGAAGATACAAAAGACAATAATCTACATATGCGCTCCCAAACAATGAATGGATGGCAAACAAAGGCAAAAAATCTATCATTCAAGGATGCAGATGACACATAAATCTGTATGAGTGACTCTATCGACACTACTCAACTATGCAAGAATAAAGTGTTGGTTGAAAATACAGGTGTCAATTGTCTATACAACTGATCAATTATGGAAGCAAAGAACCATCAACATGAATAGTAGAAAACCCATCCATAATGTTGAAAGGAGAGGAATGACAAGTCCACTAACATAGTGTCTCTAAAGAGAAAAAGAAGAAAATGCCCATGCAAAGAGAGCATGACCTTGACCTTTCTTTGATGCGGACCAGCTCAGCCTCTATTGCCATAACTGTTTGATACAAGCCTCTACTTGTGGGCCAAAGTAGAATTTGTGGTGTGCATTTGAAATAGTTGAATGGTGTGGGAAGAGCAGAGGCTGAAAACTCCATTCTTTGCAATCGATCTAATCTTTAGAACCTACAAAAAAAAAACTTGCACTTCTCCTCCCTAGCACCTAAGCTCTGATACCATGTAGAATTTTGCAGCTATGGCTACATAGATCTAGCTAAGGAAAAGAGAAAATAAAGAAACCTTTACAAAAAATAGAGCATGTTAAACAAGAATGCTAATCTCTCATTGATTAATAATGATATGCCCTAATTTACATTGCACACATAGTGCAGATTTATACAAATTGAAACTGCTAATGAAGAGCCACCGTTAATAATAGAAAATCACAGTGGAGAGAGCAATCATGAATTAAATGACAGTTCACCAAGTTAGACTTAATGCATGACTGGTAATCACCCTTCTTTCATGCAGCAACTGGAGGACAAAATGAAATAAAAAATAGTTACCATCCACAAATTATGGATAAGACTATGGTGCTTTGAAGGGTGATGGTAGTTGAACATCAACTAACACCAACACGAATGAATGCATGGTATTTTCTTCCTACTAACTCTTTTATTTAATCTAATTCCATTTGAATGAAGGCACATTACACTCCCAACCACCGACAGGTTCTCCTATCCTTAGTGCAACATGAAGTTTGCAATTTCTAACTACTTAAACATAAGTATGTGCCTCTCACGCTTATGGGATAGGAAAGTTAGATCAATGTCAATCCAAGAGTAATCTGGGAGACCATTGATTTTACTATCAAAGTCAAGTAGATCCTCCTCAATCCTTCAAGCCAAGTAGTCCATACCTTGTTAATGTGAGTCTGCATACACTTCTTGTAAGATATTAATTGCATTTATTATGGTTACTTTTATATATATCCTAGCTATGAGCTATCAATCTCCTTCAACCATCCTAGCATGTGCATTCATGGTGGCACTTTCAATTCAAAGCTATGCATCAAATAAATAAATAAAACTTTTCCAAGTACATTGGCTTCTATTATATGATTTTGATGTTCACCCATCTATTATTCCTCACATTCATGGTGGCACTTTCAATTCAAAGCTATGCATCAAATAAATAAATAAAACTTTTCCAAGTACATTGGCTTCTATTATATGATTTTGGCGTTCACCCATCTATTATTGCTCACCTTGTCATATTTAGCCTGAATGTGTACTGATAGCTTGTAACCAACTACAACCATACCTTATACCAGTAAACACTCCATTAAATGTTAAAAATAAAGGGCAATGGTGGTTGTAATAGTTATCTACCTTCTTCTCTGTCTTCATTAACTGTACAAGCCAAGCTTCAATCTGTTTACTCATAAAAATAATCATAAAAATGATTATCTTATCTCTGAAGAATGGTTAATAAGTTTGTCCACTCAAAAGTAAGAATTAAACAAAATAGTTATCATCTTAACATCTCCAACCTTTTGATATTGACATTTCTATTCATCCCTGGCCAGCGTTGAGTTATACATCTACTCTAAATTGTTTCTAGGAAGAAAGCTTGTTGAAAAAATTAGGGTTTGATATAAAATATACAATTGATATTTTATTAAATCAACAAAAACTTTTTCTATTTTTGAGTTGTGTTAAAATAAAAACAAAGTGGTGGAAAGTTAAAAAGAAACACTTAAATTAGAAAATAATTTTTTCTTAAACTTTAATTCTATAAAAGAACTAAGAAGTAGAAATAGAATTATTTCTATAATATTATGTGATTTTTGTTTTTAAAAAATAAAATAAAATTTATTTTTGCTCTTAAAAAATAATAGAGAAAATCTAATAAAAATTATTTCTTTATAATTATGTGCTTTTAGTTTCATAAATATAGAATAAAGGTTTGTTTATAAAAGCATATCTTTCTTTTATCATGTAAAATAATAAAAAATGCTATTGTTGATTTTCTTTTTAATAATATAATATGATTTTGTATCAATAATTAGTTATAACAAAATAAAAAAAGATATCATTCTCATGAATATACAAGTGAGTTGTCATGTGTAAACATAAATATTATAATTTTTAATCATCACTATATGAAACTATCACATTTGAATTATCAAGCTTGAATTAGTCAATTAATATTTCAAAACAACTATTAAGCACTTACCCCCTAATTAATGTCTTAAAACTTAAAGGGGCCTTTACAAAAGAGTTCTCTCAAATAATATAATTTTATCTTAAATTATTTTCTTTAGATACTAGTAATGTAGGAAGATATACATATGAATGGTCTTATAAAAGGTTATTGTTAAGACCTTAAATAAGTATTTAGCAATAAAAGTAATTATTTATGTTTTGTTTGCTTAGTCAAAATGTGGACATCATATTTGTGATACTGTATGACCTTTTATACAATGTCTTACCATGTGAGTTTTATATTGTCATTTGTGTATTAAACAAATGATTAGTTATCTATATGAAAACAAAATATTAGTGTGTCTTATATAATCATGACAAAAAAAATTGGTTGGGTTTTCTTATTAAAATTTTAGGCATTACAAAAGGGTATTTAATATCTTGTTTCATAGAATCAAATTTCTTACGAGGTCATGCAAATTTAGCTCAATCTACAACGACATCTACTTAGGCTAAAAGTTATTCTTCAATTGAGGGCAACCAACAAAATTTTGCAATTGCAAAGCTTATGACGCATCAACCCTTAATCCCCTTACCATGGATTCATTATTTCATAATGTCCATGTAATTTTTTGTCTCGTAGCCTCATTATACTTGGTCAACTAAAGAAAATAGTCTACCCAACTTGGTCGCCTAAAATTAGGCACTTGCATTCTTGTTTTGCCTACAATAATACGTGGTTTGCTAGCTCCACTTGGATAATGTCTCCACCCATTATGTGTTCAATGATTTTTTCCTAAATTCCCTTTCAAATTTACAACTCCAATTTGATCATAGTCACTCTTTAATTTCTTCCTTTCGACAAGCTACGATTTATTCAACAATTCTCATTTTTTGTAGCTACTAGCAAAGGTTGTATGTGGGACAATGTTGTTGGTATGTAAAATTTGGTTTATTTATCCTTTAGTTGTGGGTGGACGGCCCTACTATTTGAAGGGATCGTTATAATAGTAGGGGCCCAAACATCACTGGTGTGGGTTTGGGCCCCTACTATCTATAGGGCATGGGGTTTGCTGATGAAGACCTCCAATTATATACCGACTAACTATAGAATCATAGGGCCTCCCCCCTTACCCCCTGACCCCTTATAAATAGTAGGGATGCCCTATGAAGGTTGGGGTGGGGCCCGGTGCAGTGGGAGGACATGGGGGAAGGGGGCAACATATTTGTCGGGGGGTAAGGGGGGCACCCTTTCATTAGAATAATGTCATGTTCATAGGGCCCCTACTATTCTAAGGTAGTTGCTTCCCCATTAGAACCCTACAATAATCTACCCCCTTTAGAATAGTAGGTCCAGCCGGGGCCCACCCATCCCAACTTTAATCATCCCTTTGCATGCACCGGGAAAAATTATAGTTCTTCCCACCCTCCCAACTAAAGTGTTCATTTTTCCTCAAATGGAGAAGCATGTAGGAAGTATGGAAGGTATAATTAAAAAGCATTACAAATGTTATATCATGATATAATAAATATTGAGTGTTATTCAACCAAGGTTCAAATCGCCATGATCTTGCTCTCTACCATGTCAACAATTGGGAGCCTTTACCTTGACCCTTGGTGAAATAGCGGGGCTTCTTGCTTGTAGAGCTTACAACAAAGGTTCAATAATTTAGTGCCAACAACCAAGGTTCAAATCCCCAAGGGGTTTCTCTCTACCATGCCAACAATTGAGAGCCTTTACCTTGACTCTTGGTGAAATAGTGGGGCTTCTTGCCTATAGATCTTACTACCAAGGTTCAATAATTTGAATTATCCGTCTAGAATTTTTACCATTTTAAACACAATGGAAGGCTCTGCAATGTGGAACTTTATGTTTTCCTTTGGGCATATTGTTACTTCTTATATTAAATAATAGGTGAATGATGGAGATGTTGTTCATTTCTAGAATGACTCTTGGAATGTACATCCTCCCTTAAAGGATATCCCAGTTCTATAGTTGACAATTCCAATTCTAGTTCATAGCTAGGGTTTCAAATTGGTTCACTATATCCATGCAATTAAAATAGGTCTAGGTAGAGTGATGTGGAAATACTTCACAAAAATCCAAATCAATGAGAAACAAAAGAATTTGTTATAGCAACTTCTAGCACAAAGATTAGTTTTTCTCTCAAAAAATCCTGACAAAATAATTTGGGATCCATCAAAAGATGGAAAGTATTCAATTAAGAAATGGTATAGGGCTCTTCAAAACAAGGAAAATCAATGTTAATCATAACGAGCCTACTCTTTTTGTTGGAATGCTATGATTTTTCCTAAGGTGGGGAGTTTTACATGGTTATATTTATGAAAGAGGATCCTAACATGTGATAGACTAGTGAAATTGCAAATTGTAGCTTCCTTCAAGTGTTCCCTTTGTGACAAAGAATGCCAAAATGTGGATCACCTCTTTATCCAGTGTGTCTTCTCTCAACAATGTTGGAATTTTATATTGTCAAAATTGGGGTTTTCAACACCATTGCCAAATACACTATGGGATTTATTCCAATCTTGGCCAATATTATTTAAAAGTTCCTTCTTTGCATGTATTTGATGTATAATACTAACTATGACTATCATAGTCTGGTCTATTTGGTGGGAAAGAAATAAAATAATTTTAAGAAAAGTGTCTTCTTTTAGCTCAAAAGGTACATGAGGTGATTGATAAATCAATAACAGAGGCAGTGAATGTGTATGTTCAAAACCATAAGCATTGTGATCATCAATTTTCACCAATTGGGATGATTATATCATTAGGAGCTCAAAAAATATTGTTCTACCTTTCAAAGGTAGTATGTTTTGCCTAAATACAACAAAGATAGATATAAATTAAATCAAATGGTTACCCCATCTCTACAATTTGTCAAATTAAACTGCCATTGAGCTTCAAAAGGAAACTAATGTGAATCTGGGGCTAGAATATGTGTTTGAAATCACTTAGGAGAAGTGAAAGCTAGTAAATCAATCGAGCTTTCCCTTGGTACAAACAACATTGTGGAATTAAAGGCTATTTTACATAGTTTATTACTTGTTAAAAAGTTAGGATTTACCAAGGTGCATTTAGGGGTTGATTTACTGTTAATATCCATGCTTCCAAAGTAATAAGTTACCATAACTAGAATATTAAATATGTTTTGCAATAATAGTAGGGTCTTTTTGTCTCGATGGAATCATATCACCTAACACAAACTCAGGGAAGGAAATCAATTTGTCAATTCACCTACAAATTTAGGGCTCATTTGTTTGCTAGAATTAGACTGGAATTGGGATTGTCAAATCTCATAATTGACATTTTTTATGTTTGTGTTCAAAACATGAAACTGGAATAGGGATTTGTTAATTCCCATTTACACCCAAAACCAGCATTTGAATCTTCCATCTAAATAGGTGGAATTAGAAAATCAATTCCAATTCCACTTAAATGGGAATTCGGGGTAAAGAAAAATTTATAATATTTTGAAATCTAAATGCAAACAAAATTTTCCATCTTCTCATTATGAATTCTAGGTGAACCAAACGATTCCAACTATATTCCAAAAACTATTTTCCGAATTTAAAACTTCCAAACAAATACTAGAATTTGCCAATTCCATCGTTATTTAATTCCAGCAACCAAATGGACCCTTAGAGTGCTAGAAACAAGAATTTGAATTTGAGGATGGATTTAATGATATTGAAAACTTTCTAGAATTATTTCATATAGTCATGCTTGATAAAACTAAGTCATGAATTTAGATGCATATTTAAATAAAATGGGTAAGGATGACTTAGCGGTGAAGTAATCATTGTATTTCATGGTGGTTTCCTCTACATTACCTTTTTCCCATCTTGGCATCATCGCCCAAAATTTGATGATCTTGATGTCATTGTTATCATGTACTTCAGAAGGCTTAAAGATATTGGCACATGTGAAGATTGGTTTTCACTTACCTCAAGCCTATCAAGGAGCTGGGTTTTATACTAACAATTATTTTTCTTTTTGTAGACATTATTTCATAATTGCTATGGCATGTGAAAGATAGGTGCAAGTTACTCTAGTAATTATATATTACCAAAGTGAAGGACAAGCTGGAGCTTTCCTTCTTCATCTGTGTGTGTGAGTGTAAATATATGGAAAGTGAAGTCTCCACTTCCAAAATAGATCATTGCTTGAAAGGGATCACAATTGGGGTTATGCAACAACATTCAACTTTAGACGAAGAAGGAGAAATTAGTGGTTTTCAAAAATAAAAGTTGTAAAAGATTCCATATGGAATACTTGCACATAAACTATAGATTGTGGATTCTCATTTGTGAATGGGAAATATCATTCACTGATCACATTTCAGATGATCTTTTGCAACAAGTTTTTAACACTCATTGCTACTAACACATGAAAAGTGTGAAGGGGAATAAATCCTTTTTCCTCATGAACAATGAGTAATTTCCCTTCATAGCTCATTTCCATTTTCCTCTCAAATTCCATGGATAAATTACAATCTCTGTCTATGCTTCAAACAATAGCAAATAGGGTTGTTAAACAGATTTTCCTACAAGAGAATAAGCTTTTGCATGATGTTAAGCTATATGATTTATGGAAAGGTCAGGGGAACGTAGGGGGTCTTTTCTCATGTTATTTTCTAATAAATGGCCGTGTACATTTCAATTTATGATAGTATTAAACATACTTTAGAAATTCAGAGTCTTCGGTATTTAAATCATGCACTTGCAAGGCAGAATATGTTGGGGGATGAATTGGTTTAAAGGATCCAAAATAAAGTTAATGCCCTCCTTGTGATCTTAGCCCATGATCATGTTGACCTTCTATAGCCTCATAATTCCTCTCCTCAACAAAAACAACCAGGGTTTCCAGATTTAAATGTTTCTGCTCATCATGTCATTGGCATAGACTATTATGGGGATAATTTAAGATATTTTCATAGGCCCAAAGAAAATGACCATGAAGATGTAGCTAAGCATGAAGATGCAAACCAAGAACTGGATGGATATTTAGTTGGACAAGGTGATGATAATCTAGAACAAGAAGGAGACATTAGCGACGGTTTGAATGATATGAAAGAATAAGGTGTTGGGCTCTATATTTTTTTGGCTCTAGGGGTATATGGTATTTTGTTGAATACTCCAATTTTAGATTAACTATATGGGTGTATTTATTCGGACTATATATTTCTGATCAATCCAAGCTATGCTTATGTACATTTGGGGGAATTGGCATAAGTTGCCAAATTTTGAAATTTTTCTATGTATCTTTTGGGACTAATGGCATAAAATGTCTATTTTGTATATGTAATATGATGCAAAATCAATATCACTATGGAAAATGTACTCAAACTTTATATCTATATATATATATATATATATATATATATATATATATATATATATATATATATATATATATATATATATATATATATATATATATATATATATATATATATATATATATATATATATATATATATATATATATATATATATATATATATATATATATGTATGTATATATATATGTATGTATGTATGTATGTATGTATATATATATTCAAGGCAGTTAGCCTTTTTGTCTCTCTATATATATTGGGTGTTAGTGAATTAAAGAATAATTATGAGAGTAAATGCTAATAGATGAAATTAATTTGTGAAATACCTATCATACCATGATGGACAATAAAGGTGTTGTGTTGTTGGAGTTGAAAGGTGCCATGAGTGGAAGATTTTCAAGAGTGAACAAGTAAAAATATAGTGATAATGAGAAGTAATAGAAGTGATTGCACTAAAGTACTCAAAGTTGGAAATTATGTAAGTGATGAAATGTGGCTAAAAATATACATATACATGGAAAAAGGGTTGTAGCGTGTGTATATGTGACACAAAATAATGTGATGTGTGTTAGGTGTGACAAACATCAAAACGTAAATGGTTGCATCTTGTAAAAGAGTAATTGTGGCTACAAGTTATAGGAAGTCTAATCCAATGTAAAATAGCCTTGGGGTTGGTGCTATAGGTATAATCTAGTGATAGGGCTACAAGAAGCTTTAGTTAAAGTATCTACATATGTGATTTTATTAAAAGTGTGTGTATGATCATATTCTTTTTTAGAGATATAATCATACTTGTGAAATATGAGTAGATGAGCCACCACACTCCTCTATAGATATTGAAATGGATGATTAAGTGGTTTCTTCATGTGAGATGATGAGTGTGGGATTAGATGGTGGATAGAATTGTTATTTCAAGCTTTTTAGGAACTCACCTTTATTTAATGGCTTCTCATAAATTCTTAGGAGGTTTCCACTGACCATAAAAAAATCTCATTAGATTAATGGTTGTAAGTTGTTCATTTTTTCTCGTAGATTTTTATTTTATTTTTTTATATAGACCTAGCCAAATTGTTTGTAGTTTACCTTTGTGCTCCTTATATATAGAACTATGTAGAAATGTCCAGTCCCTTGCACTAATTTTCTTGGTTTTGATTATTTAGTTAATGCCATTTTATCTCTATTTTTCGCATATTTTTTGTGAAATGGACCACTTCCAATTGCAACTCCTATATAGAGCATTTAGTTGGTGTAATCTATATTTTTGGGATTTTGATATATTTATTTCTTAATGTACTACATTACAAGTATCTTATATTAAAATTGGATGGGGAGGGAAATATTTTCACATATACTAACTCAGATGGTGTAAATCTTGTAGTTGTTTTTAAGGTTGTTCTATATGCCTAGACAACGTATGGTAACCTTGTCACCTAATCCTTTCTATTTAGCTTAATTATTTTTATCAAGATGCCTTCAAGTTATTTATTTTTAATCTTAACATGCCTATTTGATTGTGGGTGCTAAGGTGTTTATGTTTTTTTTTTAATTTAATATTCATTAACCAAGTAAGTAAGAAATTTTGAACTAAATTCTAACCTTGATCTATAACTATCTTCGTAGGCCTACCATATCTTTTGAGGATCTTTTCATATAGGAATGTTGCTAGTTTGTTGCCTATAGAAAATTATAATATTTTTGCTACCCACTTGGTTATATAGTTACTACATACCACTATATATTCCTTACTATGGGAAGTTGATTCTATTCAGCCAATGAAGTCATGACTCTAGTCATCAAAAGGTACACTCACCAATTGTGGCCATAAGGGTATTTTATTAGTCCTTGTAGGTCTTTACATTCTTTGATAGTGATCACAAATCTTCTTATATAGGTTTATTTTTATCTTTATTTAGAATTAACAAATATTATCTTATATTTATGATCTCAAATGTCGTTCATTTGGTTACAAAGTGCCTTCCATATAACTCATTAGATAGACCTTGAGAATGACACACATTTCATCATCCCTTATTCATATATGCATAACATTATTAGGCTCCATTTTGTTGAATATGACCTATGTGAGAGATGTTTTAAGAGCCTTAAGGTATTCTTGACAAGAGAGGGTTTATTCAAACTCAACATCCTTAGATAGTAAAGCACATAGGGGTGCTACTAGCTATTTTAGTAAAATTGTTGATAAATCTCCTATAATATCCTATATGGATAAGAAAAACTATTATATCTTTATGATTTTGTGGTATATGTAGGGTAGAAATTACCTTATTTTATTTGAGTCCACCTAAATTCCCCTATGTGACACAAAGTATCCTAAAAAAACCCCTTCCTCCATCATCACAAAACATTTATCATGACCAAGAGAGAGGTTGTAATCTTGGCATCATTGAAGGATTTTATCTAAATTTTCTAATGCTTCATCATGAGAATATTTATGCGTGAAAAAACCACCTGAATATTATTTTTCATTAAATCTTGGACAAATTCTTATAATATGCTCAAAATAGCCCTTTGGAAGATTGTAGAAGAATGGCATAATTTAAATGGTCGAACAAAATATGCATAGGTACCATGGATATGTAAATGTTTTTGTACTACCCTTAAAAAACTATTATGATTTAACTTTGTAGATAGTGAACCCATATAGGAAATAGCTGAAATATAACTTCTCTACCAATAAATCTAACACCTAATCAATGAAAGGAAGAAGGAAACGATCATTCCTAATGTCCACATTTATCTCTTGTAGTCAACACACACTCACCATTTTCCTCCTTTCTTGGGTATTATGACTAATAGAGACACATACTGACTATGTGATATTAGATATATAAATCCTACATCCAACATTTTTGTAGATTAGTTTTCACTACATCTCTAACAACTTAATTCATCCTACATTGGGGTTGTCTCAATGTCTTACATCCTTCCTTGATGTTTATGAAATGTACACAAATGTTGGGATCTATTCCCTCCATATTATGATAACCCCAAACAAATTCTCTTGTGTGAGCTTGTAGCAATTTTTATAGTTCAAAATATTGGGATGTTGTTAATTCATTTGTAACATTAAATATTATACCAAGTGATATTTCCATTGATGTTGTTGAGGCCATGACAAAAGTATATCTAGTCTAGATAAATTAAGCTTGGGACTACGTGGGATTAATTCATGGAATAGCTTTCAAGAGACTCTAAGGTTGACGTGGATAAAAAATTATGTAATGTGCTTCTTTCGAATTTAGTTTTGTAACATCCATACAGAGGGCATGAAATTTGGTTGATGACATTATCGTGATTATTGCATATTTTATTAATGTTTGAAGTTGTCTAAACCGTAATTTTGACATACCTTGGCTACATAGCTTATAACTTGTCGTGTATTTGTCCAATTTCATTTTATTTTATTTTGATAGAAAGATAACTTCCATACATAGGGCATAAATATTTTTTAGAATTTTTTCTCTCTTATTTTCTATTTTTCCATAAGCGTCAAACATAGAGGTACACATACGGTGAAATATCTATGTTTAGTAAAACTAAGAATACAAAGTCATAATAAACTTAATATATATTAAAATTATAATCATTGGAAAGATTTTTCTAAGTAGTACCTTACTACATAGATAGGTTTGTCAAATGGATTAATTTGATATTCTAGAAGATAAATTCGAAGTGATTTTTTGTCAGCATTTTGATAGGTGCGAAGGAGACTCTATTGTAGGTATGAATGAGGAGTATAGATGTTAAATCCATATTTTTTTTATCTAAGAGGCTTTGATCTAACCATTTGTAATTAATTCCTTCAAATGGAACCTCTCAAGACTTAAATCATCATATTTTATTAAAAGTGTGTTATTTCAGCAAAAATCAACATGTCTAAAAAAGTGTAACCCACTATTGTGGGGTCACCCACCTTGATATGGAATTTAGACAGGGTTTTACAAATGTTTTCTAATAAGGGATCTAAGGAATCTCCTAACTAGTTTTGGCATTTTTCTTTCTTGTCAATATTTGATACAATGAGGATGTAATGTGTTTGTAAACTATTGTGTATGAATTACAATTTCATGATGTATCATTGCATAAACTAGAACTATGAGAATGCAATTAATAAATATTATATTTAATTATGATGATTTTATTATACTTGTGGTTGTATTGGTAGGAATGTAAGTGTTCCTATAGGAGGAAGGAGAAACACCAAATAAAATATCTCCTTGAGGAGTTAAAGGATTAACCAATTTGAATTAGAAGGTAATTGGGGTTTATTAGGAAATGACCTTGTTTAATTATATTCTGATAGAGTTAATGTTGTGGTTTATGTGTAAGGGTTTTGTATAGGTTTGTGGAATGTGAAACAATGTAATATATGTGTTTGAGTGGGAGTTAGGTTTGGGATCCCTTAAATGAGTTTGAATTTAGGATATGGCCTTGTTTGAATTTTAAAAATATGTTGAAAGATAAATTTTATGGACATTTTTGCAAAAATAGATCCCTAAGGTATATACATATGGGAAAGGTACTTCTTAGACACATAATAATACCCTCTAGTCATGATATGACCCCTCAAAAGCCCCTTTTATTGAGGGTGACAAGTTTGAAAGTTGATATGAAGGTTGAAGTAATATGGGTGAGGTGTCTAGAGCCATGCTACCTTCTTAAATGAGGAAAGGACTTTCATTTATGGAGGGGGAGTACACTCCACACTTCCCTATCCAAACCTTGCAAATTGAAACTCCTTTATATGGGGTTTGAAGAAGGATTTGGACATTACTCAGTTCTCCTTTTGGAGAAATCTTACTTGTGAAAGCAAAGGCCAAAAAAAAGGTTAGAGGAAGAGGAGATCTTGCATATGGAGATATGGAGATGGAGATCAAGATAGAGCTTTTTGAGAGTTAAGTTAACTTTCCTCATACCACATAGTTTTGGTAAAGATGTTATTTTATGTATTGATTTCAAGTGGTATGTTTTAGTGTAAATTGATGCAAGGTAGGCAAGGAGGATCCAAAAATGGACAGTCCAAGTCTACACTAGCAACAATAACAACAACAACCATAGCGGAAACACAACAATATAATGCTCAAATAGAATTTCATTCAACATGTCCGGTTGTAAGGCCTTCGGGGTTAGGGCCAAATACAATCACTTACAATAGTATTTCTGCAATCTCCTAGCTAGTTCATCTCTGTAGCACACCAGCAACTAGTGGAAACACTAAGGTAGATCTAAACTTGAGCTCGCAAGCCACCAAAGAATCTCCTTGTCTCCAAGCATGCAAACCACTAGCTCTACTATTACAACTATCAAAAAAACAATCTAATTTTCAAGAACTCGCAGGATCCAAATATTATCCTTCTTACTTACTCCCACTAACTGACTCCCTTTCCTCCTAAAAAACTACCCAAACACTCCTTAAATACATTTCCTCAACCACAAGTCAACTGGAAGAAATAATTAACCCCTAAGCCAAGTTGGCTTCGACTACAAACAAATATTAAATGCAACAACAGTCGGCTCTCAAATAGCCTTATAGACAATTAATTCTCCATGTTGGCCTCTAGATCAACATAGGAGAATACAACATAAGCTACCAACATTAAATACACCAAGTTGACCTTGGACCAAAACTCCAAGAACTCCAGTTGGTAAACTAGAACTATCGAGCACCAGTAAAACAACTGAGCACGCTAGGCATCACCGAGAAAGCATGTCGACCAAGAACCACAAGCATCACTGAGTACATGTTCTGCCGAGTGCCAAAGGTTTTATTGAGTTCCTTCAGCGACCGAGCCCGTTCAATAACCGAGATCATCGGTTAAAGCTACAACTAAGCAACACAGAATCCATTCAACACACCACCATTCAGATTTGTTGAATACCCAAGAATGCCACTGCATCATAAATATTAGAGAGGTATGGGCATAATGAGTATTGTGCTTGGATAGAAAACTTTCACCATTGATCTCAATAGTGTATAGAATCTTCTTGTTTGAGGGTATGGCTAGAGCCTCTGAGGCTTCATGATGTTATTACAGAGGGGTGGAGAGCAAGCCTTTATTTTTTGTTTCCCTTTAGGATCATAGTCTGATGATGATTATGTGTGTTTTTCTTTAAAATGGTTATTTGAGAGTTCTTTTATATGAAGATAAAAAGATTCATTGCAGATGTTCTACTTCCGTCTATTTTAAAGATAGTTTTTTCTTTATTACATTTCCCTAAATTTTATAAAGAGCATGTGGTTTTGGGATAAAACTTCATATGCAAATCCTAACCATTATTGTAAAGGTTGAAGCTTATTAATCCTAGATTTAGAGATAGATAGATTATTTAACACATTCAAACATGGTTTAGCTAGCTAATTTTCCTTCTTTGAATAAGAAAGAAGTTAAGTTCCAGTTGTATAAATTTGAAGAATCTAGTTAATTTTTTTATTAAGGTAAAATGAACGTGCCCTGATTAATTACTTATTACATTTATAGGGATGTCAAGCTAAGTGTTGTTTTAAGTTAATTACCTATATATAATTGTTGATTATTTATATATAGTTGTTGAAGCTTTAAGAAAGTAATGAAGCTTTTGAATTAAAATGATATCTATTCTCTTATGCATGTTTCCTATATTTTAGAATTTATGAAAAGTTTTCCGGTGATATAAAAGTTTTGAAAAATCCCATATTCAGTTAGGTATTATATATTTATATTTTCCTAACAATAAGATGCATCACTCTTCGAAGAGTTACCCTAGTCATGATTGATAGGGATATATTTATATCGAGAATATGTTCAAATTTATTCTAACATATCAGGAGTTGTAGTAATTGATTGAAACCAATGATGCCAATATAAGTGTTTGATATTTGACAATCTTAATCTGACTTAAAATTGTACATTATTAAAGACTATATATAGTCTCGATGCTATAAACACTCTGCCTGATATAAACATAAACTAATTACTGGATTGCAACAAAAATATACATTCTGGAAACTTGGCTAAATATTTTCAACACACAAAGACAGATGAGTTTTTGTATCCATTATAGTATGAAGGATAATAATGCTTCTTTCATAAAGAACTACCCATCATCTATGCGTTCAAAATTTTGGAGTATTGTTTATCATATTAATGTTACTATTTACAAAGCTGTGTAGAATCACACTGTAAAGTTCAACAATATTCACTTCTATACAAAAATGTGCTTCAAATTTGAGCTAAATGTTTCCAGCTAGTGCACCATAAAAATACAGTTATACATTTTGTGGGGATTAATAAGAATAAAAATAGTAAACTGGACTTCCATAATCAAATCCATTACATTAATAAATAATAAATATAATATGTGCTACTTTAGATTCTTTACATTACATAATAAAAATCTATTCAACTGACGCCTTGTATAAAATCAGATTTACATAAAATGACATGTATCTCTGTTAGTATGATAAAATGATGTTTCCATGTGGTGGTGTGCCATTTGAGAAAGAACGAGTGCATGATATTTTCTTCCTACTAATTATATTATTTAATCTAATTCCATTTGAATGAAGACACACTACATTCCCAACCACCGACAGGTTCTCCTCTCCTTAGTGCAGCATGAACTTTGCAATTGCTAACTGCTTAAACATAAATCTGTGCCTCTCACGCTTATGGGATAGGAAAGTTAGATCAATGTCAATCCAAGAGTAATCCCCTACTATATGATATTAAGAGTAATCTGGGAGACCATTGATTTTACTATCAAAGTCAAGTCGATCCTCCTCAATCCTAGTCAAGTAGTCCATACCTTGTTAATGTTAGCCTGCATACGCTTCCTGCAAGATATTAATTTCATTTATTATGGTTACTTTATATATATCCTAGCTATGAGCTATCAATCTCCTTCAACTATCTCAGCATGTACATTCATGGTGGCACTTTCAATTCAAAGCTGTGCATCAAATAGATAAATAAAACTTTTCCAAGTACATTGGCTTCTATTATATGATTTTGACGTTCACCCATCTATTATTCCTCACCCTGTCATATTTAGCCTGAATGCGTACAACCGTACTTTATACCAGCAAACACTCCATTAATTGTTTAAAAAAAAAAGAGATGAATAAAATAAAGGGCAATGGTAGTTGTAATAGTTATCTACCTTCTTCTGTGTCTTCATTAACTGTGCAAACCAAGCTTCAATCTGTTTACTCATATATTAGCATAAATACAATCATAAAAATGATCTTATCACTGAAGAATGGTTAGTAAGTTTGTCCACTCAACAGTAAGAATTAAACAAAATAGTTATCATCTTAACATCTCCAACCTTTTGATCTTGACATCTCTATTCATCCCTGGCCAGCGCTGAGTTATACATCTACTCTAAATTGTTGCCAGAAAGAAAGCTTGTTGAAAGAAATTAGGGTTTGATATTAAATCAACAAAAAGTAATCTATGGACATCTATATTTATCTTTTTATAAGAAGCTTTATATTAATTTAGCTATCGTTTTCTTTTATTTACGTTTTTTTTATTTTTAAATTTTAAAAAAAAGTGGTGGGAAGTAAAAAAGAAATATTCAAATTAGAAAATATATTTATTTTAAACTTTAAATCTATAAAAGAACTAAGAAGCAGAAATAGAATTATTTCTATAATATTATGTGATTTTTGTTTTTTAAAAATAAAATAAAATTAAAATTAAAATTATTTTTGTTCTTCAAAAAAGAATAGAGAAAATATAATAAAAATCATTTCTTTATAATTATGTGCTTTAAATTTCATAAATATAGAATGAAGGTTTATTTATAAAAGCATATCTTTCTTTTATCATGTAAAATAATAAAAAAGGCCATTGTAGATTTTCTTTTTAATAATATAATATGATTGTGTATCAATAATTAGTTATAACAAAATAAAAAAAGAAATCATTATCATAGATATATAAGTGAGTTGTCATGTGTAAACATAAATATTATAATTTTTAATCATCACTATATGAAACTATCACATTTGAATTATCAAGCTTGAATTAGTCAATTAATATTTCAAAACAACTATTAAGCACTTACCCCCTAATTAATGTCTAAAAACTTAAAAGGGCCTTTACAAAAGGTTTATCTCAAATAATATAAGTTTATCTTAAATTATTTTCTTTAGATACTAGTAATGTAGGAAGATATACATATGCATGGTCTTATAAAAGGTTATTATTAAGACCTTAAATAAGTATTTAGTAATAAAAGTAATTATTTATGTTTTGTTTGCTTAGTCAAAATGTGGACATCATGTTTGTAATATTGTATGACCTTTTATACAATGTCTTACCACGTGAGTTTTATATTGTCATTTGTGTATTCAACAAATGATTAGTTATCTATATGCAAAAAAAATATTCATGACAAAAAAAAATGGTTGGATTTTCTTGTTAAAATTTTAGGCATTACAAAAGGGTATATAATAAATTGCTTCAAAGAATCAAATTCCTTACTAGGTCATGCAAATTTAGCTCAAGCTACAACGACATCTACTTAGACTAAAAGTTCTTCTTCAATTGAGGGCAACCAACAAAATTTTGCAATTGCAAAGCTTCTGAGGCATCAACCCTTAATCCCCTTACCATGGATTCATTATTTCATAATGTTCATGTAAATTTTTGTCTCATAGCCTCATTATACTTGGTCAACTAAAGAAAATAGTCTACCCAACTTGGTTGCCTAAAAATAGGCACTTGCATTCTTGTTTTACCTACAATAATATGTGGTTTGCTAGCTTCACTTGGATAATGTCTCCACCCATTATGTGTTCAATGATTTTTTTCTTTTTTCCTTTTCAAATTTACCACTCCAATTTTATCATAGTCACTCTTTAATTTCTTCCTTTCGACAAGCTACGATTTATTCCACAATTCTCATTTTTGGTAGCTACTAGCAAAGGTTGTATGTGGGACAATATTGTTGGTATGTGAAATTTGGTTTATTTATCCTCTAGGTGTGGGTGGGCGGCCCTACTATTTGAAGGGGCCGTTAGAATAGTAGGGGGCCAAACATCACTAGTGTGGGTTTGGGCCTCTACTATCTATAGGGCGTGGGGTCTGGTGATGAAGACCTCGACACTAGTACATTTGAACCACTTCTTAGACCAACATTTCTAACCAAGCATTAAAATGATTTTCCTTGGTCGGTTTATAGAAGGAAAAAATTGATTTTTTTTAATCTATTCCCGTGTTGGTCGGAATTACGACCATGACAGGTGATCATAATTCCAACCAACACAGGAATATAACTTAAAAAAAATACACGATTTCATTTTATAACCCTAACCTTACAATTACTTCACGTGTAAAGGAGAGGTGAAGGAGAGAAGGAGGGCATCTGTCGACACCGAAATTAAATCATCAGTGCTTAACCCTGGTTTCTTGGATCAATCATCTTCATTGGTTTCATCTCTTAACCCTAACCTTGCAAATGCTTATTAAAACCATTGGGAAAATAATGTTTATTAATGTAAGTGCAGTTGTTTGACTGTATCTTTGACCATTCAGTGGATAATGGCATTGGAAGACTTAGAGGAAGTCTAGATTATCAGTTTTGTGGGCATCACCATTAGTGCCCAAAATATTCGATTTGAGCTCTTTTAGTTTATTTCTCTTGGAAAAAATTGTGATTTTTAACATTTTTTGAGTGGTGTTTGATTTCTCCTGAACCCGTACAGATTAGTATGGCAAAAATAACTTCATAGGAAGTTTTTTAGATGTCTTAGCTTCTTGTTACAACAAATATGAGGTTATTTGGTTGAGAAATTGAAGATAAATCAGGTGACAGTCAATAACAGGTCAATTTTGCACATAAACTAGGGTTGTCAACTTTGTTGAATCATATCTCTTGATTCAACCATGGGAAAATTCTAATTCTAGGTTTAAACGAGAGATATGAGGGTCTATTTTCTTTTGTAGTTAGTTTCTGACCGAATGGTGGTGATTCCAAGGAGATAGGACTAAAAACCTAGTTGGGCATCTCTATGTGACTGGTAGAGTGGGATAACCAGAAGTTATAGATCCCATAACTTTTGATGGGCTTCGAGTTAGAGGCTAATATTGGAGGTTTGCACTTGTTTCAAGTTCCTCTAAATGTTCCTATAGTTAGATTGGCTAGAGACCATGTCTAAGTTGCACCTGCTTCACTAAACCAACCATTTAGGCCTCCTACCCTTTGGAGAAGATTGGTGAATATTGGGAGTTTGGAGGAGATTCAGAACCAATCCATTTGGGAGACTTACTGCCCAACTATTAGAACCAAGACTACCTTACTATCCCTATTGGTCCTTTGGGAAACTTGGTGAGAAAGATTAAAACAGTGGCCAGAATTAATTGGTGAATACCCTGTCTAAGAGGACAGTTCTAAATTTTGGGTGTGATAAGACCAAGTTTGTGTTTTGGTTTACCTATGAAATTTCAATAGAGTTGAATTCCATTTAAGTGAACTTTTAAGCTATGATTCCAAATGATGAACGTTTAGGCTATTATTCACCAAACTCCAAATGATGAGTTTGGTATTGTGTATTCCATTTAAGTGAACTTTTAGGCTATGATTCTTGTATTATAATGATATGTGTCATCTATCTTTTATTAAGTTACTAATGGGCATTAAGATGGATATGTGAATGGGCCATTACCTCACTTTATAGAAATGATTTAGGATTTGGGTTGATGTTGAAAGGCATGACCAAGTTATTGTTCATAGTTAACCTTTGATAGATGTATGGTGCTTGGATTATGATCATTTGACATGAATGATATAATGTTATCTCTACTAAAATTTATTATATCTAACATGATTACTATGTTGCTATGGACAATTTCTAACTGACATAAAATATTTAAGGACAAGATGATCCCTAAACACGTCAAGAAACATCAATAGTTACTAGAAGGCATTGCTCACATACAATTTAGAATAGAGTAAGAGATATTAATGACTATCATGTAACATAATTCAAATCCTCAAGAATATTACACATTACTTAATACATAAAAAATAATAAATTTTTCATGTGATATAACATAGTTGACCTACATTACAATAGTAGACTAAGCCTCACTCTCATCCCAAAATAAGATGTAGTCCTACCATTTATCATATGAACACAAACACTTGAAGCCACAACCATTGATATTCATAAGGGTGAATTAAGCTCCATGTATATGTTAGTCAAGATAACTTTTTGTGAATCTAAGAGAACAAAAATGACACAGTAAAATTTGGATTGTATATTTTGTCAAATGCAGAGTAATCTAAAATCATACTACTCAATTTTAAACCCTTAAAATAAAAGTTTGATTATTTTTTAGCAAGGGATAGCCACTCACCAATAATTTGAGGTGAAACGCCCAACTGAGAACCACACAAAATAGGACACCAGTTACATAATAGTAACAAATGTTAACATAAGCAACAATTTACTACCACCTTGATCCAATGGCTACTCCTGTAAGAAAAAATGTGTTATACATAATTGTCAATGATAGTGAACAATCTACAAGATTCTTTCCAAAATTAAGGATTTGTATTTTCATAAGATCAAAACTACTAGAAAATAATGAGGTGACTAGTTTCAAATAAAGTGAAGATACAAATGCAATCCTAAACATGAGACTTGACAACATGATAGAGTCAAAGTACTTTAATTCCCATTGTAATCTCGGTCCTCGAGTACTATATCTTTAGCTATAGGTAAATTTATAATGGGTTAATGTCATTAGAAAACACCATTTTATCCCTATCACATGCCCAATTTGCAAGTAGATCGGATGACCTATTTCCCTCTCTATATGTATTTGAGATAATGTAAAGTTATCAAATTTATGAAGGAGCATCCAGGATTGTTGTTAAACATAATGGATTCACCAATTTTGGAACTCTTTTCTTGCATGCTTCAATTATAATCAGAGAATATCCCTCAACATAAAGATGTGTGACACCCATGTTGTGTACAAGGACAAGTCTATGGAAGATATCTAGGACCTTAGCCATATTGTTGGTAGCATGGTTTAGGGGGGTAGTTGACCTTAGCCATATTGTATTAAGGAATACAACCTTAAACTATTGACTGTACCCTCTAAAAGCCAGTTAGTCATGCCAGTCAATTTATTTTCCTTGAGATCAAACCAAATGCTAAGGTAAATACATAAACATGAAAATAATAAATGGAAGAGTTTTTTATATTACTTAACCAAGTCTCAATCATGTTTCATCAACCATTGGAGTTATGGATTCGTTGATTGTTCCTTCAGGACAGTGAGATACAAAAATGTAGAAAAATAGATTTTATTGATGATAACCTTGTTACATCTTCATGGTTTTCACACCCTTCCTCACATGGATCCCCTCTCAAAATAGAATCCATTCTCCCCAAATAACTCGACAACCACTAAATAACTATTTTTTTAACTATTCCTAAACAATCTAAATTTACTGTCAACAAAATAAACCAAAGATTGTTGTCAAGTAGACAACAAAAGTTATCCACTCGACAACATAACATCTAATTCCCATACTTAAAGAATTATAAAAGGTTTAAAGACAAACTTTTTATTCCAATCTAACCTATAACCCCCATATGACCCATCTAACATGGAAAGTATATACCTAGGGCATCAAATCTTGAAGCAATATATATCCTTGTATATATATATAAATAATGTACAATCTACTGATTATTAAAATTGACCCGGTGCAACTAAATTTAACTAATCTATCATGGAACAATTTCAATGGGACTTTGTCAAGAGGTATAGGAAACCTCTCTCCCAGGCTATCTAGACTTCGCTTGGTAAGCAATAATATCACTGGCAATATACCTAAGGATATTGGAAACCTTACAGGCTTGTTCTATCTTAATCTCTAATATAACAATTTTATTGGGGAAGTTTCGAGTACATTAGGTCATCTTAAGAATCTACAATTGTTGGACTTGAGATCCAACAAGGTCCAAGGAAACATTCCACCAGAGTTTAGCATGTTGGTAATGGTTTTGATAATGGTAAGGATGTAGGAAACATAGGGTTGTGTTTAAGTCATGGAAGGCTACGTATCTTGCCATGATCCAAAAAATACAATCTCCATCCTCTTTTGATTAGTATAGGTTGATTGCTTTATGCAATTCAATATACAAAATTATGGCAAAATAAATGGCAACCAGACTCATATTTTGTTTCAATGACATAATAAACAAAGAGAAGATCGGATTCTTAAAGGATAAACAAATCCTTGATGGTATCATCATAACCCATGGGATTTTTTGATTGAGATCATGAGAAGATTTGGCTTCAACAAATCCTAGTGCAAGTGGATTTATAGTTGAATCTCTTCCACTTATTATGTTGTTCTAATTAATGGTGTTCCTAAAAACTTTTTCCCAGCTAAAAAGGGGCTACATTAGGGTGATCCACTTTCACCCTTTCTAATTCTCTTGGTCGTGGAGGTTCTTGGTATAAATTTGAAGAATATTCAAGAAGACTACTTGGAAGTCATCCAGGTCTTAGGTGGAATCAACAACATTTCACATCTACAATTTGTAGATGATACCCTCCTTTTTGGCACTGCCAAAATCAAACAAGAAAGAACTTTAAGGAATCTCTTAAATAAATTTGAGGTGGATGATGGGCATAGGGTTAATGACACCAAGTCAAAAATATATTTTCTTATGGAGGGTAGTGTGGATAGGCTTGAGATTCAAATGATACTTCGTTTTAATACTAATTTTCTTCCAAGTAAGTATATAGGAATGCCTCTAATCAGAAAATTGAACTCAATTGATGCTTGGTGAAATGTTACAGAATGAATCCAAAGGATGTTGGCCTCTTGGAAGGGAAAATTTATATCACTTTATAGAAGGATAGCCTAAATTAAAGTCCCCCTCATGCTAGTCCCAATATACACTATGTATTTTTTTCAAATACCAAGTAAGGTCACAAAATACTTAGAGGTAGTTAAGAGAAGCTTTTTGTTGAGGGGATATCATGAAGATACATTTAGGTATTGCCTCATTAAATGGAATGCTTGAGGAACCCTTGACCATACAAAATCCTCTATCCTTCATGCTTTGATGGATATCTATGCCCTGTTGTAGAGCGGCACCAGCTACGGTGCAACATATTTGCACCTGTAGAAAACTGTGCCCCTATTTCCCATGCGATGCCATGCCTCCTCCAATGCATCCTGTCATACAGTTCGTATGCAAAATCAATTTATTTTGAGAAAATGAATATAAAAATTATATTAATATTAAAATGAAGGGACTTATCTCCTTCGTGCGCGTGTTGCACTTCTTTTTTTGCAAATGAAATAATGAAATGAGAAATGAAATTCACCTTTTTTTTACTTAGCAAAATTATGTATAATCAAGATTATATTTTATACTTTGCAAGATCTTGCTAAGCATATTAATATTAAAATCTTGCTAATTATAAAATATAATATCTTTATATCATCTTTGAAAATTATGTAATAAATACTCTCTGCATAGGCACGGCACACGGTCTGACTACCGCAGGGTGTATGGCATAAACATTGGAGGAGGCATGGCATCCCATGGGACATGGGGGCACATTTTTCTATGGGTGCAAATGCCTAAACATTCAAATTTTCCTAAGCAGTACTGTGAGCTTTCCTCCAACACATGTACTATTGTGAAAATCATCACAAGTCCATTTGTTGGAGGGCTACTCATAGTACACATGTTTGGAGGTCTGAAGGAAACAAGAGAATTTGAAGAGTCGCGAGTCTTAAGATTGTACTTAATATAGCCAAGCTTCATTCAATGGTACATTCAAACATGAAACAAACCATTCTCAAACCAGATTAAACTAGTAAACCAAAGGACATACTGATTATAAGTAAACTAGTAAACCAAAGGATATGTTTTTACTACTAAGTCTCTGTTTGTAATGGAATACAATGGAATACAATTCTTTTACTACTAAGTATTTGTTAGTAAACTTAAATGGAATACACCAAGAAGTACCAAATGATGAATGCTCAATTGTTGTAATGGCAAAGCAATATTAGAACTGTCCATTTCTAGAACTTGATTTTTCTATAGTCTTAATGATTTTTCTTATTTCTTGTCTATGCTTGGTGACATGATTTTGAACATTGTTGACATAATTAAATGGAATACACAATACCAAATGATGAATGCTCAATTGTTGGAATGGCAACACATCAGAACCGTCCATTTCTAAAATTTGATTTTGTATAGTCTTAATTATTTTTCTGTAGTCCTAATGATTTTGAAAATTGTTGACAAAGAGTGTTTCTTTTTTTTATTATAGTATAAATGATTTTTCTATAGTCGTAATGATTTTTCTTATTTCTTGTCTTTTGTCCCTTTTTGATTTCCTATGTCTGTGCTTCGTGACAGGATTTTGTCACCTTCTTTTGATGGTATATTTCATTCAGTCTATGTGGAATACTATTTTGTTCACTGTTTTATTTCAGCTTCATATTTCTTTCATTTTTCATATACACAGAGACTACACATGCTAATAAAAAAATGAGCTATTTGATTTAGGTTTACTTTTCATTATTGTAAATGGTTAATATTTCTGATGGTACTCTTTGGTGTATTTCATATAAAAATAATCATATAAAAATAATAAATGTAGTAACAATGGTGCAGTGCATTATTGATATATAGGCTCGATGACTCTTGTCAATGTGCCAAACTGACAATGTGGTGTTGGGCAGTGTGTGTTGAAGACTTCATGGATACTGAACAACCCTGGATGATAATTTTGGTCCTGCCCAAATAGAAAAAAGGTTGCTAATGTGTATATATTTAATGTTTCTAATGTAAATACTATTCATTATAATATAAGAACTAATGTAGACTGGGCATCACAGGGAAATAATGGTTGCGGATACTTTACTTGGGTCGATGACAACTCATCTGCATCTATCCACCCATCTCCACTTATCCGCGATGAAGGATTTGAGTGCAAAATGTGTCAGGCTAGGGCAAATTCCAAAATTATATTTTTACGATGCCTTCTATGTATTGTAATCGCATATCTTTGTTGCGACCATATATGTAGAGATGAACTCAGGAATTAGTTAGTTTAGTATTTTCATATTGTAACTAATATTTTAATATGGATATGATGTAACTTCTCTTTGTCTCAAGTGTGCATATATATGGTTTACATCTTTTTTTAGAATAATTCTTCATGTTTATGGCTTAGGTGAGCCCCAATCTTCTATCAATCACATGATTTAACGTATAGTGTTTTCTTGGTTATTCCATATGTTCCTTGACCTTGACTATGGATTGACTATCATTTTCAAGCTTGAGCGAGGCTTTGTACCACACACCGTCCGCATATTTGTACGCAATGTTGATTTACGAACGTAAATAACGCATTGAACGTAATCTACGAACGCTGCGTGGTATGAAATCTCACTGAAGTTTGAGCATCCTCCCTTCATTCTAGTGAGGGATTGGAATGAGTTCATTTTGGATGCAAAGGAGAAAGGGGATACTCAAAGAGGAATTACACCAGCAAATGAGAGAAGAAGGTATAAATATTTTAATAGATTTTTATTATTAAATAATGAAATTTGCATATACTAGTGTTCTAAGCCTCCTCATTACATGATTTATTATTGTAAGCCCCCTCTAACTTAAGCATCTAGAAAATGAAACTACAACCTATTGGGATTGAGACAAACCTTATAGAACAACAACCGCTAGGAAGGATCGCTTGCCAACATCTGTTGAATACATCCTTCCTAGTTGTTGTTGTTCTATAAGGTCAATAATTTAAGGCCCTAGTCCACGGACAAATTAAATTAGACTTACTATCCAAAACACATAAAAAACATGCACATAAACATGACAACTGAGAAACATAAATGTAGATTTCACAATAGTTGAGAAACATAATTGTAGGCATCATAGTCACAATCTTTTGGAGATAAAGTAATTGAGTTGTGTACCCAAGTGATGGAGAGCAACTTCTACACCCTCGATTCTAAGTTGAATATATCTATTGGAGGACCTTGTATTCATGAGCAATAGATGTAGTCAACTTGGAATCAGAGGTGCAGGAGTTGCTCTCCATCGTCTGGGTATACAACTCAATTATGTTGTCTCCAAACAATTGTGACCATGATGCCTATAATTATGTTTCTCAATTATTGTGTCCCAAGACCCCTTATGACCCTTTACGACCATTTATGATCCCTAAGAATACATCTTAGAGGTCTTAAAATGTCGTAAAGGGTCATAAGAGGCTCCTAGGAGGGGCCAGATGAGCTTCCACCTTCACGTGGTTGGCCTTGTTAAGTAGAGAATGTTATACTCTTCTCAAAACAAAGAGAAGCTCAATAATTTAAGGTCTCAGTCCACAGACAAATTAAATTAGACTTACTATCCAAATTGGTACATTGATGAGAATCAATGATGGGCCGAAGTTTTTAGATTCTAAGAAGACGTATATGCAGTGGAGGCCAGAAGGGATTTTTGTGGAGATTTTCTAGAGTGGCTATATACATACAAGGGTTTCCATATTGAGTACTAGTGTAGAGATGATGATTCAATAACCTACATCTATAAAACCTTCACAAATATCTTTATCTTAGTTTCTATAGTATTGAAAAAAATGAGTGGGTTGGACATTAGTGGTAGATCTATTCTCTCTTATCATTCTTCATAGTCTCTTTGGTAGTTATTATTTCTTGTAACTTGCCTTAATCGGTGTGCATATATTTGAGAGCAATCTTTTCCATGGTTTTTCCCTTTACAAGTTGTTCCACATAAATCTAGTATTTCTTGTGTTTATGTTTGCTATTATTTTTGTGTTCTTATGCTTAAAAGGTTGTAATTTCAAAGTAAGTTTGGTGGAATTAAATATGTATTGCATGTAGGATTGAGGAAAGAAGATGTACAGCTGGAAATGGACAAGGAGCTCTACCTTGTCATACGCGGTGAGAAGTATCCCCAAGAAATGGGAATGCTAAGGTGGAAATGGCGGGTGGTGGAGAGTGGTAGTCCGAGAAAGCCTTTTCCAAACTCTCCCACAACCCATTCAATCCTCAAAGCATCCCCCTCTTTCTCATCGCCCGACATGTTTGTGTGAAATAAGACAGAAAATGTGTGACTGTTTGTAAACAGTAAACAACAGTGACATAATATTGTTGTGCTTAATTTGATAATCTATATATATGTATAAATTTTCGGTCACTTTTTGGACCAACAAAGAATAGAAATATTGACGAGAAAGCTATACATTCGACGTTTATTCCAACAATTGTACGTCGCACTTTCGACCAACATTGGTCACAAAGGTAAATGATATAGTAGGGAATTCTTCCAAGTTGAAGCAATGATTTTGACATCATCTCTGTCGATAATTCAACCACTTTTGACGTCGTAATTTTGACAAACATTTGATGTGTCGTATTATCGACTAAAAAACTTCAACGATAGTTATAGTCGATTAGCCGACCAATGGGTGTCTAATAATCGACTAAACCTCGTCGAAAAACAAGCTAAAATTTACTAGTGCTCCAACTTTATACTGACTACTTATAGAATGGTAGGGCCTTCCCCCTTACACCCCGACCCCTTATAAATAGTAGGGATGCCCTACAGAGGTTGGGTGGGGCCCGATGTAGTGGGAGGAGACGGGGGGAGGGGGCAACATATTTGTCAAGGGTTAAGGGGGGCACCCTTTCATTAGAATAATGTCATCTTCATAGGGCCCCTACTATTCTAAGGTAGTTGCTTCCACCTTAGAACCCTACAATAATCTACCCCCTTTAGAATAGTAGGGCCAGTTGGGGCCCACCCATCCCAACTTTAATCCTCCCCTTGCATGCACCGAGAAAAACTATAGTTCTTCCCACCCTCCCAACTAAAGTGTTCATTTTTCCTCAAATGGAGAAGCATGTAGGAAGTATGGAAGGGATAATTTAAAATCATTACAAATGTTATATAATTATATAATAAATATTGAGTGTTATTCAACCAAGGTTCAAATCCCCATGGGCTCGCTCTCTACCATGTCAACAATTGAGAGCCTTTACCTTGACCCTTGGTGAAATAGTGGGGCTTCTTGCTTGTAGAGCTTATAACCAAGGTTCAACAATTTGGTGCCAACAACCAAGGTTCAAATCCCCAAGGGGTTGCTCTCTACCATGCCAATAATTGAGAGCCTTCACCTTGACTCTTGGTGAAATAGTGCAGCTTCTTGCCTATAGATCTTACTACCAAGGCTCAACAATTTGAATTATCCGTCAATAATTTTTACCATTTTAAACCCAATGGAAGGCTCTGCAATGTGGAACTTTATGTTTTCCTTTGGGCATATTGTTACTTCTTATATTACATGATAGGTGAATGATGGAGATGTTGTTCATTTCTAGAATGACTCTTGGAATGTACATCCTCCCCTAAAGGATATCCCAGTTCTATATTTGACAATTCCAATTATAGTTCATAGCTAGGGTTTCAAATTAGTTCACTATATCTATGTAGTTAAAATAGGTCTGGGTAGAGTGATGTGGAAATACTTCAAAAAAATCCAAATCATTTAGAAACAAAAGAATTTTTTATAGCAGCTTATAGCACAAAGATTAGTTTTTCTCTCAAAAAATCATGACGAAATAATTTGGGATCCATCAAAAGATGGAAAACATTCAATTAAGAAAGGGTATAGGGCTCTTCAAAACAAGGAAAATCAATTTCAATCATAATGAGTCTGCTCTTTTTGCTGGAATGCTATGATTTTTCCTAAGGTGGGGAGTTTTACATGGTTATATATTTATGAAAGAGGATCCTAACATGTGGTATACTAGTGAAATTACAAATTGTAGCTTCCTTCAAGTGTTCCCTTTGTGATAAAGAATTCCAAAATGTGGATCACCTCTTTATCCATTGTGTCTTCTCTCAACAATTTTGGAATTTTATGTTGTCAAAATTGGGGTTTCAACACCATTGCCAAATACACTATGGGATTTATTCCAATCTTGGCCAATATTATTTAAAATTTCCTTCAAGTTGCATGTATTTGATGTATAATACTGACTATCATAGTCGCATCTATTTGGTGGGAAATAAATAAAATAATTTTAAGGAAAGTGTCTTCTTTTAGCTCAAAAGGTACACGAGGTGATTGATAAATCAATAACAGAGGCAGTGAATGTGCATGTTCGAAACCATAAGCATTATGGATCATCAATTTTCACCAATTGGGATGATTATATCATTAGGAGCTCAAAAAATATTGTTCTACCTTTCAAAGGTAGTATGTTTTGCCTAAATACAACAAAGATAGATAGAAATAAAATCAAATGGTTACCCCATCTCTACAATTTGTCAAATTAAACTTCAATGGAGCTTCAAAAGGAAACCCATGTGAATTTGGGGCTAGAATATGTGTTTGAAATCACTTAGGAGAAGTGAAAGCTATTAAATCAATCGAGCTTTCCCAGGGTACAAACAATATTGTGGAATTAAAGGCTATTTTACATGGTTTATTACTTGTTAAAAAGTTAGGATTTACAAAGGTGCATTTAGGGGTTGATTTATTGTTAATATTCATGCTTCCAAAGTAATAAATTACCATAACTAGAATATTAAATATGTTTTGCAATAATAGTAGGGTCTTTTTGTCTCGATGGAATCATATCACCTAACACATACTCAGGGAAGGAAATCAACTTGTCGATTCTACAAATTTAGGGCTCGTTTGTTTGCTGGAATTAGATTGGAATTGGGATTGTCAAATCTCATAATTGACATTTTTTATGTTTGTGTTGAAAACATGAAATTGGAATAGGGATTTGTTAATTCTCATTTACACCTAAAATCAGCATTTGAATCTTCCATCTAAATAGGTGGAATTAGAAAATCAATTCCAATTCCACTTAAATGGGAATTGAAGGTAAATCAAAATTTATAATATTTTAAAATCTAAATGCAAACAATATTTTCCATCTTCTTATTATGAATTTCAGTTGAACCAAACGGTTCCAACTATATTCCAAAAACAATTTTCCAGATTTAAAACTTCCAAACAAATACTGGAATTTGACAATTCCAGCGTTATTTAATTCCAGCAACCAAATGGACCCTTAGGGTGCTAGAAACAAGAATTTGAATTTGGGGATGGATTTAATGATCTATTGACAACTTTCTAGAATTATTTCATATAGTCATGCCTGATAAAACTAAGTCATTAAAATAGATGCATATTTAAACAAGTGACACGTAGTGGCTAGTACTTGCCTTTAGTTATGTAATTAATTATAGTTTTAAGTTATATAATTAGTTGTAATTTTAATTATTTTCTTAAAATTTATCTAATATAATATTATAATTAAGTTTATAATTTAATTAGAAATAAAATTATGGTAAAGTTAGAAATAAGTTTAAAATTATATTTTTCAATATTTTCATTTAACATTAATTTTTTAAAGTGAAAGTTGTTGTGTGAGATCAAAAAGGTTTATTTTCCCACCAAGTTTAAAGTATACATTTTAACACATGTTTATTTACAATCTCAATTAAATTACTTCAAAAAAATTAATCAAACCTCTACTTATAATATTAAATTACACTTAGCTAATTTATTCACATCAAGCCACCTCTAAATACATAGTTGTTTGAATTTATAAAAAATACAAATACTATTATTATTTTTCCTAATTTTTAAAAAGATTAATTATGAATATTATTATTGCATATTAATATTTATTATATAATTATATTATTTTTTATATAATTTTTATTTTATCAAAATTTTACTAGATGTGAATATAACAAATTTATAAATTTTATGAAAAATAAAAAACTATCATCAAATATATCCATACATGGATAAACTAGATGAGTCATTGAACATCAAATAAATTAAAAAAGAGAGGAACTCAAAACAATACAATTTTCCCTACTTCATGGCGTGGCCCACCTTAGATAGGTTGCAATTCATATTTAATGAATTCACCACAGCCAATGGTAAGGTTAGAAAATTATTATTTAAAAACAAAGTAAACCTTTGCATTGGAAAAATAGTGAATACATGCGTAAAGATATTTTTAAAAAAATTACAAAACTAGTTTAAAAAAACAAAATGATATTTTTTATAGAAATAAGTGGCGAAAATAATGCATTGTGGCTACAAATCCCAAAAATTTCATGTATAAGACCCAAACTGATTTAACCAATCGAATGATAGAAAAATGATTTTTATAAATTATAAAGTTAAAAATATTGCATCTAACTTTACAAAACATGAAATTTGTTACAAAATACAAAATCCAAAAAATTCTAATTGGTCTAAAGAGTTTCATTTAATCACTAATTAACACTAAAAACTCAAAAAATGATGCAATAGTACTTGCTTAGCCTATCGACAAGTACTAATAAAATGGGTAAGGATGACTTAGCGGTGATGTAATCATTGTATTTTGTGGTGGTTTCCTTAAAATTATTTTTTTCCCATCTTGGCATCATCGCCCAAAATTTGATGATCTTGATGTCATTGTTATCATACACTTCAGAAGGCTTAAAGATATTGGCACATGTGAAGATTGATTTTCACTTACCTCAAGCCTGTCAAGGAGCTAGGTTTTATACTAACAATTATTTTTCTTTTTGCAAGCATTATTTCATAATTGTTATTTCATGTGAAAGATAGCTGGAAGTTACTCTAGTAATTAGCTATTACCAAAGTGAAGGACAAGTTGGTGCTTGCCTTCTTCATCTGTGCATGTGAGTGTAAATATATGGAAAGTCAAGTCTCCACTTGCAAAATAGATCATTGCTTGAAAGGGATCACAATTGGGGTTATGCAACGACATTCAACTTTAGACGAAGAAGAAGAAATTAGTGGTTTTCAAAATTGTAAAAGTTGTAAATGATTCCATATGGAATACTTGCACATAAACTATAGAGTGTGGATTCCCATTTGTGAATGGGAAATATCATTCACTGATCACATTTCAGATGATCTTTTGCAACAAGTTTTTAACACTCATTGCTACCAACACATGAAAAGTGTGAAGGGGAATAAATTCTTTTTCCTCATCAACAATGGGTAATTTTCCCTGCATAGCTCATTTCCATTTTCCTCTCAAATTCCATGGATAAATTACAATCTATGTCTATGCTTCATACAATAGCAAATAGGGTTGTTAAACATATTTTCCTACAAGATAATAAGCTTCAGCATGATGTTAAGCTATATGATTTATGGAAAGGTCAGGGACACATAGGGGGTCTTTTCTCATGTTATTTTCTAATAAATGGCCATGTTTACATTTCAATTTATGACAGTATTAAACATACTTTAGAAATTTAGAGCCTTCGGTATTTAAATCATGCACTTGTAAGGCAAAATGTGTTGGGGGATGAATTGGTTTAAAGGATCCAAAATAAAGTTAATTCCCTCCTTGTGATCTTAGCCCATGATCATTTTGACCTTCTACAACCTCATAATTCCTCTCCTCAACAAAAACAACTAGGGTTTCTAGATTTAAATGTTTCAACTCATCATGTCATTGGCATAGACTATTATGGGGATAATTTAAGCTCTTTTCATAGGCCCAAAGAAAATGACCATGAAGATGTAGCTAAGCATGAAGATGCCAACCAAGAACTGGATGGATATTTAGTTGGGCAAGGTGATGATAATCTAGAATAGGAAGGAGACATTGGTGACAATTTGAATGATATGAAAGAATAAGGTGTTGTGCTCTATCTTTTTTGGCCATAGGGGTATATGGTATTTTGTTGAATACTCCAATTTCAGATTAACTATATGGGTCTATTCATTATGACTATATATTTTTTATCAATCCAAGCTATGCTTATGTACATTTGGGGGAATTGGCATAAGTTACCAAATTTTGAAATTTTTCTATGTATCTTCAGGTGTTAATGGCATAAAATGTCTATTTTAGATATGTAATATGATGCAAACTAAATATCACTATGGAAAATGTACTCAAACTTTATTATTAATATATATATTCAAGGCAATTAGCCTTTTTGTCTCTCTATATATATTGGGTGTTAGTGAATTAAAGGAAAATTATGAGAGTAAATGTTAATAGATAAAATTAATGTGTGAAATACCTATCATACCATGATGGACAATAAAGGTGTTGTGTTGTTGGAGTTGAAAGGTGCCATGAGTGGAAGATTTTCAAGAGTGACTAAGTGAAAATATAGTGATAATGAGAAGTAATAGAAGTGATTGCACTAAAGTACTCAAAGTTGGAAATTATGTAAGTGATGACATGTGGCTAAAAATATACATATATGGAAAAAGTGTTGTAGCATGTGTATATGTGACACAAAATAATGTGATGCATGTTAGGTGTGACAAACATCAAAACTTAAATGGTTGCATGCTGCAAAAGAGTAATTGTGGCTACATGTAGTGGCTACAAGTTATAGCAAGTCAAGTACAATCTAAAATAGCCTTGGGGTTGGTGCTATAGGTATAATCTAGTGATAGGACTACAAGAAGCTTTAGTTAAAGTATCTACATATGTGATTTTATTAAAAGTGTGTGTATGATCATATTATTGTTTAGATATATAATCACACTTGTAAAATATAAGTAGATGAGCCACCACACTCCTCTATAGATGTTGAAATGGATGATTGAGTGGTTTCTTCATGTAAGGTGATGAATGTGGGATCAAATGGTGGATAGAATTATTATTTAAAGATTTTTAGGAACTCACCTTTATTTAATGGCTTCTCATAAATCCTTAGTAGGTTTCCATTAACCATAAAAAAAATCTCATTCAATTAATGGTTGTAAGTTCATTTTTTCTCATAGATTTTTATTTTATTTTTTTATAAAGACCTAGCCAAATTATTTGTAGTTTACCTTTGTGTTCCTTATATATAGAACCATGTAGAAATGTCTAGTCCCTTGCACTAATTTGCTTAGTTTTGATTATTTAGTTAATGCCATTTTATCCTCTATTTTTTGCATATTTTTTGTGAAATGGACCACTTCCAATTGCAACTCCTATATAGAGCATTTAGTTGGTTTATTCTATATTTTGGGGATTTTGAGATATTTATTTCTTAATGTAATACATTACAAGTATCTTATATTAAAATTTGATGGGGGGGGGGGGACAATATATTCACATATACTAACTCAGATGGTGTAAATCTTGTAGTTGTTTTTAAGGTTGTTATATATGCCTAGACAACTTATGGTAACCTTGTCACCTAATCCTTTCTACATAGCTTAATTTTTTTATCAAGATGCCTTCAAGTTCTTTATTTGTAATCTTAACATGCCTATTTGATTATGGGTGCTAAGGTGTTTATGTTTTTTTTTAAATTTAATATTCATTAAAACCAAATAAGTAAGCAATTTTGAACTAAATTCTAACCTTGATCTATAACTATCTTTGTAGGCCTACCATATCTTTTGAGGATCTTTTCATATAGGAATGTTGCTAGTTTGTTTCCTCTAGAAAATTATAATATTTTTTCTACCCACTTGGTTATATAGTTACTACTTACCACTATATATTCCTTACTATTGGAAGTTGATTCTATTCAGCTAATGAAGTCGTGACTCCAGTCATCAAAAGGTGCAATCACCAATTGTGGCCATAAGGGTATTTTATCAGTCCTTGTAGGTTTTTCCATTCTTTGATAATGATCACAAATCTTCTTATATAGGTTTATTTTCATATTTATTTAGAATTAACAAATATTATCTTATATTTATGATCTTGAGTGTCGTTCGTTTGGTTACAAATTGTCTTCCATATAACTCATTAGATAGACCTTGAGAATGACACACATTTCATCATCCCTTATTCATATATGCATAACATTATTAGGCTTCATTTTTTTTAAATATGACCTATGTGAGAGATGTTTTAAGAGCCTTAAGGGATTCTTGACAAGAGAGGGTTTATTCAAACCCAACATCCTTAGATAGTAAGGCACATAGGGGTGCTACTAGCTATTTTAGTAAAATCATTGATAAATCTCCTATAATATCCTATATGGATAAGAAAAATTATTATATCTTTATGATTTTGTGGTACATGTAGGGTAGAAATTACCTTATTTTATTTGGGTCCACCTAAATTCCCCTATGTGACATAAAGTATCCTAAAAAACTCCTTCCTCTATCATCACGAAACATTTATCATGACCAAGAGAGAGGTTGTGATCTTGGCATCATGGAAGGATTTTATCCAAATTTTCTTTAATGCTTCATCGTGAGAATATCTATGGATGGAAAAACCACCTAAATATTATTTTTCATTAAATATTGGACAAATTATAATAATATACTCAAAATAGCCCTTTGGAAGATTGTAGAAGAATGGCATAATTTAAATGGTCGAACAAAATATGCATAGGTACCATGGATATGTAAATGTTTTTGTACTACCCTTAAAAAACTATTATGATCTAACTTTGTATCTATTGAACCCATATAGGAAATAGAAATATAACTTATCTACCAATAAATCTAACACCTAATCAATTAGAGGAAGAGGTAAATGATCATTCCTAATGTCTACATTTATCTCTTGTGGTCAAGACACACTCACCATTTTCCTCCTTTCTTGGGTATTATGACTAATAGAGACACATACTAACTATGTGATATTAGATATATAAATCCTACATCCAATATTTTTGTAAATTAGTTTTCACTATATCTCTAACAACTTAATTAATCCTACATTGGGGTTGTCTCAATATCTTACATCCTTCCTTGATGTTTATGAAATGTACACAAATGTTGGGATCTATTCCATCCATATTATGATAATCACAAACAAATTCTCTTGTGTGAGATTGTAGTAATTTTTATATTTCAAAATATTGGGATGTTGTTAATTCATTTCTAACATTAAATATTCTACCAAGTGATGTTTCCATTGATGTTGTTGAGGTCATGACAAAAGTATATCTAGTCTAGATAAATTAAGCTTGGGACTACGTGGGATTATTTCATGGAATAGCTTTCAAGAGACTCTGAAGTTGACATGGATAAAAAAATATGTAATGGACAATTTAAATAGGCAGGTATTGATCTTGTTGTGGATTTATCCCATAAGGGTGTCATATGATGTTGGAAATAATTCCATCCTTATCTTTAATATATCAAGGGACTCCTTTCAATAGTCGTGAGTGTTTGGATTGGTAGTCATCCTCCAACTTTCACCAAATAGGATGCTCCAAGCTTGTATAGGGTGTAGAGAACTAGTTTATTTTGTTATATTTTCATTGAAATTGATCATATTTATGAAACTACATCAAATAGATGCATATATTGTGTCCAACCTTGGTTTTCCTTGTGATAGAAGACCATGAAGCATATTGGGTATTCCCATGAATTAAGTGTGATGACTACATCCTTAATCATACCCTATCTTTTGACTATTGACCTATCTACAAGTTGTAACACTATGGGTGTAGGCCTTAAATCCATTAATTGTGTATTGTATATTATTTCTCTAGTCATCACAATTATTATTTCCCCAAAGATCAATCAAAGTATTCTCGATGAGTGTGCTATTAATATGCACATCTACCATAGGCTTAATAGGGTCTAGATATTTTGGGATTAGGTTTCCCAATGTAATATCAACTAACTATTCTATAATATGAATCATCTCCAGGTCTTTTGATTTCCTCCTTATATTTTTGAGGCACAATTCTCTTATAATTTTGGTCCAAATTGGTACATCTTTAATGGCTTGGATCAAGAAAATTTTGGCATGGACATATTTTAGTTCACTCAAAAAGTCAAATTCAGACTTAGGATGAATTTGTTTAGTGGTCAACCTTTTTTAAAATGGTGGTTCATTTCTTTTTATTTCTATTTGTGGTTAGTTTTGTTTAGGTTTTCTATTTAGATGATTATTTTTTCAATGGCTTGTTCATCATTAGGAAGCTTTGTAATTTGTGGGGATGATGAGCCAACAAGAGCTATTCCTAAATATAGGTGCATATATCTAACCTCAACTGTATAATTTTGGTATTAAATATGTTAATTAGTATAGGCCCATTCAACAAGATTATTATTATGGTTTGGTGCATATTGAGCAAGAAATCAAGGCGATCTTAGTTGTGCAGGGATGGGTGTAGTTGGGTTTGGAATAATGGCTAACTAATTTTGTAAGGATTGGTGTAATTATTTGTAGCCTATATTTGTGTTATGCAACTTTAGGTTTGTACACCATTGTCATGACCATGATTTTTGAGGGGAATGTCACTACTAGTTCTAATTTAGAAATTAATATGGCTATTGTTGTTACAATATCCCTTGTGCAGAAATCCAATTGGAGGATGGATGATTTGACCATGGTTATTTTGCCATGTTATTGCCATGTGGATTGTTCCAATTATGAGGATTTGGATTAAACCAATAAAAAGAAGCATAATAAGATAAACGGTCCTGAGGCATACCTTGTCTCTATTATTATGGTTTGCAATGATCAATGTAGAAAAGTTGTCCTTCCTTCCTCATCTTCCAAGGTTCAAAACTCATGACTTCTTTGTTTTTTCACATGTAATACCTAAAATGTAGTATTTAAGAATACTAAACTAAAATACCATTCAACAAAACAAAGAAGATAATACTTATGCTAAGACCATAAAGAAGAACATAAACAAAATAGCAAGCCTGCAAACCTCTCACAAACCCAAACGTGAAGCCTTCTTTGTTGAGTGGATTTGGTCCAAGAGATTGGATGTGTGCTCAAAGTTTTCTCAAGCTTCAAATGTACAAGGATTTTGGCATTATGAGGGTATGGATGTGATTTTTGTTCTTCAAAATGGCATGGTAACTTTGCTCAAATGGTGGATGAAAATGAAGGAGAAGAGGGCTCAATTTATAGGCAAGAGGAGGGATGAATGAACGGTCAAGATGCAAACCTAAGGAAGGGTCTTGATGCATTTGAGGGAGAGCACATGGATTGTGATTTTTCAAATGCATCTCATTGTGACAAGTGTCACAATGGGAGAGGTTGGAGGAAATGGGGAAATGCGACCATTTTGGGAGATGTCAGAGGGGACAAATGTGTAAGAGAAGGATGGAGTGTGTAAGGGATGTGTAAGAGTATTTAAGGTTGACATGAGATGAGGGAATTGGGGGATGTGAGGATGTGACATGAGAGTTGACTTGGGTTGGCTTAGGATTTCTTAATCCATGGATTATGATTGTACAAATGTTTAGGAGGTGATTAGGCTTGGATTAGGAGGCAAGTGTGAGGTTTAGGAGGATGTGATGGGAGGAGAGAGAATGAATGGAGGGTTAGATTAGCTAATCATGGGTAATTAGCTAATTAAGGGTGATTACTATGGGTGAATGGGCTGGGTTGAGTATGAACTACATGTTAGGAGTTTTGGGATGGGTATAGTTGAGGGTTAAGGTTGGAATTAAATATTTTATTTAATTCCAAGTGGGAGGAAAATGGGGTTTCATGAATTAATTTAAATAGATAAGTATATCCATTTAAATTAATAGAGGAATAGGGATTAATTAATTATCAGACTATAGATTTATCATTTAGATAATTAATTGGAATATAGTTAATTAATTAAATTAATTAACTAGGGGATGACATAAATTAACTAAATAATAATAATTAATTAATAGAATGCCTTAGGAGAAAACTAAATAAGATTACTTAATTATGTAATCAGATTTAGGTGTCTAAATTTTGCCCCTCTTCGACATAGTGTTAAAATAATGCCATTTCAAAAACATTTAGAAATAATAGATGACACGAAGAATTGACTAGATGGCAAAAATGCCCCAAATTAAGGGTCGGGAGGTTTAGGCTAGGTGAAGCGCCCTCGAGAGGGTGGCAGGGAAACCAAAAAGGGGTCGGGCGACGTCTCAAAAAGAAAGGTGGGGAAGGGGCGTTGCGGGCAAAAAAAAGGGGATGAACGGGGAAGAAAGAGATGACAAAGGCAATAGTGCGGCAAGAATCAGCATGCGGGGAAGAAAGGGTGGATGAAAAGGTGTCGGGGAGGGAAAAAATGGGGCTCAGGAGGGCCTTAATAAGGGCCGAGAGGGCCAAGAGTAGGTCATTTGTGCACCAGAGACCTTGAAAAAGAGAGAATTTGGAGCTCTACGTGAAGATAGCAAAATGGCAGATAGAGGGCGACTGACTCACTGATCAGATATTGTGCGACATGTTCGGCAACATGGGGTCCCTGACCGATAGGTAGGAATGAAAAACTCACCTTGTCCTTTAGTGATTTATGCATTTATTTCATATTCTGTGTAAAAAACATGTGATCCCGCAAGCGCGGGATCAGCAGGAATGCACTCGCACCTATGGGAATGTGTTCCTCCAAGAAATGCAAGGGGAGGGGTTTGGGGTAGGTCAATAGACTTTTTGCAGGAACACAAAAGTCTAGGGGGAGGGGGAAGTTTTGGCGGGACTGCGATCCTGGAAGAATTTTTGGCAGGATCACATTCCTGAAGAAAAAACATAGAGGGGAGCAGAAAAAATATGTTCTTGGGGAGGGGGGGGTTAGAGGGGCGGCACAAGAATGCATTCCCACACCGGGACAAGGATGGGAAAATGATTGCAGGGTGAGGGAATCTTTGTGGGAATGCAGGACAGGGTTTTGTGGGAACACGAGAAAGGGGTAAATGGTAGGAAAGAGGGAAAAAGAGGGTTTTTGGGAAAGAGGAAAGACTTACAAGATTGACTTGTTGTGGTTGCAGTGGTCATTGGATCAGCTAACGAATCGAGAGAGACACACGAAGGTGTTGTTAGTGGGAGATCAGTTTATGCTGATAGAGTGCGCTCGAGTGGATGCACTAGGGTTGGGGTATTTGGCTCGCATGTCGTGGAGGCAAACTTTTAGGACTCTTGTTACTACCTTGTGCGAGCGATGGCACTCTGAGACGGCGACATTCCACCTGCCAATAAGAGAGATGACTATTACATTGTAGGACATGTACTAGATTTTTTGACTACCAGTCTAAGGTACACCAGTGGTGGCAGGGACCTACACACAACTACAGATAGTGGCCCCACTGCTAGGGCCAGGCGTAGAACCAATCTTGCGCCATGGACAGTTGGCCTTGGCACACTATGCAGTAGTAGTGCCGCCTGCACGACGACTATATTTTTATGTATGCGGGTTGGTTTTGTTAGGATAATAAGCAGAAAATGCAAATATTAACAAACAAGAGAGAACACAATAACACAAAATTTAACATGGTTCACCCAATCCCTGGCATACGTCTACCAACAATGAGTCCAATATCTTTATTATTATCCAGTGATTACAATCTAAAACCTGTAACTCAATACCACCATAGGAAGCTACAATAATCCCTCATACAATTAAAAAAATCAAACCCTAAGCCCTTTTACAAGTATTTTTGACATAACGAAATTAGGGCAAAAATACTCCGACAAAATAAAAAAGTAGCTATATGCATTGGCGGAAGACCAAAAGCATCAGGGAATATTGAAAGTTTTATAAATAGTACATGACCTACGTCAACTAAGAAGCAACCCAATTGCATATTTGAGGCGTGCGAGGGAAAAATCATATTTGTATGTGCGAGCAAATCAATACGTGGAGGCGAGGAGTTTCTTATCGATTACAATTTGAATCGCATAGATACAAAAAACCCCATCACTATCATGGACAAGGTGGTAGACATTTTGATAATTGTCTATTATTCAACGTAACTTAGAATAAGAACACATGTTTTAACATGTCTGAATGATTTTTTAAAAAATATAGAGCTATAGTATGGATCAACAGCCACACGATACGTACGGTGGTGATAGTTCTCATGGGAATTCTTCTTCCTGACAAGTAAAACTCATTGTTGTTGTACAAATGTGATCTAACACAGGTAAAACTATTTACTCTTTGTACTTATGTGATCTAACATACTTCAAACATCACATAGGTTGCTTGACACAATAAAGGCAACAACAGCAAGAAAACAAAAGCATGGGCTTGGCTCGAGTGGATATTCAAAACTTGTTGCATGAGTTGTAAGTATTAGTAAATGAAAAATCGTATGCAAATATTTATAATTAAATTGCAATCAATTTAGTTTTGATGAAATTCACTACAATAAAAATTCATGATACCAATAAAAAATGCAGGCCTTGGAGTTCAAAAAACCGATTACAGAAGAGGACAAAAAAATAGGCTTCAAACAAGGCTATAAAGTTGTGGCTGAACGATACCGTGCAATGAGTGCACAAGGTTCTTTTGCTGGATCTGTTGATCAGGTAAATAAGTCAATTGATTTTTATTTCAAGTTGAAAACTTTACCAATTACCATATTTGATGTTAAGTTCCAACATAAAGTGAATATATTTGTTTTAAGTAAGGAAACACTGATTATATATTTGTTTAAAACTTTAAAGTGAATATATTTATATGTAGTAAACTAAATGATTAACATTTCTCAGTATTCTTCTTGTATTTATATGTATATATTGTTGATAAATACACTAATTATTTACATTGGAATGCAGCCTGCCGATACTGATACTGCACCAGCCGAGCACGATGGAGGCATCGATTCTAATGTGAATTGTAGTACTCAAGGTATACATTTTCTATTCAAATTTTGATTAATGAATATTTAATACAAGCAAACATGTTAAATTGAATTTTTCATAGTAATAAAAATTTAATTATAATGTGTTGGGATTAATAAAACATTTTGTATTGCAGTTGCAGGGGATGTAGAGGACATTGTTCCCAATGAGCGTGTTGAGGTTCAAGTCGTCAGGCAAGATGATGTGGTTGGACAAGGTAAAGAGCGTCATGTTTATGTTTTTTAATGTATTGAAATGCTTGTAACAATAATAAATATTTTTAAATTAACCCCAATTATGATAATATGTTTTTAATTGAAGCCTTTTATTTGTTATTGCAGAGGACCTGCCTTTGTAAAGGACAGTGAGATCACGTGCACGACCGAGAATAAATGACACTCTATACATGGATAAGCCTCTGCAACAATATAAGGAAGTAGACACAACCACTACTCGTGTAGTTCTAAGTTGACACTATGGGATCCAAAAACTATATATAGATTCCTTATCTTTGGTTTTTGGATCCCGCAGTGTCAACTTGGAACTACAGGAGTAGTGTTTGTGTTGCATCATTTGGGTATAGCATTCAATTAAGTTGTGGCTCCAAATAATTGTGACCATGATGCGTACATTTATGTTTCTCAGCTGTTGTGTCCTAGGACCCCTTATGACCCTTTATGATCTCTAAGAATACATCTTAGAGGTCTTAAAGTGTCGTAAAGGGTCATAAGAGGATCCTAGGAGGGCCCAGATGAGCTTCCACCTTCACGCGGTTGGCCCTATTAAGTAGAGAATGTTAAACTATTATCAAAACAAAGAGAAGCTCAATAATTTAAGATCTCAATCAACATACGACAAATATATATTTCTTTTTAAAAAATAGTGTGAGTCATCACAATTACGACGGAAACCAAAGAATAATCGATGACAAAACTAAAAGTGATGACTATCTATCAGAAACATCAATCACTTCAAGGAGCAATGATCACTTCAACTTGCCTCAATAAGGCTTGACCCAAGATCAAGTCATATCGATTCATCTCAATGGCTACCAAGAACCAAGTCGCAAAGAAACAGCACAGACCGCACTGTGAACCTACTGTGAAGAGGCATCCAATGTCTCATAAGTCGCATCAAACAACTTGCTTTATGTAATCAAGTCTCTCAACTCGGTTCACCTAGAAGAGGACTTCTCGCAAGTCATCACGGACACCATAGTGATCTACAAATCCAAGTCTCTAGACTCGACTCAATAATGTACAAGCCTCTATCGAATCTACTATAAAGTCATCTCTGAATGACAACCAAATCTATAAGAACACCAATCGAGTCAAACTTGATTGACAAATATATATATATTTTTTTAAAAATTATGATTTCCATCACAATTACGATGGCCCTAGAGAAGCGACGACAATCTATCAAAAATTCCCGACAGATAACTATCGCACCAATAGCATTTCCGTCAGTATACAATCTTCCAACGATAGTTAGGCATCGGAACATTATGACAGTTACCCATCGCAGGTATAGAATTTTTGTCAGTAACTAATTACGTTCGATGAAGATCCGTCAAACGTGGGATGGCTACAAGTAGACCCAAGGGGTATATTCATTGTCTTGAAACCCCCTTTTATGATGACTATAGATGTTGCATGTATGACGCCTATCGTAACCATCTGTGTTTTTTACTACAAAATTGCAACATCAGATGGTGTCGCTTAATCGACAATATACTATTTGAATTTAGACAATCAACTGTCGAAAAAAGGTCTCAAATGTACTAGTGTGGTATCAGAGAGCCACTCAGGAGTAGGTTACAAAGTTTGGTGGGAGGCTGGACAGGGCAGGGCTGTTGGTCAAGTATTAGGTGATGCAACCATTTCTATGGGACTAGGTGGGGGGAGAGGCAGATCCAGGGACTACCCCAGGGTATGATGCATTTTTTCAGCCACTGAGAACTATGGGGAGATCAGGGTTACCATCTGGTGGAGGAGCAGTGCTGGTATATAGGGGTTGAAGGAGGGGGAGAGGAGGGAGAGGGAGAGGGAGAGGAGAAGGAGAGGGAGAGGGAGATGGAGGGGGTGGAGATGGGATGGAGGAGGAGATGAGGGATAGGTACTAATAGGATAGGTAGCATTAGGAGGACTACCACCCACATGACCATCACCACTAGTAGGACCATCACCACCCTCGGGACCGCCACCACCAACAATACCACCACCATCCACACCGGCACCACCACTAGGGCCACCATCAGGGACTCCAACAGGAGTAGGGTCATTGAGTGGAGGGGGAGGAGGATATCTAGTAGGGTGTCTTGCCTCACTATAGGTAGCCTCTGATTGGACTAGCCAGATGCTCTGTGACACACAGGGTGAGCAAGATACCCTGATAGCACAGCTAGCTCTGGCTATATAGGATGGGCTTTTGACAGTCGATGAGAGAGAGCAGCTATAAAGAGAGAGGGATGGGTTGGTGGTGGAGAGGGATCAGTTGAGAGGGGAGAGGGATGGTCTACAGTCAGTGGGAGACCATTTACAGGGCAAGAGGTATATGGTTGTGTAGCAGCTAGTGGTGGAGAGGTAGACCCCTAGAGGAGATAGAGTGGTATAGAGATCTTAGGATCGATCAAGAGAGGTATCACATCTGTAGAGGGAGCTGACTAGGATGAGTGAGCAGATTGGATGGTATAGGGGCATATACCATGGGTTAGTGCCACCCAAGCAACACCAGCATTATAGACATGCTAGCCGCTCGGGGGCCATAGGGTCAAGGATAGGTGGGAGCTCGAGGATAGGGGTTGGCAGTAGCTAGAGCATAAGGGGAAACATGCCCATGGTGGGTACCTCCCAAAGGACAAGGTAGGAGAGCCATCAATTATAGCATTCACAGAGTCAGCAACAGTCAGCCGATGACTCTATGCAGATGATGGAGGCGAAGGGGTCAAGTGCATGTATGGAGGTGGATTCAGGGATAGGGAAAAGATCCACACAAGTGCAGGGTACATGTATACAGGGCACAGTAGGGAGACATGCACTTTTACAAGATCCAGTGCATGTTGACCCCCTAGTTGATGACGTTGATATGCAGCCTCCCTCAGGAGAGGCAGATAGGCAGTGATATGCTATGATTTTGATTATGTACTTTATCATTCATTGATGGAGAGCATAGTCCCTATGTATATTGTATTGGTACTTTTGATGGACATGGACTGGGACAGACATTTATTCTTTCATTCTTTGGGATGGCACATTCTTGTACTCTCTTTTTGTGATTATATATATATGATGAGCTGGGTGAGATGTGACGTGTTATGTATGGATGTATGGATATTTATGATGCACTGACATGGGTGATGCGGGATGTGATTCTATTTTCTATATGATGTGAGACTGACATGTGTGTGATGCAAGACTTGAGGCTAGTGATGTGTGGTATGATGCAGTTACTAATGGTTTATGGATGTAGGATGTGATGGGATGCCCTATATGTGATGCAGGGTTTATTTATGTTATGATTTAATGTGCATATGGATGTATGATGTTTTAACAATGCAAGATAATAAAAAGTTACTTAACAATGCAAGATGACAAATGAACCTAAATGATAATGATAAGGTAAATGAGTAATGAAAGATAATGAATGAATCTAAATGAATTCTAACAAGACAAGATTAAAATGAATTTAAAATGACTTCAAATGATTAATGAGATAAAATGGACGTTAAAATGAATGAACAATGCAAGGTCTAAATGAACTTAACTATGCAAGATTAAAATGAACCTAAAATGATTGTATTGATGCAAGCTAAAATGAACCTAAAAATGGCCTAATAATGTAAGCTAAAGGTTTTAACTATGCAAGATAAAATGAACCTAGGATGGAAATGATTAATGATGCAAGATGAATGAGCTTAACTATGCAAAAGTAAAATGAACCTAATCTAAATGGATAGTAATGCAAGATTAAAATGAATGCAAGATGAAAGGAACGTAAAATAAATCTAAATGGATAATAATGCAATATAAAATGAACCTAAAATGAATCTATTGATGCAATGAGGGATGAGGAGGAGAAAAATGAAATGAGACAATGCAACCTAGGATAATAACTAAATGAATCTGAAATGAGATGCAATGTAGGATGGTAAGGGGATGGTTAGTGAAATGATGAAGGTGAAATCTCATGTGGTCAATGTGAGATGCCAGAATGCATATGGCAGATAGGAGGTGAGATCTTACAATGACATGGCACAACATAACACTACTTGACTGAACCCTCACTAAGGGATGGGGGGGAGGGGTAGAGGGGATGGTCAAAGGGGATATTTGCACAATCAAAATCCATGGGTTAGGAACATGAGTGGAAGAAGAATGAGGTAGATAGGTTTGCATCAAGATGAGGTGTATGGGGGGATGAAGGAAAATGAGTAAAAAGGGTGTGAGGGTGATGGTGCTGGGGAATTTTGGAGGATGATTGTTGAGATTTGATAGTGATGTAAGTTTAGCAAACAAGTTTGATAGGATGGGGGGGATGTTTATTGAAGCTTGAGTGCGGGGTATTCCAAAGGGGAATACCACCATGTAGTTTGAGCACTTAGTTTGATATAGCAATATAAGAGACTAGCCAAAGTTACTAGGAACTTGAGGCCATGTCGCTAGCTTTACATAGGACTGATGTGAAAAATACACGCAAGGGTTGCCCTAACATCACGCATGAACCCAGGGGGAAGCATGGTGAAAATGATGCCAAGGAACCCACAAACAAGTGATACCTCCCGAAGGCAACATGTGACCCAAAGGATTACATGTAGATCATACTCGAGTTGCATCAGACTAACTCATGGGTAGAAGCAAAAAAGTGCAAACGACCTTGTACCAACAAACGTCTCTCATCGCAACACACCATGATATAAAGGATCGTGGTGACCTTGAGAATAGAAGAAAAATGAGACCTCAAAACCAACTGAAAAATCAAAGAAAACATTACAAAATCAATGTGATAAGACCAAAAGATGTCCTTTTCCAAAAGAGATCGACTGACTATGGATGTTGTGATTAGGTCAGACAAGAGGAAAGATGCATCCTACAAGGACCTGGTTGGTGGGTTTGACTACAAACTGAATTCTTTATGGGAAAAAGGAGAACCTTGGAGAATCACAATGACAATGAATATTTTCTGAGGAGAATGTTGACTTTGCGATCACGATGGGTCAATGCTTTTGGGGTCAAGATACTGCCAAAAAATAGGGTGATATGTACAAAGGATCCAAAGAAGCGAGGACGCTATGTACAATTGGGTATCTACAAAAGCTTAGGTGATTGGGACAGGACAACAACTGATAATTATGTACATAGCTCAGTGTTGCGGGGATATGTCATGTCTTGGTATATACAGGAAGCTTAGGATGCGGGATAGTAGTTCTCATCTACTGGTGTAATAGGATTGACACCTTGGAAACAAGGGTGAGTGAGATGGATGAATGATGGGATGGCGGGGGATGGTGAGTGGGTTTGGGAGTTTGATAGATAATGATACAGTCCACTATGTGTGGCACCTGTTTCCAAGTTTTAACCAACATACTTACTCAAGGTGCCTGATTGCCAAGTTTTCACCATTGGGCGGTTATTTTCTCTTTACTTTTTTCATTTTTTTGTATTTTTACTGGATTTTTTACTTTTTTTATTGATTTTTTCAAGATCATATAAATGGTTCAAGCATAGAACTGCTTCAGATGTATGATATTAATAGGATCATTGAGGGGCTCCCCTTTGGGTGTGGATAATGGGTAAGCTCTGGAGCCAAAACAAGTTGTCACCAGATAGGGACCCAACGTGGGCTCAAACTTCCCTTCTCATGATTGGCTTGTACTTTTTGGTTCTCTTTTAGGACCATGTCTCCCACTTGAAATTTTTAGGGGTGAACCTTTTTATTGAAGCTCCTCTTGTGTCAATTTTGGTACACTATCAGGTGATCATAGGCATGTTGCCTCTTTTCATCTAACAGTTCCAGCTGGGTAAGACATGCCATGCGATTGTCTTCATCTGTGATGTAATTCTTCATGGACACTTGCAGTGAAGGGATTTCAACCTCAATTGGCAAAAGGGCTTCAGCACCATATACCAAGGAGTATGGGGTGGTGCCTGTGCATGTACAGAATGAAGTGCGATAGGCCCAGAGGGTGAGATTGATTTGGAGGTGCCAGTCGCGGCCAAAATCATTGACAACTTTTTGTAGGATTTTTAAGATGGTTTTATTAGTTGGCTCAACTTGACCGTTTCCTTGAGGGAAATATGGGCTAGAAAAGTGTTGGTGGATGTGCAATTGGGCATAGAGTCCTTTGAGATGCTAGTTCTCAAATGGCATGTTTGGTCCATGAAGATGATGGAGGGGATGTCGAAATGGAAAATGACATGGTAGAGGATGAATTTGGAAATTTGGACACCTGTAGTTAGGCTGAGCGGAATTGCCTCAACCCATTTTGTAAAATATTCAATGGTTGTTATGATGTACTTGTGTCGGTCAGAAGAATGAGGGGTGATCATGCCGACAAGGTTGAAACCCCAACACAAAAAGGGTCACGGGGGTGCGATGGGCTGCAGATCTTGTGCCGATGCATGGATGAGATTAGCATGTTGTTGACACTATAGGCACTTCTTTACAAACTCACAGACATCATGCTCCATTGTCTGCCAGTAATACCCAACTCTAAGCAGCTGATTTACTAGAACTATAACACTCGTGTGGGCACCGCAAATTCCAGTGTGAACCTCTTGTAAAACCATGGCATCCTCATTCAAGTCTAAACATCAAGAGAGGACATTATGATACCATGATGATATAGGGTGATGGCTACAAGAGTGTAGCGGGAAGCTCTGTGAATGAGGTTTTGGCATTGGGTTCTTTAGATAAGTGTGAATATTATGGTACCATGGGGGCTAGGGACCAACCAAGATGCACACCATCTCAAAGTTAGCATTCTCATAAGTGGGCGTGTGTAGCTGCTCAACTAAAAACTCATATTGTGTCACATCATAGGGGATCTCCAATAATGACTTGATAGTTGCCATGGCATCAGCTACCTTGTTTTGAAGTCTTGGTATTTTTGTGAACTGTATGCTGACAAAGTGTTCTTTGAGCTTATCCACAAGCTCTTTGTAAGGTAATAGCTTATCATCCTTTGTCTAAAACTCATCAAGGACTTGTTTGATGATTAGTTGAGAGTCCCTGAATACTTGTAACTCTATGATATTCCAGTGGATAGTAGTTATAAGGCCTACGATGAGGGCTTCATACTCTAAAATATTATTTGTGCATGAGAATCCTAATTTGAAGGATTTTTGGATATAGTCACCTTGAGGGGTCACAAATAGTATCCTTGCCCCTGATCCATGTGATGTATATGGTCCGTCAAAGTATAGCTTCCACAAGGGTTGTTCTTCAACCATATAGAGATGCTCATCTGGGAACTCCATCACTAGAGGGTATGCATCGACTAAGGGTGCTTCAACAAACTAATCTGCAATAACTTGTCCCTTGATGGCTTTTCGATCAACATACTGGATGTTAAATTCACTAAGAAGCATTACCCACTTTTCCATCCATCCTATGAGCATGGTCCTTGAGAGTAGGTACTTGAGAGGATCAACCTTTGAGATTAGTTTTACCATGTGGTTGAGCATATAGTGACAAATCTTTTGAGTGGAAAAGACCACCGCTAAGCATGATTTTTCCATTAGGGAGTAGTTTAGCTCATAGCCCACCAGTGTATGATTGATATAGTAAATGGCCCTCTCCTTTCCATTATCATCGATTTGGGCTAGGAGTGCCTCTAGTGCTATGGTAGTTGTAGATATGTACAAAATGAGGAACCTATCTAGCGTCAATGGTATAAGAATAGGTGAATTTTCAAGGTATTCCTTGAGATTCTACAAACTACGCTAACAAATGGGATCTCATTTGAAGGTGGTATCCTTGCACAATAGATGTGTGAACAGTTGGCACTAATCTACCAGTTGGGAAATGAACCTTCAGACCAACTGTAACTTTCCTTGTAGGCTCCTCAACTACTTGAGTGTTTTGGGAGGAGGAATTTATGTGATGGCCTTCACATTCTTTGGGTTGATCTCTATGCCTCACCTGGATATGATGAATCCTAGCAGCTTTTTGGATGTAACACTGAAGACACATTTCTTTGGATTCAGTTTCAAGCCATACTGATGCAAGTGATCAAATACACACTCAAGGACATTAAGGTATTCATGTCATGTTTTGGATTTTGCAAGGATGTCATCCACATAGTCCTCGAGGATCTTATGTATCATATCATGAAAAATTGTGGTCATTTCCCTTTGATATGTGGCTCCTACATTTTTGAGTCCAAATGGCATCATGTTTTAGTAGAAGGTGCCCCAGGGTGTGGTGAATGTTGTTTTGTGCTGATCCTCTTCTGCTATTCTAATTTGGTTGTACTCAGAAAAACCATCCATGAGGGACAACATTTCATGGTTTGTTGTGAGGTCGATGATCATAGCGATGTTAGGCAGTGGAAAATCATCCTTGGGACATGCCTTGTTCAGGTCCCTGAAATCAGTGCAGATCCTGATCTCACTGGAATGCTTTGTGACTGGTACTACATTGGAAATCCATTCTAAGTAATCGATGGCTTTAATGATCTTGGTGTTTAAGATATTTTCCAATTTTGTTTTTACCAAAAGGGCTACCTTGGGATGCATCTTTCTCAGCTTCTGTTTGACTAGTTTGGTGTTAGGGTCCACTACAAGATTGTGAACAACAAGACTTGGATCGAGCCCTGACATATGCGCATATGAGCATGAAAAATTGGTGGTGGCCTCTTGGAGAAGCTCAATGAGAGATTTCTTCACCCTCAATTAGAGATGCAATGATGTACCTAATTCATGGACATTCTTCTGTGCCAAAGTTAACTGGCTTGGTTTCTTCGATGAGAATGGATGACTGTTCTGGCTGATAGTCCTAGATGGGGAAAAGAGGCAAGTCTCCATCCTCTAGCACCTCAAAGAGGTTTTCACTAGAGGATACACCATTTATTTTTACTATTTTCAAACCAGGACGTGCCCCAAAGGGGTTTTCACATAAGGATTCTCTATTTTCTTTTTGATTTTTTATTTTGTGGCTGGAGACTTCCTCTTCCCCAAAATATCCCTAGGGGTTGAGATGATAAACTTCTATTGAGTCTTTCCCCCAGTCTGATTCTTGCCTTGTGGCACCCATGAATTTTAGGAGTGTTGTCTTGCTTTGAAACTCATCAATGTGTGTTATGCTCAGTTATCCCAGTCTATGAGGTCAGAATGGATGAGTGGGAGTTCAATGAGGTTAATGGTGAGTTGGAAGAGGATAGAGTTTCCCATGAAGGTTTCATCATGAAATATATCATCGTAGGATCATTTTTCTTCCTCTTCCAAAATGTCTTCAACTTCCACAATTTTGTTTTGGATATTCAAGAGGGTCACGCTAGGTGAATTAGTGCCCCCAGTCATGAAAGTGGGTCCTCATATGTGCAGGTGAGAGCTATTAAAACTAAGGCCTTGATGTTATGGATTTTTGGATGCCTACATGGGTTCTTTTGTTCCAGCCTCTACGGGTCCGAGACCACCACCTTGATAGTTCCAATGTTTGGTGGCCCATTTGTAGGATATAGGGTACTTATCCTTGAGATACCCTAGAAGCTCAGTGTTGGGAGGAGGGGGATCCTTGCATAACCATTGGTTGATGTCGATGCTAGCTCTCAACCATTCAAAATTCCATTGGAGATAAAAGAAAATGATCCAAGAGCCTTAATCTTGGGGCCTTCTTGAGGTGCCTTGGTTTGATGACATGGGCACCCGGCTTGAGTGTGTGGATCCAAAGGGAGAGCCCCTACTACAAAGGCATTGATGAGGTTTTATTCACCACATCCCCTATTGTTGATCTTGATAGTAGAAAGGGTGGAGGTGAGGATTATTTCTAGATCGCAATGGGATCGAGAAGAACTGGCGACAATTGTGCCAATGTCAATTCCAAGACAATGAGTGGAGTGGAGGAATGAAGTTTCTATCACACATCAGTATGCAAAGGGATGGGGATCTACATGGATAGTGATTTTAGTGCCCTAATATGGGAATTTGATGCACTGATGATATATGGAGGGAACAACCTTGATGGAATGGATCCATAGGTGGCTGAGGAGAATATTGTGGGGAGGTAAAGATCAACAACATAGCATATGGTTTCTTGGACTACGGGGCCAATCTTGATAGGTAACAAAATGGTACCTTAGGAGGTATGCTCTAGGTTGGCATAAGCCTTGATGGTGATTACATCATAAGAGATGTCTACTTTTGTGAGACCAACCTACAGGATGAACTCTAATGTACAAAGATTCAAGGTCGATTCATTATCTATTATGACCCTTTTTATAGTGAAGTCATTAACCATGATGGCGATTTGGAGTGGGATATTGTGATCTAGTTCAATGGGTGGCATGTCGGAGGCTTGGAAGGAGAGGGTGGAGGACATGGATAGATGTCCTACAAGGCTCTTGAATTGGATAGTGTTGATATATGTAAGGACATGGGTCTCTTGGAGGGTGTTATTGAGGACAACCTGGTGAAGGGGTTATGTGCGAAGGAGGTCAAGGATGGAGATTTGTGCGGGTGTGTTCCCAAGGTATTCTAGGAGGTTGTACTACACACTAGGGATAGTTGTAGTATTGGCACCGACAACAAATATCTAGCCTCTTTAGGTGGTAACAACGCATTAACTATCAGCACCTTTGACATGGATTACATTCATAATTGGTTCGACCTTGGAGATGCAATAAAAAAAAATTATCGTAGTTGATGTAGGCGGTAGTATAATCTTTCCCATCACCGTGGTCACCTTGTTTTCCCTTTCCTTGGTTATGGGGAGGGTTAGCATTGGTTTGATTCTTTCCTACATTCTGTTGAGGAAACACATATTGGTAGATTTGCAGGTTGGCATTTGGGGATGTCTGGGAAGGGGTGTCAACTATGATCTCCTTCTTGTCAATAAGGTCTTGTGAATAGTGTTTGAGTTTCATGCACTTCACGGTGGTGTGTCCCTTAACACGATGACAGTCATAGTACTCATTGTCCTTGTACTAGGAAGGCTTAGGGGTTGATTCATTAAATAGCTGGGCTTGCGGATAAACAATCAAATTAGCACTAGCTATGCGATGGAAGATAGCATCCAAGGGTTCTCCGAGGGGAGTGAATGTGTGTTTCTAGTTGTTTTCAGCATGGGGTTTGTTCTATCCTTGGGTGACATATATGGTGTTGGCTTGATTAACGGGTGGCTGACTAGGTGGTTGTTGGTAGGTGGGTGCTTGTTGTTGGTATATGGGTGCTTGTTGTTGGTACATTTGGGGAGGAGGATTGGGGCTAGCTACAACAACTTGGACATTCTTGGTGTCTGTGGTTCCATTTGTGACCATATTTTTATTTTTATTCTAGTAGCGGGATCGATCATTGTTGGGCCTATCTTGAGAACTCTCCTTGTAATGTTTAATGGCACCATCATCCAAAAGACCTCATTCAATGTCCATTTGCTTCCCTTTTATATCCTGATAAGTTTGTATGTAGTTCATTCGCATGAAGTGGGATAACTTCAAATGAAAATTGTCGATGAATGTCTTAGTGAGGTATTTTTTTCATGGTTGATATGAAAACCTCATGGTGAGGTTTTTCCATCTTTGTAGATAGTCGGCCAGGGTTTCACATCCCTTTTTCTTGGCATTGCATAGGTCTAGAAAGGAGAGCTCATTCTCAACATTAAGCGCATATTGGGCCAAAAATTTCTCTGAGAGTTCTGTGAACATGGAAATAGACCCATATAGTATTTTATAGAACCACTCGATGGCGGTCCCTCCTAGACTCTTGGGGAAAAGGTGCATGAGATAAATGTCATTGTATGCCACCTCTTGGCATGCCATGTAGAACTCTTTGATATGGCTGACTAGGTCTCCCTTCCATCGATACTTGTCAAACTTGGGCATTTCAAAATTCTTAGGGAAGGGGACTGCTATGATTGATCTATCAAAAGGGTATGGATAGACTTCTTTGAACTTGAATGATTTTCCCTCATTATTAGCTTTGAGTTCTTTGAGGGCATTCTTCATTTCTTCCCATTCCTAATTGACTGGCGTTGGAGTTGGTACTCCCATTGGGAAGGGGTTAGATGGTGCGGGTGAATACGGGGGGATGTGTAGGAGATACTACAGGATGGGGTAGGGGGATTGCCCTATTGCATAGGTGGTTTGGAATGGATTTGGGAAGGCTTGTTGGGTGATGTATTATTGCTTCATAGTTGAGGCGTGATGATGCATGGGGTATGGCATAGTTTATTGCTGTGGGATGAGAGGATTAGGTTGTTGTGCCCGGAGGTTCTACTATGGAGGAGGTTGGTAGAAGGGTTGTTGTTGGGACTGGCAATGGGCTTGGCTGACATATGAAGGGTACATGCTCGTGTTACTAAAAGGGGGTATGGAGGCTTAGGTATGTACTATGGGTAGTTGAGTGAGGGAGTTAGTGGGATGGGCAGAGCCAAGCTATTGCGATTGTGGGGGGATGACTTGAGGAATAGTGGGTGGCATAGATAGGTAGTTGGTGAATGTGGGAAAAGATGCAATGAAAGGAGGTGGTGGTGGTTGTGTTGTTTGTGGAGTGGGTCCTTGTTGATAAGCTAGTTGGGAGAGGTGTGAGTGTCTAGGTATGCCCAAGGCATTCATTTGTGCTTGGTTAAGGCTCCAAGTGGCACCAATCCATTTTGTGGGTTGTGATGTGGAGGTTGCTATGAATGTGGGAGTGAAAGTGGGATTTTGTGATGCAGACAAAGGGTTTTGGGATGCCATGAATGATATTCTTCTTGTGAAGGTAACTTGTTGAGCCTGTGTGTCAGAAACAAAAGGTGGGGGAGGGACTTGTGTGGGATTAGGTTGTGTAATGGACTAGGTGAATGTAGGTTGGGTGGCTTGTATTTCTCCTTGCTGAAGTGGTGTTGATATGGAGGCTTGGCTTACGGTGGGTGGAGGTATCATCTACGTAGCAACTTGTGTGGGAGGTGGAGGTGGTTCTTGTGCAAAATCCTATATTTGTGTGGTTGTTTGTGAGGTGGTGAGGGGAGGAGATGCACCCATGATAGAGAAGGGGGTGGAATGAGTCACTATTTGAGTTGCGGAGGCTACTGAGCCAGGCTGTAAGAGATGCGGGATGGATGAAGTTGTATGAGATATTTGAATGGTCAGATCATGGATTTATTGGATGACAAAGGGGTGGGTGTTGGTGGAGATATGGATGGGTTTTTTGGGATCGAAAGGGTGTAGATGTGGGGGAATAGGAGTACCCTCCTGTGTGTAGTTTGCTAAAGTAGCGAGATGATTTTGTGCAATAATCGCACTTACCATCTGCACGTGTCATGGAAGGCACATGAAGGCTTCCATGGAGTTAGTGGTAGGTGTCTCATTGGGGTCTTCCCACACATTCTGAACCAAAGGTGGTTGAGGATCATACATTACCATAGTACCAGTAGGTTCATTTGGATCTACTAAACTAGTGGCTTGGTTGGGATCCATTCCTTTCCTCTTCTTTGATTGTGTCTCAATGGGCATGTAAGTGCAAAGTCCTAGGATGGGAGAGATGTAGACGTGTCAGGATGATGCTTGGGATGATGGTCTTAGATCTAGATGATGTGGATGATAGCCTAAATGCAAGCTTTGAGATGCCTAGATAAAAAGGATTTTCAAATGATACGTGATTTTAGTGATGTACTTGGATGGGTGGCTGAAAGTCAAGATGAACTACCTTTCTTGATGTGGGATCAAAATATGAAGGATTATCGTCCTCGAATAGGCTTGTGATTTTTGGATGACGGGATCCTTACTAGTGTGAGCCAATATCTGGATCGAGATGATGAGGTTCACAGGAGTAAGTACTAGCTACCCTAGATAGTTCTTAGTCAAACGGGTGAAGCTAAGATTTTGATTTCTTTGGATAAGGTTTGAGCAGCTCAAAATGAGTCTTTGGATGAGATGTGGATCTTGGATGAGATGTGGATCTAGGATGATGATTTTGGATTTGGATAGGAGATGATGCCAATTGATTCTTCCTAGGGGGATGACATAAATTCACCTAAGAAATGATCTAAGATGTATGGATGTTGAGACAACTTCACAAATACTGAGAAGGGAGTGGGAATAAGCCTACTAGTCTTCATTTTCCAGTCGAATGAACTAGTGGTTAACTCGAATTTGAAATGCAAATTGTTTGACCCTTGCATTATATTCCATGTTATCTAGTCTTGCTTGGTATTTCTCTTCTTCTTGGGTTGCAGTGACAATGGGTTGGTGATATTTGAGCTTTCTTTAGACAACCTTCTTCTCTCAATATACATGTGGCATTGGTAGCTTAGCTTTCTTGTGTTTCACTGGTTCGATCATAGATCCAAAAAATATCTTCACTCTCTAGATACTGGAGTAAGTCAAGCTAGGAAGTGACTAAGGTAAGTATACCTTGGCTTGGTTTTGAACAAACTTGGGTTTATTTTTAGGATAATTGACAAATAGTCCCACAAGAGACAAAGCAATCTTCTAGGAGAACATACAAATGATCTCTTTGGTAAAGAACTTTGTAACTTTGATTTGTGTATGTTCAAACAAATTTTTTCACTAGGTCTGATAACTTCGAGAATACACATAAGCAATTTCTACCTACAAGACAAGCTAGTATCAAAACCTTTTCCCACAACTTGGTATCCCAAAGAGGAATGCAGATGGTGAGTAATCTTCAGGTGATCTGAGAAACCACTTGGATCGGTCCTTGCACAAATATTTTGATACCTTCAGGAGTAGATCAGGTGGGCCTCTGATTAATGGCTTTTAGTAAGATCTATGGCGTCCCCCCAATCAGTTTGTGCATGTGTGACTCACTTAAGAGCCTAGTTGATCATGCCAAAACCGTAGGGATATTCACCTACCTCGGGCTACCATCAACACACCTCACTTGAACTTGAGGGGCTAAGGTGAGAGTTTTCTCAACACCTTGTTTGTATACTGATCGGGGAATTACTGGTTTGAGGTTGTTCTCTAAAGAGGAAGTGCTTCTCTCTAGACAGGCCTCACTAGAAGCAAAACCAATTGAACTTGATCTTTCTCTTCACCCAAGTTCCACAAAGTCGAGGGGAGAGGATATGGATACAAGATAATTGTTCTTGCGTCACTTACTTTATCAAGGTTTTGCAAGAAAGTAAAAGCTCTAAGGAAGTGTTGAAAAACACTCCTTCAAACATGCCAAAAAGACTTCATTTCAAATTGAATCTAGATTAGACAAAGTGTTTTCTATCCTAGACCATCAAACACTCATTTTTAGCATATAAAGTTCTTTGAAAAGAAAATGAAAGATGCTTGAAAGTAAAGTTTGAGCTTTGTAAAAAAAAAACAAGTGTTGCTTTCTTTTAGCATTCAAGACTTGATTTTGATTATTTTTAAGCCCCAAATCAAAATATTTATTACATTGATTTATTGTCCCTTAAGCATTTGAGATTGAATTAGATTGATTTTAAACACCAAAGTTGAAGAGTTTGATTATTCATTTTAGTCTTTGTTCATTTTAAGCCCAAATTGAAAAATGAGGTGTTGTGTATGCATTCAATGTTCATTTTAGTACACCAAGTATAAGTGTGTAAATTTTGTTTTAAAAAATATTAACCTGCATTCCCACCGATCCTTCCTGCAATCTCGTAGACACAAAAATAATGTTCTCACAGACCATACAAGCAATCCTGCGGGACTATCAAAATAAAAGAACTTGTAGAAAGCAATAAATGTTGAGTTTAGTGTGATACCTATGGACATGATCCTGCAAGGTCAATGCACGATCCTGCGTTGTGGGAATGAGGGAACAAATTTTAAGGTTTTTTTTAAAAATACCTTATGGCTTACAATTCATACAAATGCAGTCATGTCTGGTCAAATAGTGTTCTCGTGTTGCGAGAATGCGATCCCACAGTTTGCACAGAGAAATGACTAGTGAATTCGGGATAGAGAGCAAAATTTAGACAGAGAATAGAAGGGTCCTTCGCGGGAATGTGATCCCGCCGATCGTACCCACATTCCTGCAAAACTATCTTTTCTGCTGTGTAAAATCCAAAGACTTGAATGGTGGCGCAAGTATGTTTTATTTCGCCTCAAACCTACAAAACACCTAAAAAACACTTGCAAAGCACTCAAACAACAAAAAACATTAATTTTTGGTTAGTTTTGCAATGTAAAATAAATGAAAAAGATGAAGAAATGACCCTAGAAGTGGGTCCCACTAGGCATGCCAAAATGTAATACCTAAAATGTAGTGTTTAAGAATACTAAACTAAAATAGCATTCAACAAAAAAAAGAATATAACACTTATGCTAAGACCATAAAGAAGAACATAAACAAAATAGCAAGCTTCCAAACCTCTCACAAACCCAAATGTGAAGCCTTCTTTGTTGAGTGGATTTGGTCCAAGAGATTGGATGTGTGCTCAAAGTTTTCTCAAGCTTCAAATGTAGGAGGATTTTAGCATTATGAGGGTATGGATGTGATTCTTCAAAATGGCATGGTAACTTTTCTCAAATAGTGGATGAAAATTAAGGAGAAGAGGGCTCAATTTATAGGTAGGAGGAGGTAAGAATGAACGGTCAAGATGCCAACCTGAGGAAGGGTCCAGATGCATTTGAGGGAGAGCACATGGATTATGCTTTCTCAAATGCATCTCATTGTGACAAGTGTCACAATGGGAGAGGTTGGAGGAAATGGGGTAATGTGACCATTTTGGGAGATGTGAGAGGGGACAAATGTGTAAGAGAATGATGGAGTGTGTAAGGGATGTGTAAGAGCATTTAAGGTTGACATGAGATGAGAGAATCGGGGGATGTGAGGATGTGACATGAGAGTTGACTTGGGTTGGCTTAGGACTTCTTAATCCATGGATTATGATTGTGCAAATGTTTAGGAGGTGATTAGGATTGGATTAGGAGGCAAGTGGGAGGTTAGGAGGATGTAATGGGAGGAGAGAGAATGAGTGGAGGGTTGGATTAGCTAATCATGGGTAATTATCTAATTAAGGGTGATTAGTATGGGTGAATGGATTGGGTTGAGTATGAACTACATGTTAGGAGTTTTGGGATTGGTTTGGTTGAGGGTTAAGGTTGGAATTAAATATTTTATTTAATTCCAAGTGGGAGGAAAATGGGGTTTCATGAATTAATTTAAATAGATAAGTATATCCATTTAAATTAATAGAGGAATAGGGATTAATTAATTATCAGACTATAGATTTGTCATTTAGATAATTAATTGGACTATAGTTAATTAATTAAATTAATTAAGGGATGACATAAATTAATCAAATAATAATATTTAATAAATATAATGCCTTAGGAGAAAACTAAATAAGATTACTTAATTATGTAATCAGATTTAGGTGTCTACACCACATATATAATAACAATATTCTTATGCTTTCATTTGACCTTGTTTTAATGGTAGTGTGGATAATATTTGGTGAGAGAAGTCTCTATTTTTTCTTACTTCTTCTTGATATGCAAAATATATAATTGGGTTAAAGATGGATAATTATATATTTTTTCATATTTGACAAAAGATTTGTAAGTTCCATGCTACAAATACCTATAGATGTCTTGGTGAAAGGAAATAATCTAGATCCTTTAGGCTTCTTCATTGTTGATTGTGATTAATTTCTATAAATTTGGTAGATGTCATCAAATTGTACTTGGAATATATCCCTTGCTCAAATTAGGTTTAGTACATCTACACAATTCTCATTCACACCTCTTAGGAATACCAATTTAAGAGACTCTAGAGAGAGATTATCCTACTTTTATTTATAGTCCAAACTAAAATATCTCAATATAATTTCTAAGGGGTTCATCCTCCTTCTGTGGCATTCAAAAGATTTCATTGCTTTTCATATCTCTTCTATGATAGTGATATTGATAGTTTTGATTTTTAAAAAATCCTTTATTTCATCCCAACTTGTTATTAGTTTTTATGAAGCCCCATTAGCCATTGTAAAACATATTTTAGTGTGTTTAATAGAGTTTTAGCCTATGTGCATCTGTCGTATAATCATAGCTCTGACACAAAATATTAAACTCAAAAAAAAGTATCAATTTCTTTAGTGATCAAACCATAGAAATTAGGGAAGGTAGAAGGAGATATATTTTTAAAATTATTTTCATGTTCTCTAGTGGTAATTCAAAATTGAAATTTCATTGGTTCAACAAGGCACACTTCTTCTTCATAAATTATTTTTTTGTGTATGTTGATTCTCCTGATGACATTGATTATTTTAAAGATGTTGGGATTATTGCTGTACCAATAAGTTTAAATATTCCCCCTAGAGATGTAATCACCTAAAAGTGGACAAGATCATTCATGTGAATAACCAAGGTGAACTAAGGATAAATCAAGGCAATTGAATCAAAATAGGCATTTAGCCAATCAAAATTAAAATCAAGCTTTAATTTAATTTAATTAAAAATCAAAAGCCATAAGATCAATTAAAACCTATCAAATCATGATAAATTAAATCAATGTGCAATTAATCCAATTAATTGTATAGTTTAATTTAAAATCAAATTAACCCACTCAAGGGGTACACATGGCTAAACAAATTAATTAAATTTAATTAATTGATTCATATTTTCTCTCAACACCACATGGGAGGAAAAATCCTCAACCAATAGGATTTAAGGAAAGAGCTCACATGGATCAAGCCAAAATGAATCTCAATCACTCAATTTGAAAGAACATCTTGTCCACTCATCTTGTCTTCTTGTCCCAAGCTTTGAGGACAATCCATTTAAATTGTCTCCAAATGGTGGAACCAAGGACTTAACCCCAACTCAATCTTGATCAAATCCAACCACACCCCCTACCCTTGCCAAATCCTATAAAAGCAAGGGATAATTCACTCATAATTAATCCACAAATCTGAGAATTGCATCTAACCTCTTGAGATTTTGAGCTAGGAAGGAAAATTTAGAAGTTAATTAAGCATTTCAATTTGGAATTGAACTATTTTAGCTTGCTTTATCATATATTCTCATTCTAGGACTGTCATTAATGGAGACTTGCTGAGAGCTTCACCATTAACATCCCTAGTTAGAGATCCATAGAGTGATTAATTATCTTTATTTGTTAAAATAGCTCTTCCTTTGTGGTTAATTTAGTTAGTTTATTCAATTATTTACAATACTAACCCTATAAAGGTACAAATTCTAGTACAAGAGAAACAAATGCCATTTGATGCCAGTAGGTATTTAAGAATAAATTTGTAAAAGGTCAAAGTAGTGGCCAATCACTACTCTCAAGGAGAAAGAGAGATTATTTCGGTGAAATTTTATCTCTTGTTCTTAAGTCAACCTCCATTAGATTCATATAATCTATTATTGTTTCTTATAAATTTTTAAAAAAAAGAAAATTGATATTAAAATTACTTTCTTGTATGAGGATCTTTAAGAGGAGTTTTATATGTGACATTTTAATGGTTCTTATTGTGAAAGGAGAATAATATTTGGTTTGAAAGTTAAAATAGTCATTATATGGTTTGAATGATTCACTTAGGATGTAGTACCATAAAATCAATGTCTTTGAATCGAATTTGGGTTGTATTAGAAACAAGGATGATAACTATGTTCATTTTGAGGTTTTTTTTTGGGTAAAAGTGGCAGACCACTATAAGTATTATATTAAAATTTAAAAAATGGGTTCAATAGCTCATGGAGGAAAGAACCAGAAATAAAACCTCTAATCCTTGCTCGAGTACAATATAAAAGGAAATATCCCACTGCTCCCCCCCCCATAAATTGAGGGCCAAAGTAGGGAAAAATATCGCACCAAGTATGGGCAATTAAGAAATTCTTGAAACAGAGGCATAACTAAACTAACATTCAATGTCATATAGCCATGCTATCAATACCTTAATTTCCAACATGAACAATCATGTACACAAAATCTACATTCCAAATGATGGACACACTGGAGGCCTACTTAAAACCATTCTAAGTTGGTGAAGAAGGACCAAGAAAACTCCACCAAATATGACTGTCCCACACAATGAGGGGAAAATGTAAAACATTTTCAAGCCAGACACGCAATACCAACTAAATTTGCATCCCAAAATATTCTTGTTCTCAGTAAGCCATTTCATCCACCCCCCATCTACCCCACTAAGATCAGTAGGGATTATGATTATCAAAACTCATGAGACTTGGTTCAGTCCCATTGGGAAAACACTAGCTAGAATACTGTCGATGTGATTTCAAAGCCCCGACTAAACAATGAAAGACAAAAAATATTGGCGCCTGGAGGAGACATCATGAAACCAAGCCCCAAGAGGAGATCACACTTCTGAGTCTTTTTAGATATTAACCAAAGCTCCCACACTCTAGCCATGAACACAACTACAGAACTGCACCCAAGACTCACCGCATTGGCAAATTTCACTCATAGCCAGCACATGTGGAGATCAAGACAAAAACAAAAAAGATAATTCATGCATTATTTATCGTCTTGTATATTGATGAAATGTTTTTTATTAGAAATATCAAGGAAATGGTTAGGGAGATTAAAAACTCAACTCTTTGGCACTGTACATAAAGAAAAGATGGTTGAAGGGGGAAGTATGAAATGTAAGGGATTGTCCACCTTTTCTTAATGTAAAAATACAAAAGGAAGATACCCCACTAGGCTCAAAGTTAGTTTCAAATGCTGACTAGGACAATAATATTCCTTCACTGATTATGATTAAGAATGAAATAGATAAAATAACCTATGATGCAAGATAAAATACTAAATAAACAAATATAGGTGGTTTCAAAAAGATAGACTGATGAAAAAATAGTTTGGAAGCTTGAAATGGGAACCTGGATACTATACTAACTTATAATCTAAATCTAGAGGTGTTTTCCAAAGTACAAAACACCTTAGGTGTTTTTTTCTTAGGAACAAAAAGCCTAAGACATTATGTGCCCAAAGGTTTTTCTTAAAACTTTTGACAATTGATTATGTAGATCCTAAACTTTTCGTATCAAGTCTCGACAGTTATGCCACCTGTTCCTACATAGATAAATTGGGAAAAGGTTGTGTAAAGGGGTTTTCCTTGGTTAAACCTTTGTTTAGGAATCAATCTTGAAAATTAAATGAAATAATATAAAGAAAAGTAAATGTAAAGTTAAATATTAGATTTACCTTGTAAATACCTTCATTAATGGACATTAAGACTGCGCGTAGTCATGAAGATGCTTTTAGTTCACTTTAATTATAGTTTTTGATCTTGGAATGTACATAGTAATCAAGTATGTGTTCACAAATACATGGATCTATGAATGCTAATCCTACATCTTCAATGTTGTTATGCTTGATTGAACACTTTCTATGAAGGAAGAATACATGTGGATGGTCAAAGGATTTTATTAATTAATTATAAACTCCTCTACTTGGTCATCATGGGATAGAAGCTTGCTATAATGGAGAATATTTCATTTAAAATGTATTTGATGCTTGGAGGAGAAATGTTAGATCTTGGATGCTTGCCTACAAATCCTGAATTCAATTGATTACAAAAGTGCTTGAGTGAAGATGTCATATGAAAAATGAGGAGAGATGTGGTGTTTAATACCTCATCACACCTTTCAAGATTTAAAAAAAAGCAAGGCTAAAAATGGGATCTAATTTTCCACTACAACACCACAATAGGGCCTTGGTTAAAATTTGGGCAACACCTTGGGCATTTTGTTCCTAGGAATATAAAGCCTAAGGGCATTATGTGCCTAGGAAAAAGCACCAAAATTCAAATGGGGAGCTAGGAAGATATGATAAATGTCATATTTGGGGGAGATAGGTAGCTAGATCAAGCATAATGGACATGAAATCTCAAAATTTCCAAAATGGGGCATACCTGAGCATCCAATTATGGGTGCTAACGTTTTAGGATAATACAAGAATATTTTCTATATGAAGGAATAATGGGTTGATAGATATATTCTTAGGATGGATATCAACAGGGATCAAGTTCACTAAAATATTTCATCTCTCTCTCTCTCTCTCTCTCTCTCTCTCTCTCTCTCTCTCCCCAGAGATTAAAAAAGGATTGGGTTCATGAAAACATTTGTTTAATTAAGAGTAAGAATATTTGGTGAATGAACTATCGAAGAACATCTTCCATGGGTGTCCAGTTAAATGTAGTATTGCTTCATTAGGAAACTCTATATTCAGTAGCTTTTTGTCTTGAATAAGTGCATCATCTAGGTGATCAAAAATGATCTGGCCCTTGATTTCCTTCATTTCCATGTAATCAATATCAAATTCACTCAGTATTAACACCCAATTTGCTAACCTGCCAGTCGATGTTTCTTTGTTCAACAAATACTTCAAAGGATCATCTTTAGAAATTAGCTTCACTATGTGAGAGAGCATATAATGTCAAAGCTTTTGTGATGTAAATACCACTACGAGGAAAACCTTTTCAATAATGTTTTATTTTAACTGATAAGATACCAGTGTTCTTCTTATGTAGTATACAACTCTTCCTTTCTTTGGCTCATCTTCTTGTTATAAAAGAGCTCTTAATGATGTTGTTGTAGTTGATATGTAAAGAAGTAGTGGTTTACCTTGAATAAGAGCCATAAGTATCGATGGATTCATCAAGTAATCTTTTATTTGATTAAAATTTCTCTCACATTATTCATCCCATTTAAAGATAACTCCTTCGTGTAGTATTTTGGTAAACAATTGGGCTTTGTCAGCTAATTGTGATATAAACCGCCTTATTGATTGTGTTAGATTTATTAGGATCACTGCAAATGTATTAACATTGCCTCTTCATTATATGTTTTCCAAGAGAAATGATCTCTCTTTTATATTGAGAAAGAGGCTAGGAGAGACATGTCCCTTCATGGGACATGTCTATTCATTATAATTTTTCATTAGTCAATCATATATATTAGTATAAGTTTGCATAATTTATATATATATATATATATATATATATACACACCAGTATAATATATTATTATTAATCAATATCTAAACTTATTATATGTATTCTAAATGATTATATGATTGAAGCTACAAATATTAACACTCCCTCTTAGCTAGGGATGATGATTAAATAGAATGTGTAGGGGTCTTCCTTGTCAACACTTATGATCCTCACCATAGCTACACAAAACTTCTATAATCATTATTACTCCCTCTTAGCTAGGGAGGATAAATATATTACCTCAATGTAATATGTGAGTATAGATAATCATTTAAAAATTATATCATTTTACTAATCTATCATGAGAAATGGTCTTCAAGTATCAAATCCATGATACTCACCAAGTACTCAGAGCAATGGTCTCCAAATATCAACTCACAAGAGATTCACCAAGTGCTCAAAAATGATTATCATGAGTAATGGTCTCCAAGTATCAAATCCATGATACTCACCAAGTACTCAGAGTAATATGTGAGTATAGATAATCATTTAAAATTTATATCATTTTATTGATATCACGAGTAATGGTCTTCAAGTATCAAATCCATGATACTCACCAAGTACTCAAAGCAATGGTCTCCAAATATCAACTCACAAGATATTCACCAATTTCTCTAAAATGATTATCATGAGTAATGGTCTCCAAGTATCAAATCCATGATACTCACCAAGTACTCAAAGTAATGGTCTTCAAATACCAAGTCCATGATATTCACCAAGTACTCAAGATGTCTTGTATGATGTGTGCACTAGTATCATATATGTGATACTTACCGTATAGACATGATATTATATAGACTGATCGTGGCATGTCTACAGATATTATATCACATAATATCCACCATGAAGATCTCTAAGTCATCTATGGTTTATTTAATGATATCAGTCTTATGATATCTACCATGATGTCTAAGAGATCCTAACCATCATGACATGTCCATAGATATCAAGTCACATGATATCCATCATGATGGAGATGGTGCAAAGTTGTCACCTCACAACATCAATCAAATACAAGTATTCATTATCGAAAATTCATCACATTTCTCCAATGTTCATAGGAGGGCCCATAAGTCCTGGAGTCACACACATGAACTCCACCTTGACTCATCTCAGAGGGTGGATCCATCATGGATCATCCCAAAGGGTGGAAACAAGGGCTTTCACCTTAGACTTCTCTCTCAAAGAGAAGAATGCAATAACATACAAGATAATAGATCACAGATATTGAAACTCTTTTTCATCTAAGGCTTCATTCTCCAACATACCAAGTTTATCTCAAAGGTACACAACCTTCCCTCTAGCAAGAAACTTGGTGAGAATATCAACCATATGTTCTGTAGTGATAATGTACCTTGAATAGCGTACTTATGCACTATATCTCTTATATAGTTTGCATCACTCTAGGTGAACCCCAAGTTATGTAGGAGTTAGCATAAAGAAATTTCAGCTAGCACACATGAGACTCAATCTCATGATCATAGTCCTTTGGATGCTTCCTTTAAGGTCTTGTCACAACCTCCTCGTCCAAGGTTGTTTTTAGATGAACTATCATACTCCCTCTGAATCTAATATCAACCGTCTGCGAGCAAGTCATGTCTTTGTTCTTTAGTTTTCATTAAGCTCTTTTCTTGAATGTCCAACCATCTATCGAGGAATATCATGACCTAGATATATGCATAAGATCCTTCTATCTCACATACATGAATCTACATCATTTGAATCACAATTTTTTTTCCTTTTATAGTTTCCTAGTCACTAGGGAAACCATCTTGATTCGGTCTGTCCTTCTAAACTCCAAGAGACTCATCATTTGGTACATGATCATGTTGAAATTTTGATCATAGCATTATGTGTAGGAGTAGTTTCTCATACACAAATTTACTTGTTTGATTCCATAGTAACATGATTGGATGTAATAAACTATGGATTTATTCCCACGCTAGGCATCACCAAACATTCATGATAATATGGCTTCCATCTGAAGCTCCAAGTACATGCACCAACCTTTTGAACTTCTCATTCAAGGTTGCTTCTAATAGATAGTGTCAGACTCTCTCTGAATCTAATAGCAATCATCCTTTTCCTGCAAGAGCATCCTTGAAAAAAATCAAGACAAATAGCTCTTATAGTACGTATTGAAATAAGAGAATAAGAGAGATTAGAAATACAATACTTAGAAAATGAACTCAAAAAAAAATACTGATCTCATGTAGTTAAAGAATATTCTTCAACTTCTCTCACTAACATAGATGCACACCCTTCGAACAATAACCTTCATTTCCATATACTTTGAACATTATAGCATATAGTGTGCTTATAAGTTCTCTACCTCTTGAGTCATGAGAAATACAAAGTCTTCGACAAGAGAAATCACTTTGCTTTGAATTCGGGCCCACTATCCATGCTTGGCTTGTTAGTTGTACTATAATGTTGCCATATAATGTTGCCACATAATCATCCTCTTTGTTAATGTAGGAGTCAACCATCACATTCTTCTCACTTCCTTCACATAATATCAATTCTATTGTTACTGATTAAGTGTTTCACTATTTTGTCTTTACATATGTCTTCCAATGCATCTTCATATCACTGGAATTAGTTATTCATATAATTATTATCAGATGAGTCAGTATCTATCATGGTAATTCATTGTAGAACTTATCACCTCATTGCCACCATTTTCTAATTTTTGTATCTTTTAATTTTTGTTGTATACTTTCAATTTCATGGGAAAGTGCAGAGGCTTCTTCTTCTTTCTGCTAATATATTCATGATTGATGATTATCCAATAGACTGTAAATTTCCTCCTTTGGTCAATATTTTCTTGACCACTCCTTGTATGATCAATGCACGCTAGTTTTGAGAGGAATTCCCAAGGATAACATATATTCACAGTGTTTCTTGTATGTCATTCGAACCATCTTTGAAAGCAATGTGGGAAGGTTAGGAGATGTTCTAATTGACAACTATATTACCATCATCTCAATAGATATCATCTTCTATCTAAACCTCATTGATAAAAGATCCCATTACTCTGGCATTGAGTCACCCCATATTTCTTCCTCTAAGCATGACAAATAAAATGGATGTGAGGATGTGAATCGAACACCACATGATCCAAAATTTCATCTTACCTAATTCATGAACACTATTTGTGTGATCACAAATGCCATCAAACATATCCAAGTCCCATAGGAGCACAATCAAGAATTTTTATATTACTACACCCATTATGTTGGAATATTCAAACACCATTCCATTGATACCTTCATGTTCACTCGAGCATGAGTATATTCTTTACTAGCAACCTTTATCAACATATCCATAAGATGGTAGGAGTGTCAAATCCACATGTTTATCATTCTGCAACACTTTGAGCATTTGCATGTGATGTCTAACAATATCGGGCCTCAATACATATTAGGTCTTTTATTTCTCTCAAATCTATTTGAATCTCCAACTAAGTGGAACACCGATGATGAAAGTCCTTCAGAAATCCAATTAATTATTGCCATCAGTGTTCTACTACTTATTCATCACAATATTTTATTAACGAACATCGATCATGATAGCGTTGTGTCAAGTAGGGAGTTGCAACAATAATGTATATCGGAAGAGATGATATTGTTATAGGGATTCCTTTGTAAACTCTAGAGATCTATTGAAAAATGTAATTACACTATTATGATTAGATCTCCCTTCAAGTGGTTAGGCTTTTAAAGAAGGAACCTCGCTCTTTTTACATATTTGCATAGACCTGTACGCAGTCATTCATAACTTTTGAACCTATCTAATCTCTCAAGTGAGATTCTTCTAAATTTGTTTATCACCAACATATCCAAAATCAAAAAAATCCAACAGTGCATTTATGAGATATGGTCCTACCTATTGAGATTGTATTTTTTGAGACAGTCACACATTCACCATCAACAAAACTACTATCTTACATTTGCAACTTGGCTCTGATACCATGTTAAATTTATTAAGATCGTTGTAAATGCATTAACATTTCCTCTTTGTTATATGTTTTCCAAGAGCAATGATCTCTCTTTTATATTGAGAAAGAGGCTAGGAGAGACATGTCTATTCATTATAATACTTCATTATTCAATC